>OZ005649.1:258330441-258422868 GCA_963930645.1 Salticus scenicus | reverse complement strand
GGATATATATGTATAACGCTTTTTCCCATGTTAAGTTGTGAACACGATAACTATACTCCGGGCAAACCTAACTTGAGTACACTGTCAAAGCTACAGGAGCCAGTTTACTCCCTTTTCCCTGTATTCATACAAATAAGTGGTAGTAGGATTACTAGATTTGGCTGTTTATCCTTATTTTTTGTGGGGGGAAATTGCACATTGTGTTTAAATTATTATTGAAGGAATTGGTGTTGAATTAAAAAAAAAAAGAATTACATGCTGATAAATACGTTAAGTTATTATTTCAAAGAATAGTATGTATGTGCGTTTATATAAGTACAGATACAATACTGAATGGACTCAAAATAACTTAAAACAATTTTTTAAACTTATAAATTTACAATCATAATTTAATCTATCAAAATATTAATTTAATTTTTATATATTTTCAGAAGTCTGAATTTAATGAAAAGATGTTTCTACTAATATTATTGTAACTAATAATAATAATAATAAATAAATAAATAAAAAGCATTCATTTAGTATTACACGTATTTTAAATTGTATGCATATAGCTACATTTAATGTTTTTGAAACAACCGTCATTAAAATTTAGAAAATATTTATGACGTCAGTTCATCTCTCTAGCATTGTGTACATGTTTTTCAATGCCTTGAAATTTATATATGTTGCTCATGTCTACTGTGGCATGATTTCTATTGAATTTCTAGCCCGTATTTACGCAAGTTTCGGAGAAAACCACGGAAAACTCTAAACGGGTAGGTGGATGTGTGCAACCAAAGATCGAACCCGCCACTTCCCATCTACCACCTTTGAGCGCAGCACCGCTCGGCTGCTGGTGGGCTTTGTTTTACAGGTAACACTGTGTAATTCTCACTTCCCTAAAATAAAACACAATGTTATCAGTTATATTTTTGTTATCCATAAATGCATGGTTATAAATCCATTTTATTTTATTTTACACTTTATTGTTATACAGATTTGTTTAATTTACTCGAAATATTTTTATACAAGAATAATAATAATAAAGTTTTAATTCGCTAATCATTCCATATTATATGAGTTATTTCTTCTTAAGCTAAAAGAATTATTTTTTTTATTAAAAAAAATTGAAACTAGAATTTGCAGAAGATTGAAATTTAGCAAATGATATATCTATTTTCCCAAGAGAAAAAATTATTGCTTAAAATTTGAGTTTTGTTGTATTAAAAATTTTGGTAAAAGCGACGAAATCAGAAAAGTAGTCCAGGTAAATTGATTGATAAAGAATAAAGTACAAATAACAGTGGATCAAATAATAAATGACCGATTTAGTGTTTAAATCTACACACACATACCAAAAAAAAAAAAAAAAAAAAAAAAAAAGAAAGAAAAGGTTTCAGAACATTGTTACTTTAAAGTAATATCTTTCAACAAATAGGCAAATTTTCAGTGAAAAATGAATGGCGGTTATGTGTCCAAATGACAGTACCAGTGCCAAGTTATGGATGGAAAGCCCTTTAACAGACGGGAGGGGTGGGATACCAGGATATCTAGTCCGTATTTAAATGAGTTTTGGAGAAAACTACGAAAAACACTGAACAGCAAAGCTGCCGAGTACAACCTGGTTTTGAACCTAGTACCACCTCTCTCTCAGTTTTAAGAGAAAAACCTCTCAATTCCAGGAGGAGAAGGAAATGAATGAGGGAGATGCATGAGGATGATTAAAAAAGAAAAAAGTCTGTACTGTGTTAAGGTTTTTTAAATGTTTGCATCTAGAGTTGAAAATTGAAAATATAGGCTTTACTTATGGCTTAATATATATATATATTTAAAAAGCCTTGACTTGGCAAATTTAAAATATGTGCGTATCATATATTTTTTTTCTATGGTGGTTTATCTGACTGACTATTCTTCGTTTTTTTTCTTATGAAATGGATTATATATTTAAATATATTTCATTTTAGGGTAAGTGCACCAGTGATTGACACTTTTAGAGCAATCTCGGATGTTTTTAATGTTCTAGTCATCGGAAAATATTTTTAGAAGTCTTAAGTTAGTACATATGGTATGAAAGACATTCAGAACCACATATATGTTAAAATATATACAATTGATAACAATTATTATTTTTTTATGAATTTTTATTTGACACCCACTCAATGTTCCACTGCCCGTTTTTCATTTTATCAGTAATTGACACCCTATGTTCCAGTGTTTGACACTGCTAGTTATTCATTTTACCAGTTATTAGGAATCTATGCTCCAGTTTTTGACATAAAATGATAAAATTTTTATATGTAAAATATATGATTTTATTATTTATTAATTATTTCGGGATAGATGTCAATTACTGGAGCATGCCAATCACTGGAGCACCTACCCTACTCATTATTATTATTGTTGTTGTTGTTGTTGTTTAAGGGAGGAGAAACTGAAAAAGACAATTGAATAATTTGTGTTCTAAATTCTTAGTGTAATTAATCTTTCTATTTTTTTATTTTCGCCTTTGATAAGGCTTTGTCCTCGAAAGGACTTATTTGTTAGTTCTGAAAGGAACTTTTTTTTGTGTTAGTTCTGAAAAGAACTTTTTGTGTTAGTTCTGAAAAGAACTTTTTTTAGCCTTGAAAAATATTTTTTTTTTTCTTATTCGTCGTTTCCCATTCGTCTTTAGCTTTTATTCTGTCATTTCAGCTTTTATTCTGTTTATAGATGATCGGGAAATTCCTGTCACTTCAGAACACATCTCAATAATTTCATTTTCCGATTTCAAAGGATTTTGTTCTCGGAGTTTAATAAAAACGTTTAAGATAACAGAATTTTAAGATAACAGAATTTTGCAAAGCTTTCCCCTTTCTCTGAGGTTGAAAAAGCGGGGAACAAACTGAAGAAGATGCCATTGAAACGATAAGATAAGGGGCTTGTGGAAGAGAAGAAAGAAGATAAAAGAAAAGCAAGCGTCAATTCCGGTGTCCGAGAAAAGAATGACCCCACGAAAAATTCCAGGGGTTGAGGGTTGCCGGAATTTCGCTCTTCTGAGTAAATCGCCAAACAAAGGAAACTTTTGATTGGATAAGTAGATTGTGACGTATAACTTATTATTTTTTAAAACAATTTCTTAATCATTAAAATATACACTTTAAGCTGAGTATATAGATTTAACTAATATTACTGAATCTAATACGGATATTTAATGTTAATTTCAATTTATTTTTAATAATAAAAATAAGTATTTAAAAGGAACTATATATCACTTGCGGAAACACACAGGCTCAGCCTTTGACAGTGTTCTCAACTTAGGTTTGCCCCGAGTATAGAGTAATTTTTATTTAAATTTAACCAGCTCGGGATATGTTGTCAGGACAGTAAAAATCTCGGTCGAGTTCGTAGATGGGGTATCCAGCTCAAAGGGGGTGGAAATGGCGGCGGGGGGGTGGTGGAAATTTTCATTTGCCCATAATTTCTTTAATATTGAAAATAGGAAAATACTTCAAATCAGGCGAATTACCGCCTTACCCTAAGGAACAACTTTTGTATTTAAACTTTTTCGATAACTTCAATTCCTTAAAAGTTACAAGTTAAAAAGTGATTTTTCGTCAATTGTAATGAAGCCGACTTTTTCTTTAGCTTTAATTTCTTAAATTTATAATCTGATGCTTACGTCACGTGCAAACAATAATAAAATTCCCTTTTCGGCAAGCTTAAAGGCAAAGGTAGATTCCTTTACCTTAATGTTACAATTGTAAAGAAATTTTTACATATGCACTAATATCTAGATAATGGCTTTGTTCCCACACATTGCATTATTTACGTCGCTATTCTGTTTTCAAGAAATTTAATTTTAAACTACAAAAGGGTTTTATTCATTCTACTTAAAATTTTAGGCTAAATATATTGGTTTGTAAATGTTTAAATTTTTTTAAATTCAAGCTCATAATCATTCAACAAATAAAAGCTTTAAAGATATATAATCCCAGCAATGGTGAATCCTGGAGGGGGCTATTGGGCTAAACCCCCCTCCCCACCGAAGCTTAATCAGAATTATAATTTTTATTTAAAATCCATATAACTGTTGTTCAATATCTTTCTTTTAAAAGAAAAAAGTAATAGAAACGTGAAAATGCACTTGTGATCTTACTAGTTCTGGTAAGCCTGGCGTTGCTATGGTCAAGTCAAATACAGATAAGTGGTAGCGGTTTTTGGATAGTTATTTCATTGTAATTTTTATTGAATTATTGAAAGTTTTGTATTGTGTTTTTGTGATTCTTATTGTCAGATGAGTAAAAATTGTAAAATGAAACTGTTTTGGTTCACATAAGCTGGGACATTAACATTAGTTAACATTTGACCATTTGGCACCGCTGAATTTCAATTTTAATTGTTATGAATTTAGTAAATTGTATGATTTGGCGAGATTTTGGTGACAAAACTTGCGACTTAGCAATGAAATTTGTGATTTGGCGGCAAAAGTTGATAGTTGACGACGAAATTTTTGACTTGGCGACAAAATTTGGCGAGTTTGGCGATGGAGAAAGGCAGCTTTGACGTCATTATATTTTCTTTCCACGTGAAAACCTCATATCTCTTCACAGACCAATATCTTGTTTCGACAAGATAAAAAGTCAAAGGAAGCTGTAACGTAATATTCTCAATCGTAAATTTTAAATTCTTGCCTAAACTGACATTCTAAACTATTCACCACAAATGATATTTGTATTAAGATTGACATATTATTTTAATTTTATATTTTTAAATGATTAATTAAAGCATTTAACAAGGTTTTTAATCAAAAAATCTATACTTATACAAAACTATCGTATGTGACACATGATTTGGATGTATTTGTATAATGTCGAGTGGCAACAATTAATTTTTTTGTAATAAAGATTTAAAAGTATGTAATGGTTTTCTAAAACCTTTATTAGCTCATTTTTCAATATAAGAGTGTTCTTTATTTTTTTTAAATGGTATAATTTTATTTATCAAAATAAGGGAATTCGAGTAATGAAATACTTTAATTTAAATTTTTATGAAAATAAACTTCAACGGAAAATTCATTAAAATTGTCCCTAGTTCGTTCGTTAAAGAGATACCTAAATGTCCCCAAATTTATTACCTTTTCTACCATGCCAGTTTAATTCGTTTAGCATCGATTTACAAGATATTTATTTTTTTTTTAAACCATGACATTTATCTTTTACATTATAGCATCTATGTCATAAAGCTAAGTCTAAATCTGCTTAGCCCTAAGATATGTTGAATCTCTTTACTTTTTTTATTTTTACTTTCTCTTACCCATAAGGTAGAGAAAGTATTGTTTTGGGGTCAAGTTTTCGAATGCGAGATTTTGTTATATTTACACGTTTTGAGGTCCCCTGAATACGAAAATCATATTTTTAGCAAATGGTCTGTGTGTGTGTCTGTCTGTTATCAGCATATCTCAAAAACAAATTATGGCAGAAAGTTCAAACTTGGTATTCTAAATGTGTATCATATAGGAATGCTACACTAAGCTTTTCGTTAAGATCAAGCAAATGGTTCGTGTACAGGGACAATCAAGATAATTCTAATACATTACGTCTATGGGGGAAATTGCCGGTAAGTAGAGTTTAACTTCTATAGACTGAACTAAACCAAATGAAACGAATACATATTTTTTGTCGGGAAATTGCCGGTAAGTAGAGTTTAACTTCTATAGACTGAACTAAACCAAATGAAACGAATACATATTTTTTGTAATAGAGATAGTTAACCGGGAAAAAATTTTTGTTTATGTAGGAGCCTCGCCTCCCCCCCCCCTCTGGTGGGGAAGTCCCCCCTCGAGGGGAGTAAATTTTCATGGTGGGTATCTTTCAAAAGAGCTCGCCAATACCTTTAAAACGAATGGTTGAACTATCGATCTGCGATAATTTAAAACAAAGTTATCGATTTTTTTTAATTTTAACAAAAAAAAGCTTAGAAAAAAAAATCGTTTTTTTTTTTTAAATATTGAGAATATAACGGACTTTTTTTGGATATTTGGTGTTATACTATTTCTCGAATATGGAAATCGTTTGCATTATCATAAGAGATAATTTTTTAAAATAATAATTTTAATAAATTATTTTTTAAAAACAGTATTATTTTTTAAGAACCGAATTAAATTCTATATAAATGTAGGTGCATTAATGAAACGGGGGGTTGAGCAGAACTAATTGTCATATAAAACTTTTCAAAAGCCTAATGTGAGTTGTTTAACGCAGGTTTACATAACAGTACTCGTTATCTTACCTTTTAGTCTGCAACCTGTATTTATAGTATTCAATTTCAGGGTAAGAGAAAGTCGTGTGAGTGACACACCAGATTATTAACTTTTATTTTATTTGTTTAAAATCACGGATAAAATTTTATTTCATTTTTCTCAGTACATTGTTGTAATTGTGACATCATATTTTCTGTTAAATTAAACTTTTTTTTATTTTTTAATCAGATTATTATATTGTTTAAAAACATGATTAAAATTTTATTATATTTTCAGTGATCTTTTTTATTATCATTTGCACGTGACATAAGCATCAGATTCACGGAGTAAAAAGACAGGAGAAGAAGGTAACGCTGAAATTTTGTGATGTTGTTTTCTAATGTTTACAGAGGGCGCCAGCGTGCAATCCTTCCTTCTCTCCAGCTTCCGCAATGTTATTCAATGGGGAAATGTCTCGTTTTAATTATTTTTTTAAAAATAATATCAAGCTGAAAAAATTTCGATTGAAAGCAAATTTCATTAAATAGAGTATTCTAACCAACATGTTTTTTTTTAGAGCCATTTTATACTAATTTTACTTTGAAAGAAATCTTTTAAAAAATGACGATTCTTATGAACCGAAGCTAGCTAAAACAGACAATTGGGAGGAAGTAGAATGGATGAAATTTTGTAAAAAAAAAAAAATTAACTTACTTTAGGTGCAGAAAACACGAACTCGGACTTTATTTTTCTCCTAGGGCTTTTTTTTTGTTTTTCTTATCACTATCATAGCCTATTTTACAACTAGGAACGAAGCATTTATTTGAAACATCTGAATTATGCAGTTTTAAGAACTTACAAAGAAATTAAATTGCTTAAAATAAAAAAATTTAAATGTACTCCAGCAAAATTCTATTGAAAACAACAGTATATCCGCGCCGAAGTAGGGAGGAATGACAAGTGGCGCCCTCAATATTTACCAAAAATTTAGATCACAGTTTCGTAGCTTTCTCCCATTGTACCTTCAACTCCTATTAATATTACTCCGTGATCAGATTATAATTTTTTGCAATGAAAGCTATAGAAAATGTCGGCTTCATCACAAGAAAAATCACTTTTTAGCTTGTAACTTTTAAGCAATTGAAGTTATCGAAAACGTTTAAATACAAAAGTTGTTCCTTAGGGTAAGGCGGTAATTCGCCTGATTTGAAGCATTTTCCTATTTACAATATTAAAGAAATTATGGGCAAATGAAAATTTCCACCCCCCACCATTTCCACCCCCTTTGCGCTGGATACCCCATCTACGAACTCGACCGAGATTTTTACTGTCCTGACAACATATCCCGAGCTGGTGAAATTTAAATAAAAATTACTCCAGTTATCGTGTTCACAACTTAACATGGGAAAAAGCGTTATACATATATATATATATATATATATATATATATATATATATAAACTTTTGAACGGAGTGTGGTTTTGGGTTCTAGGGGTCATGATCGGTGAAGATATGAAGAAATTTTCCAGAAGTCGTGTCATGAGAACCATTGCAAAAAATATAGCTGAAAATATAAAAGTCATGGTAACAGCTTTAATTAATCATTTAAAAATATAAAATTAAAATAATATGTTAGTCTTGGTAAAAATATCGTTTGTGGTGAATAGTTTAGAACACTGGTTTACGCAAGAATTTAAATTTACGATTGAAATTGAGAGTAATACGTTACAGCTTCCTTTGACTTTTTATCTTGAGGAAACAAGATGTTGGTTTGTGAAAAATATGAGGTTTTCGCGTGCGAAGAAAATATAATGACGCCAAAGCTGCCATTTTTCATCGCCAAGCTTGCCAAATTTTGTCATCAAATGTCTAATTTTGTCGCCAAGTCAAACATTTCGTCGGCAACTATCAAATTTTGCCGCCAATTCACAAATTTTATTGCTAAGTCGCAATTTTTCTCACCAAATTGTATATTTTTATGGCTTCTATTTGTTGAATGATTATGAACTTCGATTTTAATAAATTGAAACATTTACTGACCAATAAATCTAGCCTAAAATTTTAAGTAGAATGAATAGTAGTAGCTGACAATTAAATTTCTTAAAAATAGAATAGCGACGTAAATAATGCAATGAGTGGGAACAAAGCCATCGGCTAAGTATGTGTTAATGCATGTGTAATATTTCTTTACTTTTGCATGACATTAACGTAAAGGAATCTACCTTTGCCTTTAAGCTTGCCGAAAAGGGATTTTTTTTTTTTTTTGTGCGTATTCAGTCTCATTGTGTGCAATCCTCCACCATGAAGTAATTTGAAGCCGAGTTATGCTTACAAATGTGTTTTAATCTCCTGCCCCCTCCCCCCCCTAACCTACCCCAAGAAAATTTAACAAAAGTTGATTGATATAATTTTAAGTTGGGTTCAGACCTAAATTCCTCAAAAGTATTGTTGAATTTTGTCCAGCTGTTCTCACATGATATCTGGACAAAAATGTTATATACATACAGACACAATGACCCCCTCCCCCCCCCCCCCCCCACACACAGAAAACTTTCTGAAGTCACCGTTGGCTTTCCCAATGTGTGAAATACGAAGATATCACAAATTTTTTTATTCTGAGAAACTTAAAGACAAAAGACTGATTTTAATAATATAAATTTTCTGTTACATTTAGGGGTGATGCACGATTCAAATTTCAAAAATGCACTTAGATAATTCAAAATTGGTAAATACAGACTTTGGCGACCAAGAAAGAGATTGTGAATATTTTTGACAGCGTAAAATTATTAGGAAAGAGGACGAAAGAGCAAAAATTTAAAACTAGAGTTAAAACATTGAATATACATGAGTTTTTGAGAAAACCACAGAAAACCCGGGATAGCTTTTTTCTTTTAAATTGAGATACGCCGCGCAATTTTTGTACTAAAATTTGCATGGATACAGAATCAATTGAGTATATTTTTGACACAAGAGTTTCGGAGAAAACCACAGAAAATTCAGAATAATTTTATTCTTTTATATTTTTAAGGATTTTTATTGTGTTGGATCATGTGAGAGGAAATGCAAAAGATTATATATATATATATATATATATTTATGTTTTACAGATTTTTAAATTGATATACCCTATTCAAATTTCGTACAGCAGTTTCAGATTAAAAAAAAAAGGCTTTTTTTCTTTTATATTTTGTATACTCTCAAACTTTAATACTTCATGCACATTTCATACTAAGGATTTTTAACAATATTTAGTCGAGAATTATGCAAGTTTCAGAGAAAACGCAGAAAAGGTAGACGCAATTTTTTTGTAATAAGTTTTATTTCTTTTGTACCTCAGCTTCTAATTAACATAATTTCATAAATAATATAAATTTTTACAACTTTCTTGACTTGGAATTGAAGAGTAGATGTAGCAAATCTTTGCTGAGAGATAGTACTTTAATATTTTAAAATTTTAATACCATCGGTGCTAATTATGATAAAATTACTTAATAACACATCATTCAAAAGATGTTTTAAAATACTTTTACATTCTCAAACATCCTAAATTACATTTTTTGAATAGAGGGCGCTTATCTCAACACTGAAACTACAATATCTTTTTAACTATCACATGTTCATGATTCTTTCGAATTTCAACTCTGTTCAAATTCCTTTAACTTTTTATTATTAAAAAAAAAATTCTCAATAGATGGCGCTGCTGCTTAATACATTTATTTACAAAAGAATAGTTTTTTGAGTTTAACAAGCTAATTTTAATTCTGAAAATATTTTTTTTCTTTTATTACCCTTTAACAGGATTCGTGAAATCCGGCCGCATGATAGCCACTGGCGACCAATATACACTCATGTTTGAGAAATTTGCAACACCATGAAAGAATTTTCAGAAATTAATGAAATTTATTCCACATATTAATGATAGTGGTACAAATAAACGATCAAATGTACAAGACAAAAAACAAAAAGAACGTCTGAAATCAGTACTTTGTGTGTCCATCACGCTGAGCGATGAGAGCCTGTACCTATCGTGGCATTGAGTCATACAGGTTCTGAATCCTTTGGAATAGCATTTCAGATGGCTTCAAGTTGACGCCAAAGTTCGATCTTACTGTGCGCCCCACCAATTGTACGAGCGAGTCGCCGACCAATGAAATCCCAGACATGCTCGATGGGCGACATATCCGGAGAATAAAAGCAGGCCATGGAAGAAGCAATGATTCAAGTTTCTTAATTCATTTAAATACAATGACCAGCGAAATAGACAAAGTCTGCTAATCTACTTAATAATAAAAAGCCAAATTTATTGGGAATAATGACCGAAACTAGTGTCACAGTTACAAAAATGTATTCAAATAAATAGAAAATATTTTTTTTTTCATTGGTTTGAAGGAATAAATAAAAAAATGACTCAATGTATTGCAATAATGTATTGAAAGGGAAAAAAAAAACTATCTGTGATTTGAAATAAATAAAATAAGTTTAACAGATCATTTAAAAGAATAGATGTAATACGGTCTGCACGGGCCAAAATTTTGAGTCCCGGCGCGACCCGAACAAAAGCTTTGCTTACCCTGCCCAGCCCGGTATGAAATCTAAAAATTCGGCCCGGCCCGGACAAAAGACGATAAAATCAGACCCAGCCAGATTTAAAAAAAAAAAAAAAAAAAAAGGGAAGAGCATGCTTTTTTATGAAAAAGTTTTTTCAGTATGTGTTTTGCAGAGGTTTTATATAGCCAAGCAATGGTATGTTCTTTAACAAAACTACTGATTTTTTACAAGACAATTATATATAAGCAGAAACTCATTATTACAGACGTACAGAAGACACAAAGACTGACAGAAAGTCAAATCGAAAGTATTAGCATTCATGAAATAATTTAGAAGGTATTAAAAATGGTTATTACTACTAAAAATGCACTTTCAACCATATCCACTTATATACCGTAATGTTTCCGAATCCTTTCATGTGAACCGGTAAACAAAGCTTTAGTGCTAATCTAACCAATTTCAATAGAAAAGATGCTTTTGCAGATCCTAAAAAGGATGCAAATTTCATCTAGTGCACCGGAAAGTAGAGGAAAATCTAAAGCTGAAGAATTTTTATATCCTTCATAGCATTTAGACTCTACAGACCATAAGACACAAAGCTTCATAGACAGTAATGTATTTAAATTGTTTTGTTTGTACATGTGTGCAAAATAGTTGTGACGTGCATACTATTTTGAATAGGAAATCATCTAATATTATTTCTAATAAAATATATCAATTTCAAGACATGCTAAAAATATTTGCGGAAAATCAGATCGCGAACAAACAGTCTGACAGATAATTAAGTTGAAGTTATAAACAATTTTTAACAATATGAAATTTTATGTAACATATGAGCCTATAAAATTACGTAAAGTAAATAACTGAAGAAATATTTTATTTTCCTTTTTTATTAATTAACGAGAAAAGTAAAAAAAAAAAAAAATCCCGGCTAATGTGGCCTGGAAAAAATTTCATCCAGGCCCGGCCCGACATGAATATACACAAAAAATACTGAGCCCAAGGCTGCAAAGAAAAAAAAAAAAAAAAAAAAAAGCGCCCTAGAGGAAATTGAAAATTTCAGCCCGAACTCAGCCCGGGTTTGTGCATACCTCTATGTAATACTATTGGAGGATTGCCACTTAGCGATATGACCCCTTTCTTTCTTGGTCCTCGCTAAAATACGCCAAATTATGGCTGAAATTTAAGCTATATTAGATGAAAAAAATTAGCTTAAATTATTATAATTATAAATAAAATTAATATTATTTAGAAATATCGACCATTAGACGGGCAAAGGTTAGCAGATAATAATGACTGAGCTAACTGGATAACAGTTATTCTGCATACTAATTGATTTCTATATGAATAATGTTCTAAATTAAAACCAGGAAAATTTTCAACGTGAAGGCCAAAGAGAAAAATTGAAAAGCAGCACTGGAGACAGTTCGCT
Organism: Salticus scenicus; assembly: GCA_963930645.1. Classification (NCBI taxonomy): domain Eukaryota; kingdom Metazoa; phylum Arthropoda; class Arachnida; order Araneae; family Salticidae; genus Salticus; species Salticus scenicus. Next base: position 258,410,689 of record OZ005649.1, on the reverse strand, counting down.
CAACGGTTTAACCCTTTTTATCCTAAATTATTTCATTTTTGGAAAAATAGTTTGAAACTTTTTTATTATATTTCTTTATTCATGAGAATCATCTCATATTAACACTTTTGTGACCGCATGATTTTGAATTTTTGACAGTAAAGTCCGCATGTGGCCGTTATTCTCCTATGTTACAATATTTCAGAACGAAATTTTCTGCATTCACATTTATATTAGAAATGGATATGCATTGTAAATATAAAATTATATTCTTTCTAATCAAAGTATTTGTATCCCTAGCATATTTCATTGTAAAAATGTGAATATTGGTTATATATTTAAGAAATAAATAGCATACAAATTGCGAAAGAAACGAGCACTGGTGGAGTTACAGATTTTCAAATGACGTGAATCTACGTCAGTGGTCGCGAAAGTATTCAAATTAGCTTAAACTATAGCTTAACTATAGGGAAAGCTTAAACTATAGGGACTAAAGCTTAAACTATAGTCCCAATGAAATCCTGTAGGAAATTTAGGCTATATTGAGGAATTTTTTTTTTTTTATGGGACTTTAAAGTCCCGGTGGGATACAAAGGGTTGAAGACATTCATGTGCTGATGACAGTACACTAAATTATTATTTAGAATTGGTCACCTGCACGAGAGTAATATATCAAATAGAATGTTTAATACAAATTTTTGTGATTATCTACGAAATTGCCTGGATTAATGTTCACTGCGTTATTGACGGTACACTTCGCAAGAATTCTGAAATTGTCTTTTTAAAATTAAACTTCAATAACCGACGGCCATCTACATCCACGTTACAATATGTATCACTATATAAATATATTTTTTAAAAAAGTTATTGTCTCTGGCGTCAAATTTGTTTGTCTGCGACCGCATTTTCTCGCGGAGGGCACTGTCCTTTGCGTCATGAGAGGTATCAATGGATGCCGAATGCTCCAGGGAAGACATTTCAGCTGGTTAAAAATTTCTACTATCTTAATTAGCGAAGTTATTAATTAAAAACGTCAGGTTTATAAAGGTACTCTATTTTCCCTCTTCAAAAAAGTTTCTGAAATCGTTGTTCTTTCAGTCTTATGACGTCATCTTCCACAGGAAAATTAAAATATGATCAATGGTGCAAAATAAATAAATAAATGTCGATGTTGCTATTGGTAAGAAGGATATATTTTTGTTTTCTACTTTTAGAAAATTAATTTTTTTACTGGCAATTTCTTATGTTTGTAATTTTTTTTTTATATATATGTTCCCTTTTTGTGTGTGTGTGTATGTAATAAAATAATGTCGTGTCTGTATAATTAATTGCATTTTTTTTTTTTTTTGCTTTAAAGTGTTTTATTTATTTATTTATTTTTATTTATTTATTTTTTTAATTTAAAAACATGTTTTAAAATAATTCGGATATATTTTGGCATAAAAAAATATATTCTAGATTCAAATTCAAATTCAAATTCATTTTAAAAATGGCAGCATCTTCTAATTTAGCACTGATAATTTTTTAACATTAGAGAATTAGACATTTCTATGATACATTTCATATATCTGATTATGGCAAGAAAAAAATTCATTACCTAAAACATTCTTTGTTATTTTAATAAATAGGTAGGAGAGAATTAAAAATTCAAGCTGTAGGAGATTTTTCCAAATTAAAGTAAATATAATAATAATAAACTTTTTTTTTTTCAGATATTTTTGAATGTGCAAAATTATTATCGAGCTGTACATTAAAAATATATAGAGAGTATTATGTACTGCCCTAAATTAAATTAAAATTCAATAGTAAAAAGCATAGGCGTTAGACAAATTAGGAACAAGACTTTTTTTTTTTTTTTTTTTTTTTTTTTTTTTAACAAGCAACTATACCAAAAAATTCATTGTCAAATAGTGGCAAAAATTTAAAAGTCGTCATATACAAAAGCTGTAACGCAAAATGGTCTATATATTACAAATTTATTTCTATTCTGAAAACCATTATTGATTTTTAACATAATAATTCATAACAAAAAAAAAAAAAAAAAAACGCATAAATAAAGGAGGCGGAAAGTTTTAGTTTAATAATAAGTATAATATTTATATAAATAGAAATTTTTTATACATTCGATTGAAGACAGAATATCAAACTGCTTTTCAAAATTACTCAATTTCAAAAGTTTATTTTACGTTATAAAAAAAATGACAAGTCAATCAAATACTAGATATTTTATAGTAAAGCTAATCTAAAACGACACAAAATTGACAATTAAAAAAAGTATAAATAAATCAGTTATATCAAAGTAACTTCATGTTTTAACTTAAAACACTTTTTAAAAATCATTTTAACACATTTTAACTCTTTTGCATGAAAATATTTTGTAGTTACTCCCTGTTTCATTTAAAAACTAGTTGGCATAGGTAGACTCTGCTCAGTTCCCCATCATATATGCGTTCTCATAAATTTCTAGCGCAGGACATATTATAATCATGTTAAGAGAAATGGATGGATGGATGGTTGGGTTTAACGTCGCACTAGTGCTGCGCAGATGGGCAATTCGTTAAGAGAAATGAATTTGACCAAGCGCTTGACATAGTGACAGAATGAAATCCCCGCCTAACAAGCTATCCATCGTTGACTTCGTTATATTTATCTTTTTCTAATCTATTAATTTATTGTATTAGGATCAATTTCGTAGTTTAGTTTTCATTCTACTTTTTCTAATGCAACAATCCTCAAAATGCATATTTATATGTAAAATTTTCAATTTTGCTATAATCTTAAATTACGAATAACTTACGAAATATTCCTATTAGAATATTTGTAGTCAATCATGTTCAAACAAGTATCATAAATGTTATTTTGAAGTTGTCTGATATATTTATGATCTTCAAAATGGACGATTATGCTCAATTTTGCCTTGTTCTGCCATGTTAAGTAAATCGTAAATTCCAAATAACTTACGAATTTTTTTAATTGGAAAATTCACAGTCAATGATATTCATGCCAGTATCTTAAATAATATTTCAAAAGTAGTTTGACATCTTTACGATGAAAATATCCCTCAGGATTGACGTTTACGTGAAATTTTGCCCTATTCTGCCATGTTAAGAAAGACTTAAATTGCCAATAACTTACGAAATTTTTATATTGGAAAATTCATAGTCAATGATATTCATGCCAGTATCCTATTTAATATTTCATAAGTGGTCTGACATCTGTACGATGAAAATATCCCTAAAAATTGACGTTTATGTGAAATTTTGCCCTGTTCTGCCATGTAAAGAAATTCGTAATTTTCCAATAACTTGCAAAATTTTCAAAATGGCATGTTTATAGTTAATGATGTTCATTCCGGCATCAAAACTGATATCTTAAAACTGGTCTGACATTTTTACAGTAAAAATTTTCCATTTAATGCACGTTTAAGTGGAATTTTGCTCTATTCTCCCATGTTAAGAAAGTCGTAGATTGTTAATAACTTACGAAGTTTCTAAATTCAAATGTTGCACATGAATAAGATTCTTGTGAGTGTCGAAAGTAATATTTTAAAATTGATCCGACTTCTCTGCGATTATTTGTTCTTGAGATACAGACTACCAAACTAACTAACGACTAACACACTAATGGACTAACACACTAACAAACTAACAGACACCCTACACACGGACACCATACAAATTTTGTTATTTGTATGGTTATTTGTAAACCTCACATTGTAAACCTCATCACTTTGTATTCCTCACATCTGAAAACGTGTAAAAAAGTCAAAAAACCAAGGTCGAAAATTTTTACGATTACCCATGTTCCCCATACCTATAGTATGATGGGGAACTAATAATGCATGTAGTGCCAAAAGCATGATTTTTTTAAAAAAAGATATTAATTAAATTTAAGTATCTAGAGTATAATTTTACTGATTACATTGTTCATATTAAAAAAGTGGGTTCTAGAACTATCGAAATTATTGTCATCGGTTATGTAATACATATGCAATAAATTAAATATAGTGCATGAACAATTGTATTTGGTAGTGAACGAAAAATATACGGAATTCAGTACGTATTTAGTTTTAAAATAAATGTGCTTTAAAAAAAAAAAATTATTTAGTTGCATAATTGGTTGGCATTCTACTTAAAATATACATAATTTACATAGAAAAAAAAAAATATTTTTAAAATTATTTTCCTTTTTACAGCTGTTTTAAAACATTTTTATTCTTTTTCAATAGGAAAAAATAAAAATAAATATATTGCAAAATTTTAAATATAAAATTTGAAAACATTTAAACAGTTTTTACAAAAATACAATTTTTTTTTCTTGTAAAAAAATTATGTGCGATTATTTTTGAGGGAACATTGTATATTTTTACTCTATATGCATCTACCTTTTACAAAAAAAAAAAAAAGTAATTTCTTTATTGCCAGACGTGGCAAACGAAACATAATTTTTGAGCATAATTTGGTCTGACGCTCTAAGGACTATTTTAGCGATACTTAAAATGCAAAACATGAGAACAAGGACTTTGGAAAGTCTATCACTTATTTAAAAAAATAATTACTTAAGAACTAGATATTTTTTTGCATGTTGCATTAGTAAAAAATCTGGAGTGACTCGACTTGACTTTTCGAACATTAATTAATTCTGTACTGATAAGTATAAAGGATTTAAGTCCATATTCTTGATTTTTCAGGAGACAAAAAATGAAGTTAAACTAACTAAAAACTAATTCGAAGAATCGATTAGGAAAAAGGGATTAGGTTGATTTATACCCTTTATACTATTCAGTGATTGTCAATCTTCATTTAATAAAGGTAAAAATATAAATTAAATATTTTATACTAAAGATTAATGCTAAATTTCTGACTTGAATCTTTTTTTACCAATGGATTTTCTCAAAGACTAAATGACATGGATTTAAATCCTTTATACCAATCGATAGAAAAAAAAAATCTGAGTCTGACTATGTACTTAACTCAAAATCGACATTTTTGGACTTAAATCAGTTATACTTATCAGTACAGAATTAACGATTGTATAAGTAAATTAAAATAAGAGAAATCGTTAAATACGCAAAAGAGAAAATTGTAATAGGGTGTATACGTACTTTTCTTCATATAGTATGTTGTTTAGTTTAACGCTATTGCGCTTCAAATAATTTGAGTCCATAGATCATAATGATAAATTTTCGTTGCGTCCCTATGAAAACCTACATAGTGCTAGACTCACCAAAATCTATAAAGTTCGTACGATGGTTACCTATAACATGCATATAAATTTTCAGATCAATCAGATGAGGCATGAAAACGCTATTGCATTTTAAATAATTTGAGCCCATAAGCCACAAAGATAAAGTATTTTTCTTTGTGTTCCTGTAAAAAAAAAAAAAAAAAAAAAAAAAAAAAACTACAAGCTTTAGATTTATTAAAATGTATATCGTGTCTGCGACTATGACCTGTAACATGCGTATGAATTTTCAGTTTATTGAAATAAGGAGTTTAAACGCAATCGCACTTTAAACAATTTTAGCCCATAGGGCATAATAAATATGAATTTTTCTTTGTGTCCCTGTAAAAAAGCTATAAAAGCTAGATTCACCAGAATTTTTATGCTTCATGTGACGATGACCTGCAGTACGTATATAAATTTTTAACTCAATCTAAGGCATTTAGACGCTAATGATTTCAGCCTATAGGTCATAATGATAAAGATATTTTTGTTGTCTCCCTGTAAAAAAAACTATAAGTACTAGATTCACCAAGAGCTATACAGTTCGAGCAATATGGTGACATTTAACACAAATTTTCAGCTCATTCTGATACGGCATTTAGACGTTATCGCACTTCGAATAATTTCAGCCCGTAGGCGATAATGATAAAGAATTTTTCGTTGTGTCTCTGTAAAAAAACTATACGTGCTAGATTCACCAAAATTTATGCACTTCGTGCAATAATGACCTATCGCATGTGTGTAAATTTTCAACTCAATTGAAAAAAGTGTTCAGACGCTGTCGCAGTTTAAAAAGTTTTCGCCCATATAGACCATAATCATAAAGAATTATTCTTTGTGTCCCTGTAAAAAAAAAAAACTATAAAGGCTAGATTCACCAAAATGTATACAGTTCGTGTGACGGTGACTCATAACATGTGTATAAATTTTCATCTCAAAGGAATAAGACGTTTAGACACTACTGCACTTTACAAAATTTGGGCCCATAGAACCATAATGAGGAAGAAAGTTTCTTTGTGTCCCTGTAAAAAAAAACTATATGTGCTAGATTTACCAAAATCAATAGGGATCGTGCTATGGGAACCTATAACATACGTACCAATTTCAGTTCATTTGAACAAGTAGTTTAGACGCTATCGTGTTCACTCACACACACAGACACACACACACACATACATACACACATAGTGAATTCAGGGGACATTAAAACGTGTATAAACACCAGTTTCTACAAGTTTCCGAGTTTGAATCGCAAGTTTGAATCTCAAACTCGGATTTTTGACATGATTGCAATGCTTTCCTCACTATAGTATTCGGAAAGAAAATATGATGATTAAATGATTGGATTTAAGAATTGTGTACATGAATAAGATTTCCGTTCATATAAAACATCTCTTAAACACAAAACATTGAATATATATTCTATATTGTAAATCAGTCTTAAAATTAAATTTATCAGCAGATACAACTTAAAATGTAGTAAATGTAACACTTAAAGTAATCTATTGTTATTAAAAAGAATAATGTTTACATTAAAAAAAAAAAAAAAAAGGTAAAAATTTTTATACACTATATACAAATGCGTTTATTGTATAAGTTAATGCACTTTTGCGTTCACCTGAGAAAATAACACTCTACATTTAGGCCTTAACCTCATGATGCGAGTAACACGTGCAATGTCGGTCATAAGATAATTGGTTTAAATTTAGACCATCTCTGTGAGAGGAAATCGTCCACACTTTTAAAAATAGACAACGGCATCAGTTCTCAGGTTGGAATCTTTGGTCTCTGTTACATTTATGAATAATAAAACGATTTTTAAAGAGTATTTGACAAGTTAAAAAAAAATAATAATAAAAGTAGAAATTGCTCAGTTCTTTGTGCACAACTGTGAGAATGCCTACATTAAAAATAGACTTATATATATTTATAATTATTAACTCTAAAATGATCACATGACATAATTTTTGATTTGTAAATTGTAATAAAGAAAAATGTTGTGAAATAATTTGGAGGGAAAAAAAAAAAAAAAAAAAAAAAAAAAAATCCATAATAGTTGTTGAAAGCAAAATTATCTAAGATACGTGCTACTTTCCTGAGCTTCAAGAAATGCACAATTAAATTTAGTAATACTACTACTAATAGTAACAATGAAAATGAAATAACAGCAATAAGAATAAAAAATGTTTGTTAACTAACATAGATGATTTATTGTTTCTTACCCCCTAATTTCTTAGGATTAATAATTTTCTTCTATTTGTAGTTTTTCTATCTCGAATTTCAGTTTCATCACCACAACTGTATGTACAACCAGTTAAGAATTTCTCTAGATAATTTCACAGATATTTCAGTAAATACTTTGAAGATAGGTAACTATAATTTAAACTTAATGATTTGTTTTACTTTTCAACTGAAGTGAAAATGAAAACGTGTATACATAGATGTGTTAAATTTATATGCTATACGCATAACATTAAATTAAGAATTTTCATAGGACTAAAAGAGTTTATAATTTTAAAATTATTATAGTATTTTGTAGGCAGGAGAAGATTTATAAGCCATAACTAGGATATGACGAGGCGTTTCATTTTAAACACATAAAATTTAACAGATGACTATGACAATTACTGATGAAATATGCAAGTAACATGAACGACTACATTTTTAAGACTGCGATCTGTTCTAGCAGAGATAAAAGTAAAAAAGGATGAACAGATCATTGATTGGACGTGACGTCACTTACCAAAGGTCCAATAGATTGAATCAGGAATACAATGACGAAATACACCACAACTCCCATCCCCTTAATTCCGTATACCATACCTGATGGGAGGTTTTCTTACTCTAGATGATCTTCTTACAACCTGTTCAGAAAAAGACAAATTAGCATTTTTAAGTTTTGAATGTTCAGATTTTAGTTCATTTTTATTTAGAGTACTGTTGATATTTTTATCACAGTCAATTTCTCCAGGCTTTGTAGACACAGATCTACTGTCGGTTGGAACTGGATCTGGTATAATGGAAGGATTGGTTGGAACTGGATCTGGTATAATGGAAGGATTGGTTGGCACTGGATCTGGTGTCATGGCAGAATCGGTTGGCACTGGATCTGGTATAATGGCAGGCCTCCTACCAGACTTAGATTCTCCATTGCTTTGCAGGTGTGGACTCTTGCTATTGGGAACTGTGGAAATGTTTGCATCAAGAGTGTTCTTTTCAATTTCCCCAGGACTTGTAGTTTCCTCCAGTTGTACTCTGGAACCTACACTTTTCAGTTGATCAACGTGTCTTTTCCATACACATGAACCTACTTGAATTTTGTAATGTAGTTTACCTAGTCAGGCAATTACTTTACCTATTTTCCATTTATCTCCTGATGTGTAATTGCGTACTGCAACTTTTTCATTTACATGGTATTCTCTTATCTTTTTCTTGCTAAAAACATTTTTATGTTGTTTGTTTTCAACATAATTTTAAACATTTGGTACAAGCAAATCCAGTTTTGATCTGATATTTCTCTTTAGAAATAATGATGCGGGACTCACCCCTGTTGTAATATGAGGCATTATTCGGTATTGGAATAAAAATTCGTTTAACTTAAATTGGAGATTTCCGGGTTCTGAACTTAAGGATTTTAATCCTTTTTTAATAATTTGGACATATCTTTCGGCTTGACCATTTGTAGAGGGATGGTATGGTGCAGTTAAACTATGTTTTATGCCTTTACTTTGTAGAAAATGTTCGAATTGTTCTGAAATGAATTGTGGTCCATTATCAGACACAAGGGACACAGGATAGCCATATTTGGCAAAAAGCGAAGAAAGACAGTTTATAGTGTTCTCAGCCGTAGTATTAGGAACAATGAACACTTCTGTCCATTTACTGTGGGCATCTACTACGATTAAAAACATTTTCCCCATCATTGGACCAAAAAAGTCTACATGTATTCTGTTCCAAGGTGTTGTAGGCCATTCCCAGTGATGATTTTCCATTTTAGGAGGATTATGTTTTAATTTAATACAAACAGAACAGTTATTTGCTAAATTCTCAATGTCTTTATCAATACCTGGCCACCATACAAAACTACGTGCCAGTGCTTTCATTTTAACTATGCCAAAATGGCCAAAATGTAAATCTTCTAACACTTTTTGTCTATGAACAGTAGGAATTACAACACGATTCCCTTGTAGTATGCAATTATTTAGTATAGAAAAATCTTGTTGTTTATGTCCGAAAGTAAGTAATTTGGCATCTGTGTGCCTGATATTAAATGTCGGTACATTTCTTTCAATGTTGGATCTCGCTTAGAACTTGCACATAATATCTTTGTAGTTAACGGTAACGATGTGATTTGATGAATAAATAAACAATCGGATTCATCAAGGTTGCCAAATAAATTTGGTGACAAAGTTGGTGACACTTTTTCTGGTTGTAGCGAATCGGACGACGGCAGCAGTAAGTCTTCACTACGTAATGGAAGACGTGATAGAGCATCGGCATTTCCGTGCTCTGCAGATTTTTTATATTTAATATCATAATTAAATGTCTGTAAGTATAATGCGTACCTTTGCATTCTAGCTGCCGAAAGTACCGGAATACTTTTTACGGGTGAAAATATGGAAACTAGGGGTTTACTATCAGTATACAGAGTAAATCTCCTACCATATAAAAATTGAAAAAATTTCTTTACACCAAAAATTATTTCAATTATTTTTGCGGCCGCTATCACGCGAGAAATAGACACACAAACAGAACCCAAAAATTTTTTGAGTCTCCATATCCCTTTAAGACCGGGAACATTTTTACTTTAAAGAATTAGATTCTTCTTTTTTTGCAAACTGAAAGAATAATATGGACTATAACCAACATTTGTTGATTGAAGATTGTACTTTACATTTTCTGCTAATTAGCTCGATCGTTTTATTTCCTGATTTTATTACATACGACTGTTCCAGATGCAAAAATGGGAACAACTATAGTATTAACCCCACAGCTGAATTTGGCGATTTATTTTTGGCGATTATGGTTAAATCATAAATCAAAAAATCATAAATCATATATCATAAATGATAAAATCATAAGCTAAATTATAAATCATAAATCAAAAAAAAAAAAATAGCATGCAAGCTGCCATATTATATCGCAAACAGCCCAGAACGACATCGTTATTGTTCAAATCGGCGCCAATGAAAAATCGCCAAATTCAGCTGTGGGGAAATACTATAGTTGTACCCAAAAATGTGAGTGGATGTCGTGGATATCTAACCCATACAAATGTACGCTTTCGGTCGGAAAGGAATATGGAGGCCTCCACTGACGCTTCGGTAATAATTTAGCTACACGTCAGAGTAAAGCTTAGTTTGGAAAGTTCATTAATTTGAAGAAGAAGCAAATCGGTAGATATTTTTCTTTCACGAACATTTAAAACTTTCCACTCATCAGCAAACAATCTCACTTCATCCCAGCTTATTTGAGGAAAACACGTCACCTTTGAATGTTTCTCATCTCCGATGTACAAATAATAAGTAATTTCTTCTGATATTATATTACCTGTAATAATTCTAATTAAAAATAAAGGAAAAAAAAGAGTAATAAAAGAATTCGATCAAAATGTTAATAATACGCAAGATAATGATGTCGAGAGAAACTACACATCTTATTTGAGAAAAATACTACATTTTTTAATTTACCTCATTCCCGATATATAAACAATATGTCATTTTATTCTCACATTATGTGAAATGTAAAGATTACTTAAAAATACACGAAAAGAAAGCAATAATAGAATTGGATGAAAATGTCAACAATACTCAAGATAATGTAAACATAAATAAACGTAAACAAAACTTATCAAATGCTAGCGCGCGCCGTAACAGCAGCTGTCATTGGGCTAAAAATAACAGCGAAAAGGAAATTACTGTTTTGATTGGAGGATAAGCGAATGAATGAGCAGAGAATTTGACTATCTCTAAGTGTAAGTAGAATAGCAGGACCGCAGAAATGTCAAATTTGTAAAATTAATTTAATTAATTTTAAAATAATGTGCACATCTTCAGACCAGAACATTGCGAATTCGTAGATCATAGAATATTCTTTTAATTTTAACATTAATTTGAAATTGCCCCTCGATGATTGAAACGGACTTGAACGATATCAACCTATGGCCCACGGCCTAATAAGAATTTTAACATTTTATATCAAACACTGGAGCATAGGATGCTGATAACTGGTAAAATGAATAACTAGTAGTGTCAAACACTGGAACATAGGAGACCAATTACTGATAAAAGAAAAAACTGGCAGTGTCAATTAATGGAACATTGAGTGGGTGTCAAATAAAAATTCACAAAAAAAAATAATTGTTATCAAATGTATATATTTTAACATATATGTGGTTCTGAATGTCTTTCATGCCATATGTTCTAACTTAAGATCTCTAAAAAACATTTTCTGATGACTAGAACATTAAAAACATCAGAGGTTGCTCTAAACGTGCCAATCACTGGTGCACTTACCCTATATGTATATATTAAAAAAAATCTTTCTGATTAATTGCCTTATCAATCTGTATATTCAAATCCAATCTTTAGTCAATTTCTTAACAAAATGTATCGGAAATAATATAATAAGTGGGATACCCTATCTTAAGTATCACCAATTATATTTTTGTGCAATAAATTTTAAATTATTGAAAATGATTTTTAAATTTGTAGGAATAACAGAATTGAAAAGTATTTATAAATTCAGCACGTCTATCTCCATGTTCGCGTTCCCATTTCCGTAAATATTTTCAAAATGTATCTAAATTTATATATTTTGTTCCAGTTCATTTTAAATTTCCAATAGAAAATATTATAAATAGTATTCCTGGTTTGTTTTTAGGAACTCACTAGAAAACTGAATTTGGCTTGTGTTGACGTGGTATTTACTGTGTAATGGTTTTTACCGGTTTTTAACATGGTTTTTACCATTTTGACCAAAACATGTTTTTCCCATGGTTTTTAACACCTTCAGAGAAAATAAATTCCTATTTAATTTTTTTTTTTTTAATTTATCGCAAAAACATTCAAGACATATTTTAAAGTTTTTTAGTTCTCAATTTCCCAATGTTATTTACTATAAAATTTCTTTCTGCTATTTCTAAGAACATTATTAAAAAAAAAAAAAAAAAGAAAAAAAGAAAAACTAAATCAATGCTGTAAACACAAAAATTGTTATTCATGTTCACTATCGGTTGTTTCCTATTAAAAATGGCGTGATTTTCTCTACTGGCTTGTATACAGGGACACCCAAAATATTCCTAAGCATTGTTTTTTATGAACTATATTTTAATTCCTTTATTTTACACAAATTTCAATGAAATTGAAATATGTTGTTCAAGTTCACTATCGGGTGTTTGCTATAGAAAACGGAGTAAATACCACTTGTGGTTTGTGTACAGAGTCACCCAAAATTATTACAAAGCATTCGTTCTAAGAGAGGTATTTCTATAAACCAAATTTTAATAACTTTACTTCGAACAGATCTTAATAAAATTGAAATATGTTATTCATATGCACATAAGAATGTTTCTACAGAATGTAGTATGATTATCATTAGATTTACATGGCCACACAAAAATATTCAGTTACACTAAGGGTTTTATCGCAAATTTACTGAAATTGCATTTTCGTTTACATTTGGTGATATAATACTTTTTAAGTGGGAATATGATTTCAGTTTGAGTATCTATCTGTCTTTCCGTCCATCTGCCTGGCCCAGCGTCCGTAAATATTTTCAGAATTTTTAGAAAATTATATATGTTATTCAAATTCACTATGGAATGTTCCCTATTTTAAGTGACATGTTTATATCCTGTGAAACTGGTTTGTGTACAGGGACAACAACAATAACAACAACAAAAAAATCTATATTAATAAAATCAGACTTTTGTCTGTAAATTTGTCGGAATCAAAAAATTTTGCGATATGTTCACGTTTCACACCCCATGAAAGCCAAAAATGACTTCAGAAAATTTTGCCTGTGTGTGTGTGTGTCATCGTGTCTGTATGTCGCTTTTTTTGTCCGGGCATCACTTGAGAACGGCTGGGCGGAATTCAACGACGCTTGGCAGGAATTTAGGTCTTCACCCAACTTAAAATTATATCTATCAACTTTTCAGAAATTCCCCCCCGTTCCTCCCTGGGGGGTAAAAGACTAAAACACGTTTGTCCGGGCATCACTCGAGAACGGCTGGACGGAATTCGACGGCGCTGGGCAGAAACTTAGGTCTTCACCCAACTTAAAATTATATCTATAGAAATTTTCAAAATTATGATTAGTGTTTAAATTGTGGGTAAAAAACGCCTGCGCATGCGCCATAAATATTTTTTCACAAAACGCTTTGAATGGAAAAATAAAATATAAAAATAGATTTTTAAGATAAAGACTTTTTTATTCGCGTGATTCGCACTACAAATTATGAACAGATTGAAATGAAGTGTTGCTATCTAAATTCTATACTTTTGTTAATTTTAAAAAATCTAATTGTCGTATCGAAAAACTGTTTACACCCCAGGATTCAGAAAAATCACCCCTTTCATTTGGTACTAAATTTGTAACGATAGGTCTGATATTTCTAATTTATTTTACCCTTTTTCCGTTTTCAACCCAGATTCGGTAGAAGGTTTTATATTTATATATATTTTTATTTTCCAGAAATAAAATGAAATATTTTTAATTTCACGTGAATAAATAATAAAAATTAGAGAGAAAAATACCTACAAAAGTTGGTGATTTTTTTTTTTTTTTTTTTTTTAAATCAGGAATTTGTATGTGGATAAATATTTTCATAGAGATATTTGGCATTAGTTTAATGTTTTTACTTAATTAAGCAGTACTTTTCTTTCCTGCAGTAAAACAAAATTTTTTGTTGTTATTATGTACCTTATGAGGTTCTTTTATGTTCTCCCCTTAATTGTAAATGATTATAATTTGGATTTTATTAAGATTATTTATTTTTATTTTGTAAATATCAGAAAAGAGTTTTTATTTTATTTTATTTATTTATTTATTTTGTGTATGGAACAGCTTTAGTATCGGATCCCTTTGGCACAATTTGAAATTCGGCACCGAAGTAGCTCGGACGTTTCTCGCCAAGATCTTTAATTGCACAATTGAGATAGCCAATTCAGTTCATCGCAAAAATGGCTTAAAATATTTAAAATCACCAAAGGGGTCCCATACTAAAGCTCTTTTTGTATTTATTTATTTATAATATTTTCTGTTAAAGACTTCTGTGGTTACGAAATTTGGTGCGTAAATTGTTTGTATGAATCCGCCACTTATTGTAACTGGATTTCACGAAATTCGAAATCCCCCCCCCCTTCTCGGAGTCGGAGTGCAATAAACATGCGTAAAAACATGTTTTTCCGTTTGAATTCGCTTTGAATTATCTTAGAATGGCGAATTTTGGTGTGTGGATATTGATTAAGTGTACGCATTATGTACATTAGTGGGATTTTGCAAAACTTCGAACTCACCCGCTGAGGAAGGGGAAGTAAGAGGTGGGTAAGTTGCTGCCGAAGGCAGTGGGGACCCAGACTCCTCACGTTGCGAGCGAGAAAACCTCTACCAATAACAGCGAGAACTTAGGTTATTAATAATGATATGGGATTTTGACAACTCATTTAAATTTAATGTCCAGCGAAGCCGGCAAAGCCTGCTAGTAAATACATAAATAAATAAAAAAGCCAATACATTGTATTTTAGGACAGACATGTTTGTAAATTACATTTAAAGAACTTTCTCTTGTAAAAATCATAAAGAAATCGGCATTGTTTTTTAATATGCTAAAATAATATTTTGTATAGAATATGATTTTGTTAACCTTCAGATTTACAGGGCTACACTAAAATATTCAGATACGTTATAGACTGCAATTTGAATATAAGGGCTAAGTTTTCTTTAGCGTTGAGCATTTTTAACACTTCCTAACAATGTTTAAGAATGATTGGGAATTCAATTTGTCTATCTGTATGTTTTTCAGAACTACTGTCTGTCCGTTGTGATTACGTAAGCAAAGGGTATCGAAAGTTATACAATACAACAAGTACGTACATTTGGAAAGTGTTAATAATCAATGAGTACCGCATGATTTTGCATTCTTGTTTTTATTATAACACCTAGGATATTAGACTCACAAGGGAAGTATGAATGAGTAAAATTCCGATTTAAACCAAATCAAGCTTAAATTAAAGAGCATGGTCGAAAACATAGGATAGCGTTCAAATTTGCTGCAACAACTCCCCAAGGGGCAAGAAATAACCCTTAAACTTTTAGATGCTTTTTATCAAAATCGAAAAAAGAAGACTCCAGCTCGCAGAAGTGTGGTGCTGTAGCAAGGTTTTGGATTCGTGTTACGTTGTTCCTGCATTCGATCCCCGACGGAACACTTACCCTTTTTTTTTTTTTCCAAATATGCATATACAGATATGTTATATGCATACTTGTTTTTAATAAAATAAAGGAAAAAAATTAAGGAAGATAATTATTAAATTTAATTAAAAAATATATTTAAATGTTTAATTAAATTATTAAAGCATTTTTTTTTCAACTGAAAAAAATATTTTAAATTTTTCTTTGTAATTTATATAAATGGCGAGTTTAAGAAAAAATAAATTTTATTTACACACTTTTTTTCTTTCCTAAAGTTTCAGTTAATTTTTTATCAATATTTTACGTCAAAGCCGCTAGTAGCAAATCATGATCGTCTGCTTTTAATTTTGTTATTCTTCGTACATAAAAATGAATCCGCGATTGTAATGAAATGCTCGCCCTCTGGTGGGCTAAGGTGAAATTATCACACCACTGCATATCCTCATATTATGCAATCGACTTTCCATGATGAAATGGCGGAGAAAGAATAATAATTACACGTGGCTGTTATATTTACTAACAACTGCAGTGTTCAGAGAGCGCCATCTATCGATCATTACAAACGCGGATAGTATTTCTATCAAATTATTAAAACATTTTATTTCAAGCGAAAAAATGCTTTTAATTTTTATTTCTAAATTAAATAAATGAATAATTCAAAGAAAAATATTAACATTTATTTATTTATTTTTGCTTTATATAAATTCTTAATTAATATTTTTTGCCAACGCTGCTAAAGCATAAAGCGCCTCCAAAAGCTGATCGTCTGCTTTTAATTGAATTATTTTTCATGCGGAAAAAGAAAGACCTTTTACTTATATAGTCGTTATTGTGATAAATTTTCGTTTATACGTTGCGCTTATAAATTGAAAAATGCTTATGTTTTGATCATTTTTTTAAATTTCTAATCATAGTCATTATTAACTTGACACTAAATTTGAATATTTAAGCATGTATATATATATATTTTTTTTTCCTGCAAAGAGATAATTTTACCCTATATTCCTTAATAATATCTTTGTATAGAGTATATTTATTTTTAATTTCATAATTAAATTTCATAATTATTTTCTCTAAAATTATTCATTTATTTTAATATTTTGTTTTATTTCATTTATATATTTTAGTAATAATATTAAAAAAAAAAAAAAAAAAAGTACGAGCAGTCGCCTGGGTTCGATCTCACGACCTTTCGCACTGGAATTGAATACTCTAACCACTGTCCCGCACCGTCTTGCTAACGGAGTTTCTTTCGTAGGTTTTTACAGAAACAACTAAAACTTTTAGGGTCTATTTCTCACTCCATAGGGGGTTGTTGCAGCAAATTTGTACGCTAGCGTATGCTTACGACCATGCTCTTTAATTTAAGCTCGGTTTTGCTTAAATCGGAGTTTTACTCATTCATACTTCCCTTGTCAGTGCAAAGCCATTTTTAGGGAACTTGGCATACTACATTAGACACAGCATTCTGCAATCATTATGCAAAAATGTTCAATATCTTAGGATATATGAACATTTTTACTAAATAAGTTTTAGCTAAGCATGCGCTAGTTAAAAAAAAAAAAAAAATGCTTAATTTAATAGCCAAAAGTATTGGGCAACTTATATGAAAACTCCAAACAAATATCAGATAAATTCAAAAAGTTATGAAAGATAGAATGAACGGAATTTCAGTTCTCTCAAAATAAAAACTAAACTATAAAGAGTTTTATTTACATTTTTATTTTTATTCAACCAATGCCCAATGGTAATATAGTGTTCATTGATTGTAAATACATATTGACAAAACCCCCTATCATCTTCCTGTTTTTTGCGAACTGAAGTTCTGTTCATTCTGTAGTTCTGTTCATTCTGTCCCTCATAACTTTTTGAATTTACACGATATTTGCTTGAGGTTTTCATGTAAGTTGCTCAATACTTTTGTCTATTAAATTAGGCAAATGAAATTTTTTAAAAGCTAGCGCATGCGCAGTTAAAAATTATTTAGTAAAAATGCTCATATTTTGTAAGATATTTAACGTTTTTGCATTCTGATTGCAGTATTCTGTGTCTGATGTAGTATGCCCAGTTTCCTAAAAATGACTTTGCACTGGGTCTAATAACCATACGTGCTATAATTAAAAAAGTGGAATTTTTTTTTTTTTGCAATTTTTTATAAAAACTGTTGTATCTCCATGAATATATGTGGTCTCATAACACTTTATACAGGCATAATAAAACTTTATACAAGTAATTAGATGAATCCTCATAATCACACACTACAGCCAAAACGCATTTCAAGTATTACTTTTTACAGGGTGATCCAAAAAATTTTGATTTTTGCTTAATTTTTTACTAGTCACCTTTTCCTCTTCCGGACACAACTTTTGCTGAAATATATGAGGTATAACATGTTCTTTACACTACTTTCAAAGTTTTAAGATGATTCCCAAAGAACTTTTTTAGGTATTTAAGAAAATGTTTAAACTCAAAAGTGTCCAAATACGTATGATAGATAGTGTATATAGAAGTGTTTCTTAAAAAAAAAAAAAGCTTACCCTTACTGTTTTAAATATTCATTAAAAATGACGATCTTTCGAAAGTTTCTTATCAGTGGTATCTTACAGTTTATTATATACACTAAGGGTAAAAAAAAAGTCGCACTTGGATATTTTCTTTTTTACCTTCAACAACCGCCAATTTTATCGTTTAAAAAGCAAATTTTCGAACAGATTTTTATTATGTCGTCTTCCACATACACTTTAGCACTGAGCCCAGTGTTAAAAACAAAATGCAGTTGTCAGAAAAACGGTAATTTTAGAAATTATTTCAAAAATGGTAAGAATAAGGCCATTAACGATGCAACAAAAAGTATTAATTTTAGAAAGAAAATCAAAAAACATTTTAATACGTGAGGTGATAAAATAATTAAATGTTAACGAAATATTAGTAAGATAGTTTTTGGTAAAATATGAAATTTTTTGGCCGTTTAAACTGGAAATTTCGCTTTATGCGGCCACATTGCTCATCCAAGCAAGATAACTGCAAGTTAAAAAGCAAAGGTTAAAAAATCGATTTGTATCATGTTCAGAACTTTAAAAAAAAAAAAAAAAAAAAAAAAAAAAGGTATAGCAAAATATGTTCTTCAAAAATAGTGTATAGCAAAATATGTTCTTCAAAAATAGTGCGGAAACAATTAAATAAAGCAGGTTTAAAACCAGAAGATCTTCAAAAAAGCCATTTTTAAGGACGAGTATTAAAAAAAAAAAAAAAAAAAAAGACATCAGTTGACAAAAAGTTAAAAAAAAAAAAAATTAGCAGTTAATTTATTGGGTTGAACTGAGTTTTTCTCATGAGTCAAGTTTAATTTATTTCGAGCTGAGGAAAAAAAACTACTAGGACAGTAAAAATGGGACTGACTTAATGAAAATTGCTCTCTTAAAACAGTGACACATTCTCCGTACATTATGGTACGAGGGTGCTTAATTTTTCAAAGAATCAGAGAAATTGTCATGCTCAAGTGGCGCCTGGCCGACTATTTTGAAGGTATTTCAGACTTTTCTTCAAACAGCATTTCAATGCATCTTGCTATAGAGCGTCTTTGGTACGTAAATTTGAATCAAATTGTTAAAATTATGTATCCATTCCCATGAACACATATAATTCTGTAAGTAATAATATCTTTTTTCACTATAAGTTAAATCCCAGAAATAATATCGTAGAATTTCTTCTTTATTAGACTTGAAAATAGTACTAATCTCAATTCGCTCGAAAATCTCTGGTGACAAAAAGGCGCGGGGAGAGGGAGGAGGATTCGAAATTTGCAGCCAAAAGCTCTGCAAGAACTATAGAAAAATTATTTACAATATTTAGCACAGTGAAATTTCTGAGATTTATATTAAAAAACGGTATAATACTATGCCACTGAGCATTAAAGCAGTAATTCCATTTAAAGGGGGGATTAACCCAATGCAGAATACATATTTTTATTAAAAAATTGTTTAGATCTAATAAATAATAGTTTTATTTCATATATTAAAATATAACTTGTTTATTTCATATAATAAATCATAATAGGATACAAAGTATATGGTTACTGCGTTATATTTAAAAAGAAAGTTTTATGTAGGTTTCTATAAAGTACTTCGTAGAGTGTAATAAAGCGAATTACTATAAATCGAAAATGTACATTAATATCGTTTAACCTCCTTGGTATTAAGCAAACATGACAGTTTTATTTGTTTCAACCATTAGTTTTGAAGTTATTACAAATAAAAAGGTATAAGTCAATTTTTCTGCAGTGTTTTTTTTTTTTTTTTTTTTGTCTCTTAGTGTAGTTACAAAATAAACTTAATATTTTAATTTTCCATGTGTCAGAATTGTTTAAATATATTTTTTGAAACATATATTTAAACTATTAAAGGCATAGATTATAAATTGTGATATTCAATAATGAAAAGAGGTCTGAAAAAGGTATTCATGGTTTTTTTTTTTTTTTTTTTTTTTTTTTTTTGTCGGACTTTTATATTTTTACAGTATGGAGAATACTTTAACTATGTTTTCAAAAAACCTTTCGCCATTATTTGTATTTATATAGAATAAATCCACAGAGAGAGATATCGTCCATTGCTATGTCTCTGAAAAAATGTATTTTTATTTTGCATCTTGGATGGATCTGTCTTTACAAGCTCATTTTTGAAGATTTATCCTTATTTTCTGGCAAATAAGCAATATTAGTAATTTTTTTTTTTTCTGCTTATTACCGTGTAACAGTAAATTGAATGTTCAGACGAGGAAATCTGTCAAAATATCGCTGTCTTTTCTTTTGTTTCTACAACAGAAATATATATTATACATTTACGATATATTTATTATACATTCAGGCTATATTATACATTCCGACTATATATTTATTATAAACTCTGATTATACATCCTTTGTTGATTTCCCTAAAACTTTAAGTTAAATTCTGGCACGTTTTCCACGATTTTTGCGATAGTTATATATATTAGCACTTATAATTGGGGATTATGCTAAAAGTTGGGTGTAGAATGTTTATTATGAAAACTAATGAAATGTTTATTTAATTTAAGGGCAACTTTTATGTAATCGTTCAAAAGTTGGTAATGTTGTGCTATTTTCTTCACGATTTTGTGATGACTGTACCACTTATGCGATAGAACCGTATTAAATTTCATGCATAAAATGTTTAATATAAAAATGTCCTAAATTTATAAAAGCTTTCATAGACCGTATAGCAGGTAGCTTGTGGCATTTTTTAATTGGATTTTCTTGATTATTTTATTGTTACGATGAGAAAGAAAGATTTGTTCTTACTCTCTCTCATCGTAGGTTTAATGTAATTTATTATTATCTTTTATCTTTTAAATTTTCCTCATACTACTAAGTACTTTAAAGCGCGTTGTGTTAAATTTGCAATACCCCAGGTTACCCAACAAAAACTAAAGTTTGTGCAATGAACTTGCACCATAGAACTTGTGTCAGTTCTGTTGTGATTTTTTACATACTGTAGGTGTAAAAATGATTTTTCCTACATTATGGTCTATGGCAGCCTCTATCCCAGCACAACCCACGTTAAACTTTATGTTATTACGAACAGACAGAGACTCTCATAGCCAACCTTTTTAAATATTATGCATGATAATACATACTACAAAAATAATAATATAAAAAAAAAATACCTAGTGGGCAATTGCCTCCCCCCCAAAAATAAACAAAAATAAAAATTAGTCATGTATCCTGCTGTGAGTTATGGATAGTCAGCACTAACATATAAAATAGATCTCATTATACAACAATACAGATATATTTTTTTTTTCTTAAATCCTAGGACTTTTAGTCAAAAACTTTTCTCGCAGCAGGGTACTAAATTGCCCACAAAATATAAATATATATATATATATATACATATTGAAATATACACTCTTGTCTTTTTCAACTTAACTCGCATGTTGTGAGGTGCTGTCTGTTAATTTACATAGACCTTATTGGGTGATGGGTCACTTTAAACCTTCATCACTTTATTTATTTACTTTCTCATAAACCTGCTTATGAGCTCAAAACTTCACCAGACAGCAGCTCACAACATCAGGAAAGGTATAGCTTATTACTAAATTAAATTTTCATTTTTACACACCAATCCTATAAAAAAAAATATATCTTTAAACTAAAGGAAAGAAAAATATATAAATTGTCCAGAAATAAAATTAACTTACACTTTATTGAAATATTCCAGGTAAATTCAAAGTTAGAGTCAATTAGCTCCACATTCAAATGTTTTATCTCAGTCTCATAACAGTATATACTTAGGTTGATGAATTACAAAAACACAAAACAAAACAGTGGCCTCCTTGTTGTATAAATCATTCTTATGGAAACTTGATTCATTACGTAAAAATAAAATCACTTGTGTGTTGCAAGCGCATCTGAAGTCATTTTACTCATAAATTAAATCAGTTAGTACCAGTTATAAAAACGACGAGCACACTATATTAATACAATAGAGAAATAAAAAAATATATTTACCACATGCTTATTCCTCAACCAGGGATGTCATGCGAATGACTGGCGTTCCATTTTTTTCCTCTAGAAATTTCTTTTCTTTAGATATCTAATATTTGAACCCTGCACGTTTCGATACTCTCTTTACACATGTGATTTTTTCGCTTTTCTCCTATATGAGTAACCAGATGATTCGGAAGTACACTAATTTCCTCTTGGCACTCGAAACACTATTTTGATAAAATTTAGAAGCGATTGGGTCTCCACGAAAAGAGAAAAAAAAAAAAAGATTCACTTGCATCACTCAACATCTCGAAACACGATTTTGATAAAATTTAGAAGCGATTGGGTCTCCACGAAAGAAAAAAAAAAACATTCACTTGCATCACTCAACATCTTTGAGATCCCAGGGGCTGATGGAGAAATATCCCAAGGAATATTGTGATTCATTCAGCATCAGGTAGAGGGTATGGCACTTCTTCGGAATGTTTATTTGGACGAAATTTCTTTTTCACTTATTCGGAGCCGTCGGGAATTAGCATCACTAAACCCGGAGTAATCCACTTCCACAGAATATGACAAATGTCTCACAGGCTCTAAGGTCTTCGGGAATAGCTGTATCACACCGATCTCTTCCACCTCGGGTGTTGCTTACTGTTAATAACTGTTTCATAATGGCTCCAATATAGAGAGACTTCAATAGCATCCACCCAGACGAGCCTTCACTTTATAGTCCCCATCGTTCTCTCAGGATTGTCCAAACTTGCTGTCTTACACGATTTCGATTCCATAAGTTACTCCGGCGGTCACAATAATCACATTTTTTTTCAACTATTTTCCACGGTCCTTTTCTTGAATCTCTGGGAGGTTCCATGAACAATTTTCCTACAGCCAGGGGCCCAAAAAGGGGGCCAGAGCCCCTTTCTTCCTGAAATTTTCCTGTTACTTACATCCCTTGTCGCGACGCTCTCCTCCCCGAGACGATAGCGTGCCTCGATTCTTCCCGCCTTGTAGGCTGTTGCCACAAACTAAAACTCCCGAAAAACCCTGGCTCATTCACCCGATACGCTATTAAAATCCGCAAGTACCATACTCTGTTACTTTCTCTTGGGTTTTTCCTGACACGCGAGGGGGGGGGAGAGAGAATATCTGCCTCCCTGACCCTCCAAGGACAAACTTCCCTTCCCGAGTCAGAAGGAAGCGAAAAGATATTTTCTCTTTTTCTCTCATCTGCGGCAAAGAGCCGTTATCTCTCTCTTTTACTAGGGAATTATTTTAAATTACGTTATTAAACTATTTCATTTTTAATTATTTTACACAGTTGCGGAAAACTCTTCAACAACACCCTCCGTCTTCCGGAAAAAAAAAATTGGCACAATTTTTTTTTTTTTTAAAGGATGCCAGATACCCAGCAAATGCCCCGAATCCAAGAGAAGTCAAACACCGACCCCGCGAGGACAGGTAGCAAACACTAAGAACTGTAATAGCTACATGAAACATATGAAACATACGTGGCCAATATTCAGCAGCAAAACATCCCACAAAAAAAAAATTATCCACCTACACTTCCATTTAAGAAACAGTTAAAATGGAATTTTTTTTTTCTTCTTTTTTAACTTTTTTTTTTTTTTTTTTTTTTTTTTTAATTTAACTATCTACTATTATGAACTTATTTTCATCTAAAGTACTCAGGAATGGGTGACCTGTGCAAAATTTAAAATTCCTAACACCAAAAGATCCCAATTTCCTACATTTGACAACTGGTAACTGCATATATTTTGTTTTACAACAGCACATTAAAATTCATTTCTCTGAACACGTCCTCATTCCCCAGAGTCATTTAAACAATCTTCACCAACCTCAGGGTTAGTTATATTAACATACTGATCTACATAACTCGCACATGACCCCTGAAAATGCCTGTAAAACAAAAAAATGTAAACAAAAACAAAAATTTCAAACCACCAGCGAGATGACTGTCTTCCAAGAGCAGGATACCGAGAGCTCTACAAGACACTAAAAAAAAACAAATTTGCAATTTATACTCTTCGACATGTCCTATAAGGGTAACGAAAGCGACCACCAGCCATCCGCTGACCTCCCTATTACAAAACACAACAAAAAAAATTACATGGTATATACATATTACAAACAATAGCATATGGCAAATTCTGGAATAACCATATTACATCAAATTAAATTTATCAGCCACACACATATATTTAACTTTGTACTTGGGGAAAAAAAATCAAAACATAACAATTCCTCTTTTTTTTTTTTTTTTTTTGAACTTCCCAGTGCACATATTCCATCCACCATTTTAAAGCCTAACCACACCACCACCAAAAATTTTCAAGCGAAACAAGAGTTTTCATCTTCGCCAACCATATACCAAAAGTAAGTTTTATTTTTTCTAAATTTTTACTTTTTTTTTTTTTTTTTTTTTTTTTTTTGTTTCAAATTTACTATTTTTATCATCAAGATATATAGTTGGATCCGCGCTCAAGTGCCTGTGTACCTACGTCTGGCACAGGTTACCATCTTCTTATTTTAAAATTTCTTAATAAATTTTAAATCTAATTTATATCAAAAGTGAATACATGCACTGAGAAGTTGGAAAGTGACTGATTAAAAGACATAAACATCATTTATCTTAAAATTTCACATGCTCTTTGTAATATCACAAAAACATATACACAACACACAACAACAGACATTTGGTAAAAAAAAATTTTTAACAAGGTCTGTATGACCAAGCGCACACTGACATATAATTAAACTTGCAATTAAAATTTTTAATGAAATTCTACTGACAATTTCTTCTTTTAAAGTTCTGTAATACCTATACCTTCAGAAAGTTTTATGAAAATTTGTAAAATCCTGAAAAAAAATTTTTTTTTTACATGACCTCACACATATACAATGGAATATTTAAAAAAAATTCAACATTAAAAATGTTTAATGAAAATTATTACTCAATACCTCTGAAAAAAAAACTTTAGCTGAAAATTTTTAAAGTTAATAAGCAAATCCCTTTTTCACCCACACTCGCATAAAATCAAAGTTAAAGCATCCCTTAACTTAATGCCATACTAGTTAAAACAATTTAAAAACAAACAGAAGAGACAGCTCATGTCCCGAGCAAAGTGTATAAAGTCAAACACCGACCCTACTACACCAACGCCCAGAACACAACTAATCTCTTAAAACTCAAAATCTGTTTACAATGTGCACCTTGCAAGCAGAAGTTAAGTTACAATTTTGATTAACAACTTAAACACTAACAGTTAGAAGTAAAAGAAGTTTTTGTAAAACTCCCCCCAATATTTACTGTACTCGAGAACTCATAAACAACCTCTTTTCCATATTAGCATTACAAATTTCACAACAGTAACCTTAATGCAAATTAATATTTGGTATAAATCAGCAATGCGAGTGAGAAAATGAAAAAGAAATTCACTTATATGCTATTAGACATTTAGTAATTGACATTTTACCCCACAATTTTCTTCCTTTTTTCACACAAAGTGAAAAAAAAAAACACTGAAATATGTATATAAAAAAATTCCTTTGACAGAATCACAAACAAACAAAATTTAAGTTATTTTTACAGAATGTGCTAGGGTGGTTTTGTTATTCTTATTTTATTTCTCTATCCCACTATAAGTACAGATTGAGTATTAATTATTGCTCTCTCAGTGCATAACATAAGAGGTAAACAAAGATTTCTTTTGACATTTTTCACAAAGTGTCATATTCATACACTATCACAATTCCTAGTCAGGAAATACTAAACTACTCTAGGAGCTAAATATTAAAAAAATTTATATTTTTACACTTTTTTTTTTTTTCACATTTTTCTATTTTTATTATTTTTAACACTTAGACCCCAGTTTACTCCAAACTATCAGAGTTTACCTCCATTACTAATCATTTAAGAAACCAATATGCACTGAGAGACCTCACTATTTCATAACCAAGTACCTACATGTACAAACTTCTGTACCTCTCTAAAACTCAATTTTAATTATCTAATGCAGAAAAAAATTCTAAGCTTCCATAACTTTTCTAGAAAAAAAATTTCAACCAATACTATTAAATTGAAAGATATTTGAATAAGCTTAAATGGGATAAACAACATGGGCAGCTCGAGAAAAAAAAATTCAGAATTTTCACTATTTTCTCTTTCAACTTTCCATAACCACCAATCTATTCTACCTCCAAATTTTCACTAAGTAAATTCACTTTTTCCCAACATAAACTTCTCTTCTCGAGAAAAATTTCATCATGATAATTCTTTAACACTATATCACTATCAACATTTCATTTTTTCAAGAGCATAACCCTGTCAGTGAGAACTTTGTAAAGTATTAGCAACAAAATTTGTCGCCCCAATAGGTAAACTCATAGCCATTTAAAAAAAAATTCAGTGGGAGACCCACAACAGACTTATTTCATATCTGCGAGGCAAAGAGTTTTCTGGCATACTCCAGTTCTCACACCAACATATCCCAACATTTCACATTTTCCCATTCAAAATATCCAACAAAATTCTAAAATTTACTTTTTTATGTCAGATTGTACCTAAATTGAGAAAAAATCCATTTATCGAAGCAAAAATGATTTCTGTTTTATTGGCAGTTTAAATTTTTTGGAAAAAAATTTCATTATTAACTGTAAACAATTAAATGTGAGATCAACATAATGACAAATATTTAATTTAACTCTGCCTAGCAAGAAACAAATTTATTACCATCCTAACACATTTATTAATTTACTGTTGAAAGAGGTACTACACTTATATAAAGACCTTGTTTACATTCTTGAGAAATTTTAATCAATTTTACACACATTGAATTTGCAGCTCAAAGTACCCTTCAAAATATCTCCTAAAGAATTAACCAATTTTCACTACTTTTATGTAGTTATATCTATTTTTCATTTTTATTCAACACATCAATTTATCCCTCAGTATCCCTTGTCAAAGCATTACAGATTAATTTTTGACATTTACTCAATGCCACACTGAGGGCTGGTCACAGAACCTAACTAGGTGGTCGCATTTTTTATTTCAATATTTTTCATTTATTCGCATATTACTAATATTATTTAAAAAAAAAACAGAAAATTTTCAGATGCTGGGAAAAATTATTCTCTATTTATATAAGCAGGTAGACAAATACCCTATTAGAGCTGGTACAGAAAATTCAAAATCATGCACTTAGGCATTCAATAAAGGCAACTCCCCCCCCCCCCCCAAAAAAAAAATCAAGTCAACCTGAGGACAAACGCAACAGAGCTAAGTTAGTTCTGCGTGCAAGGGAGAGGTTAGTCAGCATTGGAATATCAGCTCAAAACAATATAAAAATAGAACCGCACCCAGCAAATAAATAATCTTATCTTTTTCAGTATGATCCTCCACCTAGTAAGCTTTTTTTTTTTTTTTTTTTTTGCTAAATTTTAAAATTGTGACCCACACTCAGAGCGATAACTTTTCTCATACATTGAAAAAGAAAATACAAAATTTCAAATTTAAAGAGAAATGAAAACACTTGACTTAGTATTTAAATTATAACTCAAATAAACAAACTAAAATTTTACATGCAAACATTAATTAAAAACTGATACAATATATTTAAAAAAAAATTGAAATATTTATATATGTACACAACAGAACAGCAACACAAATTCTAGAACTGGTCTCGGCTCCAGTTGTTACGATGAGAGAGATGAGTTTGTACTCATCTCTCTCACCCTTGATTTAATTCAATTAATTATTATTTTTTAACTTTTAAATTTTCCTCATACTACTAAGTACTTTAAAGCGCGTTGTGTTAAATTTGCAATACCCCAGGTTACCCAACAAAAACTAAAGTTTGTGCAATGAACTTGCACCCTAGAACTTGTGTCAGTTCTGTTGTGATTTTTTACATACTGTAGGTGTAAAAATGATTTTTCCTACATTATGGTCTATGGCAGCCTCTATCCCAGCACAACCCACGTTAAACTTTATGTTATTACGAACAGACAGAGACTCTCATAGCCAACCTTTTTAAATATTATGCATGATAATACATACTACAAAAATAATAATATAAAAAAAAAATACCTAGTGGGCAATTGCCTCCCCCCAAAAATAAACAAAAATAAAAATTAGTCATGTATCCTGCTGTGAGTTATGGATAGTCAGCACTAACATATAAAATAGATCTCATTATACAACAATACAAATTTTTTTTTTTTTTCTTAAATCCTAGGACTTTTAGTCAAAAACTTTTCTCGCAGCAGGGTACTAAATTGCCCACAAAATATAAAAATATATATATATATACATATTGAAATATACACTCTTGTCTTTTTCAACTTAACTCGCATGTTGTGAGGTGCTGTCTGTTAATTTACATAGACCTTATTGGGTGATGGGTCACTTTAAACCTTCATCACTTTATTTATTTACTTTCTCATAAACCTGCTTATGAGCTCAAAACTTCACCAGACAGCAGCTCACAACATCAGGAAAGGTATAGCTTATTACTAAATTAAATTTTCATTTTTACACACCAATCCTATAAAAAAAAATATATCTTTAAACTAAAGGAAAGAAAAATATATAAATTGTCCAGAAATAAAATTAACTTACACTTTATTGAAATATTCCAGGTAAATTCAAAGTTAGAGTCAATTAGCTCCACATTCAAATGTTTTATCTCAGTCTCATAACAGTATATACTTAGGTTGATGAATTACAAAAACACAAAACAAAACAGTGGCCTCCTTGTTGTATAAATCATTCTTATGGAAACTTGATTCATTACGTAAAAATAAAATCACTTGTGTGTTGCAAGCGCATCTGAAGTCATTTTACTCATAAATTAAATCAGTTAGTACCAGTTATAAAAACGACGAGCACACTATATTAATACAATAGAGAAATAAAAAAATATATTTACCACATGCTTATTCCTCAACCAGGGATGTCATGCGAATGACTGGCGTTCCATTTTTCCTCTAGAAATTTCTTTTCTTTAGATATCTAATATTTGAACCCTGCACGTTTCGATACTCTCTTTACACATGTGATTTTTTCGCTTTTCTCCTATATGAGTAACCAGATGATTCGGAAGTACACTAATTTCCTCTTGGCACTCGAAACACTATTTTGATAAAATTTAGAAGCGATTGGGTCTCCACGAAAAGAGAAAAAAAAAAAAAAAACATTCACTTGCATCACTCAACATCTCGAAACACGATTTTGATAAAATTTAGAAGCGATTGGGTCTCCACGAAAGAAAAAAAAAACATTCACTTGCATCACTCAACATCTTTGAGATCCCAGGGGCTGATGGAGAAATATCCCAAGGAATATTGTGATTCATTCAGCATCAGGTAGAGGGTATGGCACTTCTTCGGAATGTTTATTTGGACGAAATTTCTTTTTCACTTATTCGGAGCCGTCGGGAATTAGCATCACTAAACCCGTAGTAATCCACTTCCACAGAATATGACAAATGTCTCACAGGCTCTAAGGTCTTCGGGAATAGCTGTATCACACCGATCTCTTCCACCTCGGGTGTTGCTTACTGTTAATAACTGTTTCATAATGGCTCCAATATAGAGAGACTTCAATAGCATCCACCCAGACGAGCCTTCACTTTATAGTCCCCATCGTTCTCTCAGGATTGTCCAAACTTGCTGTCTTACACGATTTCGATTCCATAAGTTACTCCGGCGGTCACAATAATCACATTTTTTTTCAACTATTTTCCACGGTCCTTTTCTTGAATCTCTGGGAGGTTCCATGAACAATTTTCCTACAGCCAGGGGCCCAAAAAGGGGGCCAGAGCCCCTTTCTTCCTGAAATTTTCCTGTTACTTACATCCCTTGTCGCGACGCTCTCCTCCCCGAGACGATAGCGTGCCTCGATTCTTCCCGCCTTGTAGGCTGTTGCCACAAACTAAAACTCCCGAAAAACCCTGGCTCATTCACCCGATACGCTATTAAAATCCGCAAGTACCATACTCTGTTACTTTCTCTTGGGTTTTTCCTGACACGCGAGGGGGGGAGAGAGAATATCTGCCTCCCTGACCCTCCAAGGACAAACTTCCCTTCCCGAGTCAGAAGGAAGCGAAAAGATATTTTCTCTTTTTCTCTCATCTGCGGCAAAGAGCCGTTATCTCTCTCTTTTACTAGGGAATTATTTTAAATTACGTTATTAAACTATTTCATTATTAATTATTTTACACAGTTGCGGAAAACTCTTCAACATTATCTTGAGCTCGATGAGACAAAATGCATCCAACTTTGTATATCTAACGCCGAATATATAATTTTTCTGGTTAATTTTTGTTAGAAACATTTATTTGCGTTAATAAATAAAAATGATACAGACGTCGATACTAAAATTTGATTAAAAAAACCTCACGTTAATGATTTATGAGCACGAAGATTTCTGTTCCCCATTTCAGCAAGCACTCTGTTAACGATTAACGAATTCAAAGCTCTTATGGTCCATTAATACTATTATTGGGAGAGCCTTTGTTATAATGATCGCCATATTAGCACTTTAAGGGCACAGAATGAAAAGGGCTTCTTGTAGTATTTTTTGTAGTATACGTTTATAGACTCGCAGCACTCCGATTCCCATAACAACTTTGACTACCATGATCGACCAGCTTGTAGGTTTAAAGTGCACAAATATATATATTATATAAAATTTTCAAGCAGTCAATTAAAGCTTATGAAATTCGTGAGAGGAAAAAAAAATCGTGGTGAGTTGTTTACAGTGGAGCAGCGAATAAAATTGGCATTCGAAGCATGATCAGATTTTAGCGCCCTTAGCTCCCACTCTGGAAAACATATAGAATAAAATTGGGGACTAATTTAAGCCCCTCTGAAAGTAGTGACAGTGCTTGATAGATCCCTTAGCCTTTTACGCCCATCAGAGCTAGTGACCATGGGAAAATAATGTAAGAGCACAAAGGGCCAAAAAATTTCTTTAATTTTGCTTAGCTACCCCAGCGCGTGCGCAGAAACAAATGTATTCACACATAGACCTCTGTTGGGTCCTCAGTGCCTTCTTTCTCTCCTGCACTATGTCAGATCCCGGCACCCAATGCACGCGTTAACGCCATATCAACGCGCACTCTCCCCTGCTCACCTATTTCAATTTTACAGCCACGGAAGTAAGTGCAATCAATTCCAGAACCAGAAAATCAACACACATACACACCAAAAATCGCCTTCTTGAGGTAATTTAGAACAGATTTACGTTTCAAATTGTGTTTTTGCTCCCCATCCCTCTCGCGGGTGAAGCAAAGAATTTCGCAAAATCTTATCCCAGTGCATCTTGCGTACAAATAAATAACCCCCCATACACTGAAACTCACCTTCTTGAGAAAATTTGAAAAACATTGGGAACTTGGCAAAATACCGTCAGAGTGGTTACACATAACCAATTTACACACCAAAAAAGCATCATACTGACGTAGGAGAAGAAGAAGTATGGAGTAGAGGAATATGGAGTAGATTTATGCTTGAAAAATAGTGTTTCCCCTTAACCAACACCAAATGCAGGAACAGGAGGCATTTTGTAAGAGTCCTTTTTTAGTGCGTGTTGTACTCACCACAGATCGTTTTCTTTCATTAATATGGAGTAGAATTACGCTTGAAAACATATTTGTTTGCCTCTTCCCATCTCCAGAGGAGGGAATGGTGGATTTCGCAAAATAAATACTTTATAATGTGTATTATATATGCATTATCAACCCACACACCCAAAATTGCCTTTCTCAGAAAATATGGAGCAGAATTACGCTTGAAAACAAGTTTTTGACCTTCCTGTCCCCCCAAGAGAGAAGGAGAGGGAGGGAGGGGGGGGGGAGAATTTCGTAAAATATTGTTACTGGATCCGCAGCTCCTTTAAGTTTCCTATGTATGGCAAATTTAATTCGAAGAAAGGCGCTCTTGAATTTTCTTCTCATAACTCCTCCAAAGCCGGAAATCCTCAAAAAACCCAAAATGGATTTTTAGAAATATTCTCTAGAAGATAAGCAGTTATTTCCAACACTTTGTACCATTTCTAGTAGAGTTCATTCGGATTTTGAAAATTCCCTTACCATCTCCTGCCCTCCTCAAAAAAAAAAAAAAAAAAAAAAAAAAAAAAAAATCGATTTACCCTCTTTCATTTGCCTGAAAATAAAAAAATACCAAATCACTAAAAATATTCTTTTTTTATATTGATGTCTAGTCTCCTATGTGAAATTGTTTCACTGTGTAGTAACTGAAGCCGAGTTATACTTATAAATGTGTTTTTGTCATCTGTCCACCCCAAGAGGAAAGAAGGGGGATTTAGCAAAACCCCGTCTTAATGGGAGTCAAGGCCCCAAAACCAACCTTCACATCAAATATCATGACCCAGTCTCCTATTGAATCGCCATGGACGTTTTGAATCAGTGAGTAGACGTACGCCCCCCCTCCCCCCTCCCTTTTTGGGTGAAGAAAATTTTTTTTAAAGTCGTTTCTGTCATGACGCTGAATGGAAAATTGAATATGTACTTACTGAATTTACATCGAATTCCAAAGACTTAACATTTTATTTACACACACAGACATTAAAATATATTCGAACACAAAACTAAAACATATTGAGTGTTACCACATACAAGTTACAAATACCGAGTTATATTTAATGATGCCATTGCATTGAAGGATACAATAATTCTCGCACGCTTAAAAATCTCTAATGTAGTCATCTAAATAGGAAGGAGGTTTATGTTGTCGAGTTGATCTACGAAGTTGACCTTGAGCATCCTCCAGCATTGGTCTACTCTGGTCACCGAAATTGCATTGGACATCAAGTGGTCGTGGTGGTTCCATCGCTATCAGTTCCATCAAAGGAGGTTGTACAGGTCCTTGCTGGTAATTTGAATTCTGCTCCTCATCGGGTCTTGAGTCAGGCGCAAACGAAACAGCCTTTTTCTCTGGAATATCAGTTTTCCTAAGCTGGTTTATATATTTCTTGAATGTACAGGGTGTCCCATAAGTATGTGGACATTTTAAAAATTCATAACTATTGAATGAATTGATAGAATTACACACGGTTTTCGAAAAAATTATTCTCGTAAAGGTGATTTTTTTTTCGGGGGGGGGGGAAGGGAGGGGGTAAAGAATAAAATATAGTTTAATTTTTTGTCGACGATAGTTAAGCATATAGTTAAATTTTTCACACGGATGTAAAAGAAAAATATGCAAATGAAAATCTTATAATTTGCACAATTTCACGATTAGAACGGTTTTTTTTTTATTTTGCCTCCTACTTGTGCATATATGAAGTTTTAATTGCGATGTTGACTTGGTAGATGAAGCGTTATTGGTGAAGATGTTTTCCCTCCAGGTAACTAAAGCTGCAGTTAGCCGACTGAGCTTACAATTAACCGTGTTATAACTCGTTTGAAAACTGTAATTTGTGGTGACACGCACACATAGAATAGGATTTATATGCTTGTAAGTATATGCATGCGAATAAGTACAGTTTTCATGAAAATGTTTGCTGGTCACTCACAGCGCCCTCTATCGACAAATAGCTTAATTATTATTTTTTCTTTACCCCCTCCCCAAGAAAAAAAATCCCCCTTTACGAGAACGATTTTTTTCACAAGCCGCGTTCAATTACCAATTCATTAAATAGTTATGAATTTTTAAAATGTCTACAAACTTATGGGACACCCTGTATATCTATACTCTAGCTTTGCTTGATAGTGCAGCTTTCCAGATTTTTGAGTAACTGTGCCTAGTTTCCATACTTCTTGATGTTTTATAAAACACCGGGCTTGTACTCGTTCTCTCACGCTTAATTGTCTGTGTTTGAGAGCGTGATCCCGTCAATCTGCGAATAATTTTTCTCACTTGCTGTTAGTGATCTGGAGGTAAACGCAATCGGACGATTTTGCCCATCGATGATGTGTGCTAGAACACCTACAATTCCTACTGAACTAGCATCGCAGGAAAGAACAAATGGTAATGTAGGATAATAAGGAACAAGAATTGGATCACTGGCTATTTCAATTTTTAATTGATAAGAGTGGCTTCACATGCTGCTGTCCATTTGAATTTTAAATCTTTCCTTAGAAGCTACCAAGTAGGATGACTGAAGAATTGTATGGTAAGAAGTGGGAATACTATGTAACCATTCCTAGAAACTGGCGCGCAGTTCTGCGACATCAGATGGTTTTGGCATGTCTACAATTGCTCGAACTTTTTCCGGACTCTTCGACATTTTGTTGAATTCCACTACGTGTCCAACATATTCAATTTGCTCTTGAAAAAGTGAGCACTTTTTATAATTCAAGAGAAGATCATATTTCTTCAGTCTCTCGAGACATAAGTCAAGATTTACAATTTTTATTAAAATCACACAATCAGCTGTGGAAGAAAATCATATTTATTGAAATTTTATTTTTCCGACTGAGTGAAAATAATGCCTGGAAGGGGAGTCGAGCACCGGATCATTGACTTACAAGGTCAAGGCTCTACCAATTGAGCTATCCAGGCCGACAACCGGTCAGCATTATTTTCACTCAGTCGGAAAAATAAAATTTCAGTAAATATGATTTTCTTCCACAGCTGATTGTGTGATTTTAATAAAAATTGTATTTCTTTCTGCCATTGTTTAATGGTGTTTTCCATTTCCTGCGGCTTATTTCTGTTGAGCTATCTACATGATAGACCAGAGATGTTTCAGCCTAAAGGTTTTCTGAGTGAGTAATGCTCTCCGGTTGTCGGCCTGGATAGCTCAATTGGTAGAGCCTTGACCTTGTAAGTCAATGATCCGGGGTTCGACTCCTGGTCCAGGCATTATTTTCACTCAGACGGAAAAATAAAATTTCAATAAGTCAAGATTATTTTCCCATTCTTCTTTCGTTGGTCCATGCACATTAATATCATCGAAATACGATAATGTTTTTTGCAAAACTTGGAGAATTTGGTCAATAATTCGATTGAATTCGCTAGGAGCAGCTTTAATACCGAAAGATAATCTGTTCATTCGATAGGTTCCACGGCGTGTAGATAATGTTTGAATCTGACTGCTCTCTTCCTCCACTAGAATATGCAGGTATGCCTTAAACAAGTTCAGACGACAAAAGTATTTTAAATTCCTCAGACTACAAATCGGATAATGAGTACTGACAAGACGGTCATTAACGCTAATCTTGTAATCGACACAAAGTCAAAAATTTTCACCTACTTTCGTTATGACAACTAATGGTGATCCTCAGTTGCTTGTATCCATTTTTGAAATGATTTCCTGTGATTTGCAAGTGTCTAATTCTTTATCAACTTTGTCACGAAGAGCGTATGGAACATTTCTAGCTTTATGAAAGATTGTTTTTCTTATTTTGCGAAGGCTCAAAGGCACCTTAACACCCGAAATACTTCCAAACGTATCTTTGAAAAGTTTATGATACTTGGCGACAATATACTCAATACCGTGTACGGTTCGTTATCTGTGATACACTCGGAATTTTTTACTATACCGCATCGATGTGTTCAAAGTTAATTCCGAGATGTCGTATCCAAACCCGTTCTAAGAGTGCGCCATATTCTTCTGGAACTACATAAAGTTCTTCCTATGATGTTCTCTCCTGGTATTCAACATGAACATTAACTTTTCCGTCTGGAACAAAAACCTTATCAGTATATGACCGAAAAGTGACAGTTGAATCTTGAAGTTCAGCTTTAATATTACGTTTGTGCAATTTGTCTCGTGGAATAAAAGTGAACCCTAAACCCGAATCTACTTCAAATTTCTGTTTATGACCTTTAATGGACTCTAAAACAGCATATTTTTCAAGATCTTTAGCATTATGTTCCTTGTGTTGATAAATACTTACAGTTTGAAAAACACTGTAGTGGCTGGACGTTTTTTCATCTGAAGCATAATTTGCAGATTTGATTTTTGAATTAATTTTTTTCCTTTTCTTCCAGTAGAGTTCGGATACATACTTTCTTTACGTACCCATTCTCTTACATGCACTACATTTGGGAGAGTTGGGGTCTGAATGGCAATTTTTTGCAGTAAGATTATTTCGACAACATCGAAGGCAGAGATTTTATATACGAAGTTTTCATAATCGATACCAGAGTGGGATTTATGGTTAGTTTCAGTTCTAGATCGAGAAGTTTAACGCGGGGAATTTCTTATATTATTTGAATTGTGTTTGGTATTTCTATTTCTTGAAATTCTATGTATTTGATTTGCCCTACAAATAGTACCAGTTTGTTTTGAAAAATCTTTGATTATCAACTTTCGACACTTCTAAAACTATTGCTTTCTTCGCAGTGTCATCAAATTCAGTGATTTCCGATTGTAAAATGTGTTCCCGAATTAAATTATCTTTCATGCCCCGCGCAAACTGCGAGCGTAAAAATCTATCAACAAGACATACCTTACAGTCACACGGGGATACGAATTCACAGTGGAGAATACTACGTCGAAGAGTAACGATATATTCAGAAATTGTTTGATTTTTGTGTTTATATGTTGACAAAAACTGGTGTTGAGCAATAATAATATTCCTTTTTAAGGCAGAGATGCACTTCTAGAGATTGCATAAATTCATTTTATTTTAATTCTGCTGGAGTTTTCGGAGATACTAGAAAAGCTAACATATTGTAGTAAGTAGCATCTATTGAGTTAATAACATCTGAGAACAAATGTTTTTGTTTGAGGTTACATTTTACATTTCAAGAAAACTTTTAAAGCGTTGGCGATGATATTTGAACAATTCCTTTTTCGAATCGAAATTTTCAAAAGGTTGAAGCAATACCGGATTTACAGATTGCAATCCAAAATTTTGGTTTTGCTCACTATAATTTGAAACATATTTAGAATGAATTATGTCAAAAAACTGGTGTTGTTGTATTTGAAAAGTTCTTAGAAATTCTTGAAATTGATTCGCATCCATATTTGTATAAGAAAGTCTACTTTAAAAACGTAAGTTCAAAGTCACATAGAAAAATTGTAATATAAAATATAAGAAGTATGTTATAAAATCGTAATTTTAACATTTAAAAGTTCTTTACCGCGTCACCAAAACTGTTATAACGCTGGAATGAAAGTTGAATATGTACTTATTAATTTACATCAAATTCCAAAGACTTAACACTTTATTTACACACACAGACATTAAGATATATTCGAACACAAAACCAAAACATGTTGAGTGTTCCTTGTACAACTTACAAGTACCCGGTTATATTTAATAATGTTATTACATTGAAAGATACAAAAATTGTTTCTAATGGTAGTTTACGTCATGGAAGGAATGATTTTCTTCCTTCTAGGTGCAGTGGTTTGAGCTTGACAGTGGTGAATCAGTAAGGCAGGACAAACGATTTTATATACATATATATACATTAATAATATAAATGTATATATATATATATATATATATATATATATATATATACATATATACATATATATATATACACATATATATAAATATACACACACATATATATATATATAATATATATACATACATTAGCAATCACTGAACGCAGAGACTCTGTCAGGTAAAGATCATAAACATGATTTCTCGCATTTTTTTTTTCTAAGCAAATGTAGATAATGAAAGAAATTATTAGATAATTTTGAGTGTAAGATCATTTTTATTTTGATCATACAATGGTGATCAGTAGTGTTTCTCAAAGAAGTATCTAAGTTTAGATTAAAGAATCCCTAACTTTAAATTAAAGAATTATTTTTCTATACTAGAGTTCTAGGTACTACTTCATGAATGTTACTAAAATTTGCACAACATAATTATCTAACGGCACTGTTTATGCTTAAAAAATCATTAGTTAATGTATTGTAGTTTCAATGTCGTAATACTTACAAATTTAAAATGGATAATCGGAAAGAAAGGATAATTATACGTTTCTAAATATGAATTTCATCTGTGATAGTCTGAATGTAGAGCAATTAAAGTATTAGTAACAACTGTACTTAAAAAAAAAAAAAAAAAAAAAAAAAAAAAAAAGAACTTGAAGACAAAGCAGTATACAACTTAATAGTAAACATAAAAGACGTGGTTTAAGCTTAGGACCACCGTAGGTTCCGTTTATAACAAAATGTTGAAGAATATCAGATGAGGATTTTTGAAACCTTTGTTTCTGATTAAGAAGATTTACTGAATGAAGAACATTTTCAGCAGTATTGTCAAAAAGTGAAGTGTTCACTAAGTTTGTAATAAAGTCTTTTTGTAAACAACATTTATTGAGAAAATGGTACAAATATTAGTAAAAATCAAACACGAGCACATCTCATTTTAACTTGGATCTCTTCTACAACGGAATCAACTCTTCCAGAAAGACCTTTGAAGGATTCTGGATCAGGACCAATCATTTTGAAGAGAGCAGGCACCTACAAAATAAATAAATAAATAAATAAAAATATAAAATAAAATAAAATAAAATATCATTTGAGCTCTTCGATGAACTTAGTGTAAATTTATTTATTTATTTATTAGAGTGTTTTCTTTAAAACTTTATATTGATTTTATTATTAAGATATTTTTAATTCTAAGCATTTTTCATGTACTTCTGACTTAGAGAAAAAAAAAAAAAATTGATGAGCGGCAATGTATTTAATAACTGAAAGATTCAATTATAGCATAAATATTTGGCTATATGGTCTTTGGTACCTCCAAAATTTTAGTTAAGTAAAAATATTTCTCATAGTTTTTCATAATGAATTTTTTAATTAATGAATTTTTCAATGGTTTTTGATTCAGTACAAGTTATATTCAATATTTTGCATTTTTAAAGTAGATTAAACGTGAAAACAAAACATATATATATTAATCTAAATATTTAGCAGTTAGGTTATGTATTTAAAATAATTGAATATGCTTATTGTTTTAGGAATTTGGACGCTAAATAAATATCAAGCCTATATCCCCTTTAATTCAATCAGGTCTAAAAAATTATAAATGCATATAGTTTTTGTACAGTTCAAGTGCAAAAACTTCTTTAACTAGATGCGATAGATTTTAGAAATTAACTTTTTTCGTACTTGTTAACACCTGAAACTTATTATAGAGTTCACGAATTATTTATTTATTTTTATTTACATTACTATTTGTAACATGTACATTCTAGAAATGTTTGTTTGAAATAATAAGCGGGATATGAGCTTCTGAATACAACTTTACTTTAAGTTACTTTTATTTACTTTAAGTCATACCGAGAAATTATTCGGGTATATTAATTCATTGATATTCATAAATACGAATAGGACGATTTATTTAAAGCATGGGATTAAAGAATTTAAATAAGTTTCAAGTTCTTCAAAAATTTTAATTTCGATTTGAAAACACAGAATTGTTTCAAACTGGAAATTCGAATTTATAGAAAAATAAAGTTTATAATGTAAAAGAATGACAGAACAACATATCAGAATTGGTGAGATTCAAAACAGGAACTGTATAAATACAAATTATTTTTCTAGATAATGTGTTAAGAACTTCGAAAAGGTGTGTGATTTAAGCAAGAATGTCTTTATCATCAACTTATATAACATTAATTAAATAATTCATTGATTAAAGACACAACAATAATAATTTTATATTAATTTTTAATTTAAAAATTGATTGTTATAGTCATTTTCAATTTTTGAAGTAAAGAAAAAACTGAAATCGTTTTTACTTCTAATGAAATAATTATATCTGTTAAGCTACAGTTCTTTAATTTTTAGCCTGATGTGAATCAATATCACACATGCAATCTTAAAAAATTTTCGCAGTATGTTGAATTATTAATAGCTCTACATGTTAAAGAATATTCTATTATTTGCTAAGATATCTTAAGGGAACTTACTTCATTGTAACTAATACACATAAATCTGTATAAGGCAGTTAAACTCTGAAACACTGAAACGAGAAAAAAATATATAGTTAAAAAACAATTAAAAATACAAAATATTTTTAAAATATCATACTGGTTGATATATAAAAATAACTATTTCAAAAAAAAAAAATATATATAATAAATAAAAAGTTTTTTTTTTTTTTTTTTTTTTTTTGTAATAAAAGATGTATTTCACTCGTTTAATAAAAGTCAGCAAATAAATCCACTTTGTGTAGTAACAATCACTCGTACGATCCCCCCTTTTTTTTAATTGTCCCAATTCTCCCTAAATAATTTGTTTATTTGTTTAATAATTAATTATTTGTTTAAACATGAATCAATTTCTAAAAAAAAAAAGTAATTTGGAATGTAATCACTACATACTTTGTACTTTTTACCATTTTAAGATTTCCAAATTTTTTTAATT
Source organism: Salticus scenicus (assembly GCA_963930645.1). Taxonomy (NCBI): domain Eukaryota; kingdom Metazoa; phylum Arthropoda; class Arachnida; order Araneae; family Salticidae; genus Salticus; species Salticus scenicus. The sequence goes on along the minus strand of OZ005649.1, from coordinate 258,370,230 downwards.
TTTAACATTAACACTAATTATTACAAAATGTTTCTAGTTACGGTTGAAAAGATATTCAATATTTTTCTTTCTTTCTTTATATATATATATATATATATATATATATATATATATACATATATATATACAATTTAGTTATTCAGATGAAAAGTCTCGAAATTATTGAACCTCGTACTTTTTTTTATTAAATTATATTCCCATTTTTTGTTTCATACTTAAAAATAAATAAATAATTAAATAAATAAATAAATAATAAATCCATAATTAACTAGAAGTCATTTTTAATTTTAACTTATTTTTTTTCTGTTATATTAAACATCTATAATCATTTATACACAAATTGCAAATAACATTTTTATTTGTGCGCGTATGTGTGTTTATGCTATTTTTTTTAGACGTTAGAGACATGTGTAAACACATTAAGTATTTATCAGATATTAATAAAAATTGGCATTTTGTCCCCCCTAAATAACTAAACAAATAATTTTGAAACAAATGAATGCTAATTAAGTAATAAATGATTATTATTTCCTGTAATATTCTTTAATTAGTGCAATCTTCATAATAATAATAATGATGATAGTAATAATAATAAAAATTTAATTTCACAGCACTCACAATTTCAGCGTAAACCACACAGGTTGAGATTGGATGTTATAATTTTAATATTTTCAGATAAATGGAATATAATTTTAAATATCTACAATTTTGGACAAAAATAAATTTTTAGACAGTTTAATAAGAAAAGAAAACGAAAAAAAAAAAAAAAAAAAAAGTCGTACTTAATATATTTATTTTGTTAAAAAATAAAATAAAATAAATAAAATTTTATTCATGATTTGAAACGAATAAAATAAAAAGAAAAGGTAACTTAAACGATAAAAAAAAAAGCTTACATATAAGGCATAATACCAAAAAAGAATATTGTTCGTAAAAAAAATTTCTTGTCATACTTTACACGTTAAAGGAATTCATAATTTTATAAGCATTTTAATATATATATTATACTTCAATTTCTTTCCTAGCATTTTTTTTTCATGGTTCAGTTTTCAATTAAGATTATTTTTAGTTTTTCTTTAACATAACTTAAGCACTTTTGACGGTACGACTGAAGTAGGTTTGATATAAAAGCTTATATTTCCATTTAATATATATAAACTGAACTAGATTAGGTTTGTTCAATAGAAAATATATTCAGGTAACAATTCTTATGGTTTTTGATAGATTTTTTAATACGTTTCCTTAAAATGCTTAAACTTCTACAGGTATTTCCAAAAATACTTAACATTTATTTTTAAAAAATGAGGCATGCGCAGTTCCTGATGAATACATTGTACTCACTTAATTGAAGTCTATTGTTCTTCTCAGCATTTGCATTTGATGTTTTTTACTGATGAGGAGCCTGTAAAAGGCTCGAAAAGTTTAAATTTGTGTATCGTGTTTTTAATCTTTTAAAATGTATATTTTTAATGTATATTATCTGTCTCAGTTTTTAATGTGATTAAAATATAATTTAACATTTATTTATTTTTTATGTTCAATAGAACTTACTTAAGAGAATTAGGGATGGATTTTGTGATATCTTTAAAAGAAAAAAGAAAAAAGATTTAAAATATAACTATAATAAAAAGCAGGTCCCCCCCCCCCCACCACCACCACCAAATTTTTACTTAGACATGCACTTTTTACTTTTATTTTCCTTGAAAACTAATTAATAAATTTCGAAACCTATCCCTAATTTTTTAAGTTGGTTTCATTATATATAAAAGTCTTTTATTAAACATCTGTAGAAGTTTAAACATTTAAAAAATCTTGAACTCATAAAAAAATGCCTACTGAGAAAACGCAATTCAAATATTTCAAATCTGTAAAAAATGTATCAAAAACCATAAGAATTGTTACCTTAATATATATTTTAATGAACAAACCTAATCTAGTTCAGTTTATAAATATTAAGTGGAAGTAAAAGCTTTTAAATGAAACTTATTTGAGTCGTGCTGTCAAAGGTGCCGAGTCCCCTTATATCAACAAAATTAAAGATTTTTATACCTTTAATATGTTTTTATATTTTTGTTTTCTTATTTTGCTATTAAAGAAAATTGTCTAAAAAGTCCTGGCTTAGTTTTTTTCGTAAAGATTTGATTTAGCCCATTCATTGCTTGTCGCGAGTTTCAAAGTTAGTACAAAACTCTCTTGGCGTAATATACTATTTTGTTTTTGAGAATTACTTAATGATGCAAATTAAAAAACAGAGAAGTGGTTAACAATGTTGAAGCATTATTGGCAAAGAAGAAGAAGAAGAAGAAGAAGAAAAAAAGTCAGCACTAAGCAGGGTGTTGAATTACTGCAAGTGAATTCTTCTTTCATTGTTATCTAATAGATTAAAGATTTTTGTTTAATCATACGCAAAACTACTGTTTTATTACACTTATTATCCCCGTATTTCTGATATTTACCACAGCTAATTTGTTTAATTTTTAGCAGTTATAACTTCGTTAAGCAAATAACAGCCTAGAAATGTATTTGATCATGTTGTAATAAGATAGAATTGAAAAACTGTGATGTTGTTTTTAAATTTTTTTAGCCATTTGACTCTTAAAACATTATTGTGTAGAAAAATGATACAATAAAGGATGTAATTATTTTTAAAATATCATATAGACCGACACGACGATAAATACTTTAAACTACAATGAGAGCTAATTTGGCGAGGAATAATAAATTGAAAACACGTTCAATTGGAGATACCAAGCGAAAAAACAACTACAATATTATATCCACTGAATGTTATAAATGTAAAGTATACATATATACTTACGCATGTATGAAGAGTTTTCTTTCGGGGGTATTGCCATAAAGAAATTATAATAAGATTGAAAAGACAGTGATAAATCAAATCTGCATGAGCCTGAAAAAATTATCTGGTTGAGGATTTTTTTTTTTTTACCCTGTCAGTCTTGGCATTCATAACAACGCCTTCGCTTTCTTTGCCAAAAATAGCACCTCTTACGCAGACCGCTTAAAATACGTTTACCGTAGTCTTGAACTCATAGTAAAAAGTGAACAGTGCTTATAGAGAGAGAGAGAGAGAGAGAGAGAGAAGAGAAGGAAATTTATCTAATACGTACCTAACTCTTCAGATAGTGGTGATTGTAGGAACTGCATCACTGCCATGGCAAGTTCAGTGGCAATGTCATCGAAGAGCTGCAACAGATTTTTTTTTTTTTTTTTAATAACAAATTGCTTTTTTGTTTCACATGATTTTTTTAACCCTTAAATGCATGAATTTTTAATTTAATAAATAACATTTGAAATCAACCGGGAAATAGGTGTAGTTAATGGGGGAAAAAACAAACATAGGATTCACTTTAGGATTAGTGAAGTTATGTAGAACCGATTTTGCCTATTGATGTATTTTTATATCACAAAAGAAAAAAAAAAAAAAAAAAAAAAGCTACATTTTTCTTGCACAAATTTATCAGTATATGCAAAAATATAAATATTATTCGTTACAGACGATTTTTCCTGACTGTTTTTATTACTTTTCATGTAAATAATTCTAATTCGTAACACCCGCCGAAAGGAAATTGAACTCAGATAGCGCGCCAACAATGAAAATCGTCACAGATAAATAAAGAAACTGTCAAAAACTCTATTTGTGTTCAGAAACGATAAAATAGTTTTGGTTAAAAAAAAAAAAAAAAACTATGCAAAGGTTGCTAGAGAGATATGAGGTTTTAAGCATACGATGCAGATCTACATCGCTATGCATTTAAGGGTTAAGTAATATGTAAGACTTTAATTATTAAAATTTATATTCTAATAATTAAAGTTTTACTTTTTTGTATTAACTATTAAAATTAATGATTGAAAAATGTATAGCAGCATTTCGATGGGTAAGAGAGAAGGTATATTGTTATTTCTTATGCAAGACAAAAGAGGTAATATAAGTTTTAGAGATGATAAGAAATAAGCTATTTTATACGACAAAAGTATTAGAAAGACATAAAATAAAGCGGATTTTTATTAGGTGTACCGGAAAGTTATGTCGTTTTGAATTAATAAAATGAAACCGGAAATTTTTGTTTAACAGTGTTTACATGGTATTTTACAAATAACCATCTTATAAGTTACCTAAGAATATCTTAAATTTTATCCAGGATAAATTTCCGATGTCAGTATTTTAATTCAAAACGACAGAACTTTCCGGTACACCTAATATTTCTCATATATTTCATGATAGTTAAATCCTAATATCAAAGCTGATCTTAATATACGTCAGGTAAGTCAAAAATTCATTCTTTGCGTGGAAATGGATCTTAAAATAATATATTTTTCATAAAGAGATCTATAGTAAAATTATATACTATAATTATGCGTACGACTGGACGTAAAACAATATGTAGAATGACTTGATTGGACTTCTAGTAGGAATATTTTTTACTTTATTTTGCTTTTTGTTGATTATTATTTTATTCAAAGAGAAACAAAACTGTGAACATGAGTGGCACGGACAAAATTTAGACTTCAAAGCGCCATGCAAAAGAACAGTGGGCAAACTTGAAAATTTGCGCTTTGGGGTACGTAAATTTTTGGAATCAGGGATTTGTGTATTATACTTAAGAATAAGTGGTTACGATAAAAAAAAAATCAAGTAAACTTTTCTAAAAAACTTCTACTTGAACGTAGTCTCTTAAAGGCAATAGAAACTAAGATTAAAAGATACCCACAAATTATTCCTATTTCTACTTACACATGCGCACGTACTCCTTGTTAACATTTAAATGCCTGTGATTGTAATGATGAACTTTTCTAAACAATTCTGTTAAATTTATTATCTTATACCATCAAATCCTGCCAATAAGTATTTATGTTCTAGAAACTGGTTCACGAAATTCCAATGAAATTAATTATTAAAGGATCTTTAGGTATAAGAACCAATCTGTCAAAGTCTCATTTTCCATAAAATTAAACAATTACAAGGACTTTTTTTTTTTTTTTAGAGCAAATCGTCCAATTTTTATCACATTGAATAAGACAATTTTGCTCTTTTTTATATTAAATAAATAATTCTTATGATCTAGAGATTGAACTGCCAATATCTTATCACCAGGAAAATTCGTTTCAGGTGCCTCAAAAACTGCTTTAACTAAATGATGATTTACGGTATTTCAATCATGCTATTAGTTTCTTTTTCTAGGAAATCAATTCGATACAAAGATCTTACATAGAGAATCTTGTAATCGCTCTAATAAAACAATAAAAATATCCGTTCATCTATGGATAAATTTTTTATGAGTATTCCCGGACATACCTGCCAACATTCTAATTAATATTCCGTAGAATTTTTAGTACCCGCCTTTTTTCCACGCCTTCTTCTTCTTCTTTTTTTTTCTTTGTAAGAGTATTTTGCTTTTTATTTAATCATAATTACATTTGGAGAATATTCTCTGCAAAAAAAACGTAACGTGGAAAATGGGTGGATACTAACAATGCTGCGGATGTTAATATTATAATAATGTATGTAAGTTTAGAAAATGTTGGCAGGTATTCACGAATGACAATTTAACCAGCCATTTCATGATAATGCTATTTACGTTTGTTAAATGCAATTAAAAAGAAAAAATAATAGTACAGACGTAAAATGTTTTGAACGCCATTTGCTTATTCTTAACCCGTTAGTAGTCGCTAGTTGGTCGATTTGCCGCCCATCCTTCAGTTTTTCCAGATTTTTTTATTCAATAGCCACCAAAAATTTTTAGAAGTGGCATTCGATATACATAAAACGCGAATAAAATCGAAGAAACGTCGATCACATCACTACTTAAAATTATTGGTGGCTTTTGAATAAAAAGTGCGCAATCTGTAATAGGTGGCGCTGTCTATAGCGACTACTAACGGGTTAAATTGCCATTTTTGTAAAGCATTATATATCATTTTGAATCATTTTATATTTGGATTATGTAATTTATAAGAGGATAAGGTAGTCTAAAATGATCCTAGTGGGTAAAACGATCCCCCTATATTTTCTTCGAAACAGGTAGTGCTATATACCGGGTAGCGTATCTCCGAAATGTTGGCGCACGCAGAACAAATTCACAATTTTTCGCCAGAGAATGCGATTTTCGCCAAATCTGGAAGTGCAAAGAGAAACTGCACGCCGCTTAACCTGTATAAATAAACATCCGGCGTTTTTCTTTCTTTCTTTTTTCTTTTATTATTTTTTTTTTCTTCTGATGATTAATGTAGGATTTAAATCGCAAAACGAAACATATCTTGAAATTAAGAAATAATTTTCCGAATAGAAAAGTAGATAATAAAATGGTAATATATTAGCATTGAGATCCGATTTCATGTATAAGCAGGCCCTGACTAACGGCAGGGCATACGGGGCAAATGCCCTGGGCCCCCCCTTCTGGAAGGGGCCGCCCTACAGGCGTATGCAGAAATTCTGCAACCTAAAGAGCTCTTATGCCATTGCAAGGGGGCCCCCCAGAATAGGCTTGCCCCGGGGCTCCAGGTAGTCTAAGTCGGGCCCTGTATAAGGCCAAAAAGTTTGTAAAAATTGTTCAAACAAATTACAAATTCTTAGTAAAATGCATGAAGAATGTTCATAAGTCCAAATCAGTAGTACGCCATTTTACATTTCAACTATTTTTATTATCATTTTGTATTTAAATTTTTAAAATGTACGACTTTATAAAATATTTTTCTTACAATGCAGTGCTTGAATTTTCATAAATTATCACCTTATATTTATCTATTATGTATTTTTAAAGAACATCTTAATCATAGTAAAATAGATATTTCGTGTTAAATTTTATGGTTGAAATTCATAAAATTTTTTATGTATAATTTCCTCCTCGGACATGTCCATTTCTCATTCTTTACCCCCCCCCCCCTCAACCCCAACATACAAAGTTATAAAATAAAACGTTAAACATTTTATTAATGCTATTCTATTTGTTTTTCAGTAATCATAAACAATCTAACTTAATATGTTATACAAATCAAAGTAATAATGATGCGCATAACCATTCTCATCCTATATTTATTGTTACTAATTTCTATTGAGAGCGAAATTTATTCATATTAAAAGGAATGAGTATGATAGAACACTCAACACAGTCGCAGACTGAAATGCAGCACCTCATAGGCTACCCTCTATCCGATTCGATACATTTGACTTATCGTAATTAAATGACTAATTTTATTAGGATTGTTTTCGTACATTAATTTTCAACATAACTGATCCCCATATTGCAAGTTCGTGGGAAGTATTGGCCTAATTTGTCAAATGAAGGAAACACAATTTTTAATTACTAAAGTTTCAAATTAAAATGTTCATATTTAATGAAGTGTATTAAAAAATATATTTTAAAATATTAGTCTGACATGTTTACGACAAAATATTGGCATAATGGACGTTTAAACGAAATTTTGCTCTATTTTGCCATGTTAAAAAGAAAACGTAAATTTTGAATAACATGCGAAGTTTACAACTTACATTGTTCCAAAGCAATATATTGTCCTTATCAAAAACATAAGTGATATTTAAAAACTGATGCAATCATTTTACAAACTCAATATCTATAATACACACAGACAAGTCACATAAACCAACCACTAAAAACATAATTTTTGGATTCAGGAAACCTCAAAACATATAAATGTAACAAAAATTCAATTTCGAAAACTTGATCCGAAAACAATACTTTCGCGACCTTTTACGGATAAGATAAAGTTAATTAGAATAAGAGAATAATTTTAAATTAATTAAACTTTAATTGGATTTATTACATTGATTTTTATTTATAAAAAGAAATGCTTTCATTTAATTTGGGGTAGCCCTGTATATTTACTATATATTTTACAAACACAATATAGTGTACTAATTTAGCACAGAATTTAAAACACATAGCACGACCTAAAATGACCTTTCAGCAATTCCATTGTATGAATATATCTGAATTCTTTTGTGGGGTTCTGTGTAAACTTCTAATAAAGGATATACATTCTACATTGTATACGAAACATTCTTTCATACACATAAAATAAAGTTCAATTTATTTTATTTTGTTTCATCCAAAAATATTAAATTGTATTTACCAGAAAATTCACACATAGACTTAATGAATTTGAATTCTTTTCTTAGTCACTGTACACGAATTACTTAATATTTCATCCGAGTCCCAATATCTATTCTTGAGGTATGGTGATAACAAACACACAGACACATTCAGGCAACCGCTAAAAACCTAATTTTTTGTTTCAGGATACTTAAGCAAATGTAGCAAAAACTCAATTTCGAAAATCTGAATCAAAAATAAAACTTTTCTTACAATATATGGGAAAATAAACTAAATAATGATCATAATAATGATAATCTGGTGTGCCACTCACACGACTTTCTTTTTTACCCTGCATTTCAATATTATAATGACAGATTGCACATTAAATCTTAAGATCAATAGCGTAAGAATGTAAAGTTTAATGTACTTTTCAAATAATCTAAAATAGGTTTAGGAACAATTTTATTTGACGAAGAGAATGTAAATATTAATAATAATAAAAATAATAATAAAACAGAATAAAATAAAATAAAATAAATGTATTTCAAGGATAATTTTAAAAGCTTTAAAATCATAATATTACAAATATACTTCTTCATTAATCTTGATAAAATAAATTTAAAGGGTTTTCTAATAAATTTTGGTATTAAATTATATTATCTAAAAATAACGATACAAAGACTCCATTGACACATTTTTAACAATTATGATTTAGGGAGCCTCAAAACGTGTATATATAACAAAAATTCAATTTCGAAAATTTGACCCCAAAACAATACTTTCTCTACCATATATGTTGGTAAGAGAAAGTAAAATAAATAAATAAATAAATAAATGTATTTCAAGAACAATTTTAAAAGCTTTAAAATTAGAATATTACAATTTTATTTCTTCATTAATCTTGCCAAATTAAATTTAAAGGGTGGAGGATTTCTAATAAATTTTTGCATTAAATATATTATTTAAGAATTACGATACTAAAACTCCATTGACACATTTTTAATAGTTTATTCTCTTGGGGAAAAAAAAAAAAAAGATTGCTCGAATCCTTAACGAATCGTGAATGAAGTGGAAAGAAGGGTTGCTTTGCGGCAGAGAGGGTTTTAGCGCGAGCTACAAAAATTCGCCAGGTTCGCCTGTACGCGCCAACACTTCGGAGATACGCTACCGGGTAACATATAAACTAGTTGTACCTATACCAAGTCATGAAGAAGCAATGGCGCTATTCAAGCGATTGCAGTGTTACGCGTCTGAATAAAATTCTTTGAAAAGTGGGTTTTATAAAATATGTTATAAGTTAAGCACTAATTTTCCTATTTATTTTGATACACAGTCTTTCATGTACAGAAGTATAACTTGGTTTATTCAATATAATTTGTTTTTAGATTACACTTGCTAATTTTGTTATGTTTCTCAGCATCATCCAGTAATATGACCTAAAATGGATTACCATGTTGTCGGGTAAATCGATCCAATATGCATTGTTTTGGATCCATTATGTGGATCGTTATTAATCCATTATTTGGATCAGATGTGGCGGAAATAGGAATTATTTAATTTATTTCTGACTTTATTTTGGGTCTATTATTATATCTAGATACTTTGTTTTTTTCATAAAATAAATTATATATACTAGTTGTTGTAAAAATTATTTTATTTCATAATGTAATGTCATAATTACTTTTATATTCTTTATTTTGCAGATAAAAACAATTTACAATAATTTTTAATGAAGGATCATTTTGCCCTTTAATGAGGGTAAAAGGATCCTTTGGACCCTTTTTCAAAAAAGTTTTTTTTTTTTTTTTTTTTTTTTTCATTACACAGTTTAAGTTTAAAGTGTATTATTAAGGTATTTTTTTAATGCAAAATATAGTGTGAAACACACTAGCAAAGGACCAAAGTTTTATTTAAACAGATAGATTGTTTTATACAAGTTTTTCTCTCAAGAGGATCATTTTAGGCCACCTTCCCCTAAATCAATCATGGCAAATACAGAGGCTGTTCGCACATTTTTTAGACGATTTTATTTCGCAGTAAGAAAAAATCGTTTGCATGGAGAATTTTATTTTCACAACAGTTATATTTTTGGAAGTTTTATTTATCTTCTGATATTTAGAATTTTTGTTTAGATGCAAAAATGCGCTTTTAAAATGGCAGTGGATGGAAGGATAGGTTTCCGCTCTTTCCAAAGGTAGTTTTTAGTGAAATCTTTATGAAAAGCATTCATCAGGAGAAAAATGGAAAAATGTTGCAACAACAGATGAATCTTGGGTCTATTTAAGTGGTTGCAATGAAAAAGGGTCAATTTATTATCACAAAAGTGGAGAAAAAAAATTGCTACATGGCTCAAAGCATCAAAAGAGAGTTTTGCTAAAGGATTTATGATTGCCACTGGTTTTTCATACAAGCGCAAGATAAAAGCAAAAAAATGTGACAAAAATGTCAAAATCAACTCTAAATACTCTCAAGAACATATTTTAATTTCAATTTTAAAAAATGAAAATCCAGATCTTTATCCACAATGCTATCAATCCGTTGAACTGTATCAAGACAAAACAAGCAGCCACACATCCCAATCCGCAATTGCTTTTCTAGAAAAAATGGAACAAAAAACGGGAATTAAAACCATACCCTTCACTGACATTCCTGCTAAATCTTGTGATGTATCACTGTTGGATTTTTGTGTTTTTCGACTCTTAAAATCAACATTATCGAAACACCGACCTACAACGCTTTGTGGACTCTGGAAAGCCGTTCAAGAGGAGTAGAAAAATATACCTCTTCCGATATTATAAAAAGCATTATTATAATCGAAATTAGGATGTAGAATGTTAGTTAAGATCAAAGACTATCAAACTGAACAAATAAAACTCGAAATATGAGAGAAATTGCTTCAGTACACTCCATCAAAATCGTCTAAAAAATGTGCGAACAGCCTCTGTAATGATGAGTATTGCTGAAAGAGTTCAAATAAGTTTAGTTGGAGAAAGTATTTAAAATTGTTAAATATAAAATTGGGCTGGTAAAAAATCAAAAGAAAATCACTTGAGTTTAAAATATATACGTGAGTAAATACTGACATTTTTTTAATAACACTTAAATCAGGTTGCCAGATGAACACTACAATTTTATTTTTTAACGCCGCTAATTTCATATTAGAGCGACCGCTTTATACAAAAACTAAAATGGGTGTTATTGAACCAATAGATGAATACTCAAAAAATTTAGTGGTGTTAAAAAAAAAAAAAAAAAAAAAAAAAAAGTAGTATTCATCTGGCAACCCTAACTTAAATACGGTCGATAATCCTAAACACTCTTTTCTGTAATTAAACATGTAAATTGTAAATACTTTTCTTTTAACCATTCAATCCCAGTTTAAAAAGGCATTTAAAATTTTGTGAAAATAGATTTAAAAAAAAAAAGTTATAGTAATAATGTTAATTTTACAGTATGATATTTTGCAACTTTTACTTACCTCTTTCTTAAGAGCAAGGTTGTAGACTAAGGCACAGCCTCTGTCTCTGGTTTCGGGTTTTTGAGAAAGAAGTGCATTGACTGCGACTCGTACTGTAACCCGACTGTTGCTACAGGGCCTGCCTTCTTCCTCCCATTCAGATATATATGTCAACCAATCATAGCTGCTAGCATTTGAGCATAAGTTGCACAGCTACAATGAATATCAATAAATTTTGTAAGTTAAAAAAAAATTACTTTTAAAAAATTACAAAGTTTATATGAAAAAGGGAAAATTATTTAAAAAGTCATCTATTACTGATGTCAAATTTCAATTTTTGGCCCATGAAGTATGAATCTAGATACAATATAGGGAAAATGAGACACGTTGACCAAGATCAATTACTTTAATACTATTTATATTTATATTTCGTTTTTCCTTTTTTAGACATCAGATGGCTGTATTAGTCCTACAAATCCTACAATGAAAACACATGATAGAAGGATAATGAACTTTTTTATTTTAGGAAGTTTATTTCAGCACTGCTGAATAATCTTCAGATGCGTGCTGCTCTATTTTTTAAGCTATTTTCAATAAGATTATAGCAGTGAATGGAATTTATAAAGTAAATTTTTCAATTTAATATATCATTTAATAATTTGGTTGTAAATACCCCACCTATATGTATATATATGCAACCGTTTTAAAGATACACCACACAAAAGGGCGTAAAAAAAATTGAATGTAAAAAATATATATATTAGGGGGACCGGAAAATAATGTCGTTTTGAATTAAAATACTGACATCGGAAATTTATCCTGGATAAAATTTAAGATATTCTTAGGTAACTTATAAGATGGTTATTTGTAAAGTACCATGTAAACACTGTTAAGCAAAAATTTCCGGTTTCATATTATTAATTTAAAACGACATTATTTTCCGGTCCCCCTAATATATTAAAATTGTCTTGTAATTTCCTTCTTCCTTTTACCGCTTTTTCCATTAATAGGTCAAAAGAATATTTAGCGTTATGTGGCTAATAATTCATGACTATTGCTCAGCTTAAAATAATCTGTTTACAATTGAAAATAATATACGAAACTCAATTAAGACAATGCTGGAACCAAATATGAGTAAAAATTCCAATATGAATAGAAATATAAGAATAAATTATAAAATGTTACCAAATAAAATAATATTTTTAAATAATATTATAAAAGGAAACATATTTTTTATTGTTTCGTAATCAAAATATTTTAGCATCTTGTGACTAATAAATCATGATTATTGCTTATCCTTAAAGAAGGATGGTTATGGAAGAACCAGCATTGCATTGCGACCAGAGATCTATTGTACCATATAATTATTGCTTAAAAGAAATCATTATTATCTGAAAGTTGCACCCCTAACAGTATAACTTTCTTTTTTTCTGTTTGCAGATTATGAAACTAATAGATTAAATTACAACTAGTCAGTTGTTCAATCACGCAACACTGTCAAAATTTCATTATCTTTTTCACAATTTTCGAACTCAGGGATTAGGAAAATATTGCGTGTTTGCTTAAATTTGTCCTTGGTTCTGAATCACGTTCAGAATGTTAGGTTATAATTTTGTAAATTTAAGTCGAGGATGGCCGAAAAAAAAAAAAAAAAAAAAAAATCTATTTGGACATTTAAAAGAATAAATAAAATAATAATAATTATTATTCGAGCTACAATATAAAACTTACGAGAGCTGCAAGTTCTGTTTGTTCATTTTCTGGAAGTGATTCTATACTGTAAAAATAGCTCATGAGATGGTGTTTTTCTCTGTCTTGATGAAGTAACAAAATTATGTCTTCCTTAAGGCCAGCGGCTTGCATCACTTGCAGAGTGAGTATCGGGGTCTCTTCGGGAAGACTGCGGTCATTTAGTAGCCGACCTCAAAAAGTAAAATTGATGGTAATAATGAAACTTACATACTTTTATAAAATTTTACATTGACATATGTAAAGAAACTAAGGTTAGCATGAAGAATATACGGATATTTTTGGTTAGAGTAAATTAGAAGCTTCACATAATTTTCCCTATGAAATACGCATAGAGGTAAAAAATGTTTTATGAATAGTCAAAAAAAGAAAAAAAAAGTCTTTTAGATGCAACTATTTGCATATATTCATGCTAATATTTACTATAAAACTGGAGTTACAATCCTTTTACATTTGTACTAAAACATTTTTTTTTTTTTTTTACTTTCTTCTATATTCAATAGCAGAAAGTATTGGATTCGTAAAAAATCTCGATCTCGGGTTTTTGATGGATTTACACGTTTTAAGAGCTGTAGAACACGATCTGACCATTTTTAGAAAATGTCTGTCTGTCTGTCTGTCTGTCTGTGTGTGTGTGACAAAATTTTGTGGCAACCGTATCTCAGGAACTACTGCACTGAATTTCATACAAGGTGGTATGTAGTTGCACCTTGACATAAATTAGTGCCTATCAACTTTCGGTAAAAATTGTCTTACAGGTTGCGTTGCCATCTCATTTTTTCTAAATTTTTAACATGGTGATATAGGACAAAATTTTGTATAAATGTGCATAAAGAGAATTATTTTTTAATAATCATTATGAAATTTACAAGAATTATTTATAATAGAGATAGTCAACTGGGAAAATTTTTTTGTATGTGTAGGAGCCTCGCCACCCCCCCCCCCTCGAGGGAAGTAAATTTTCAAGATGGGTATCTTTCGAAAGGTCTCGTCAATGCCTTTAAAACGAAGGGTTGAACTATAAATCTGTTATAATTTAAAACAAAGTTATCGATTTTTTTTACTTTTAACGAAAAAATACTTAAAATCGTATATATATATATATATATATATTTTTTTTTATCGAAATTTAACCAAACTTAGTATTTAGTTGGCCCCTGACATGAACTGGTGCTGATTAGATTTGGGGATCAATCGCTCAACAGGTGGCGCTGTGATCGTATTTTTTCAAAATTTTTAGCATGGCAGTATAAGCCAAAATTTCGTATAAATGTACATAATGAGAGTTATTCTTAACCTGTGATTGTAAAATGAATATGAATTATTGATAATAGTAGTAGTTAATTAGTAAAAAAAAATTGTGTATGTGGGGGCATCGCTCCCCCCCCCCCTGGAGGGAAGTACCCCCCGGGGGGTAAATTTTCAAGATGGGTATCTTTCGAAAGGTCTCGTCAATACCTTTAAAACGAATGGTTGAACTATAAATATGTGATAATTCAAAACAAAGTTATCGATATTTTTTTTTTTTTACTTTTAACGAAAAAAACTTGGGAAAAAAATTGTATTTTTTTTTTTTTTTTATTGTTATTGAGTGAATTTGTATAGGAAAATATAGAAGAAAGTCTTGTGGTGGCCACAACATACTAGTTTTCAGTAGCATTTTTTTTTTTTTTTTCCAGAATAGATGGTACATAAAGATATAAAAAGAAATTTTTTTCCCTTTTTCATGAGGAAGGTTGTTTATTCAGACAATAAAATCTATTTCTGTAAAGTAAACAATTAAAAAGCAATTATTCCATATTATATAAAGTAGAATAAAACTAATCACAAGGTTGTCGTTAAATCATTTTTAATAGATTGATTATAACATATCGATAGATAACAAAGAAAGTAAATAACTAGAATTAATGAATTTGCCATGCCCCAATTCCAAATCTTCTGTTTTACCTTGTATTACATTTACGTATTTATGAATTAAAAAAATTCTTCGGAAATTAGATTTTATGTAAACTGTTATAAGCATTAAACGGAACTGATTACTTGCTGTAGGAAGTAAAACTGCGTTTTTGAGAATTTTTTGTACGAAATAAAACGAGATCATATTCTATATAATGTAGCTTTAATTCCAGCGTATTTAACGTTAACACAGTATGTTTAAAGTTTTTATTATTTTATTGTTTAAAAAAAAATCTAGAGTGACTCTACTCGGTTTTCCAAACATAAAATAATTAACGGATATATCAATAAATTAAACTAAGAGAAGTATATAATAAACAAAAGAGAAAATTATAATAGGGTGTTTGAGTACTTTTCTTAATACAATACGCTGTTTAATTTAACGCTATTGCACTTTAAATAATTTGAGCCCATAGACCATAATGACAAAGAATTTTTCTTTGTGCAGCTGTAAAAATCTGTAAGTGCTAGATTCACGAAATCTATACAGTTCCTGTGACTGTTACCTATAAAACGTATTTAAATTTTAAGCTCAATCAAATAAAATCCTTTTGACGATATCACACTTTAGACCATTTAATCCCATAAGTCATAATGATAAATAATTTTTCTTTGTGTCCCTGTAAAAAAAAAAAAAAAAAAAAAAAAAAGTATAAGTGATAATATATACTATAAGTGATAAGTGCTACTATATAAGTGATAATATATAACTAATACTATAAGTGATAATATATAACTAATAAAACTGTAAATAATATATAACTTTATCAAAATCAATAGAGTTCGTGCTACGGTGACCTATAACATACCTACCAACTTTCAGCTCATCCGAACAAAGTATTTAGACGTTATTGTGTTAACTCAACTCACATACACATGCATACACCACTGTAAAAGTAGCTAAAATGAACTCAGGAAGCCTCAAAACACACCAAAAACTCAAAGTCGAATACTTTTATAATTACAATACTTTTCTTACATCTGTATCTTCGAAAAGCAATATGAAATACTAATTTATAAGAAACAACTATTACCGTATACTGTGAGAAATTTCGATGCTAGATTACAGTCAGTAATTCGCAAAAAGTGCTTCAGTCACTGATCGTATAATTTAACGATCTCTTCGAATTTTACTAAAATTTCTTAGAGTGCGTAGTGCAATGTAAAATCTACCAATTACTTTGCTTTCAGACGATATATTTCATCCCTGAATTTTCTTCATATAGGATTTAATAAACAGCTAAAATTTATAGCCAAGTTTTATAGTTTGATCTTTGACTGCGTCTGTTAGAGAAAATTAAAAACAAATAATATCAGAAGATCCAAATGATGCATTTTGAAGTTAATGCGTTTGTTCAAGATTGATAAGTTTCAAAGAATGATGTGTGTGAAAGTTGTCTAAATAATTTTAAATGAACTTTTGAACTTAATAATAGATTTGAATTCTCTATAAATGTAGGTACAATAATGAAAGGGGGGGGGGGGGTGAGGGATACGGTAGCCCTCCGCACATAGAATTATTTGTCAAATACAGCTGTTCTGAAGCCTAAGTTGAATTGTTTTAACATAGGTTTACATAACAGTACGATTAGTGAGAAGCAATCTTATATGTGAATTTTAATGATATTGAGCTGTTTGAAACAAAACAAAACTGATTTACGTCACCAAAGTTTACTACAGCATGACATTTATTGAAAACTATAAGTAAAATATTATGGATATTATAGAGGGAAGCTTAAAATAATTCATATATTTTATTGCTAGTTTTAACGGTATTTTTATATAATATTTAATAGTTTCAGACAAAACAAAACTATAATATTGTTTTGATTTTAATAACGTTTGATTTTAAATTTTTAATATTTGCATGTTTATATATAATGTTATATATGTTCTTAACATCGGTATTACATTTTTAGAAAAGGCTTCTAAAATTTTAAAAATACATACAATAAAAAAATAATAATAAAAAAAAAGAGTACACATATATTAAGATTGCATGTTCTAATTGAAGCATGTTCTTTACTAAAACTTTGTATATAATCTATGCTTAATTTGTATTAAGAAAACACTTTACAAACACGTATTTTAAAAAAATTAATTTAATTAAAAGCATTTTAAAAGCATATGTACATGTTTTTTTTAATACAAACTATATATCACACGTAATAACAGGAGACTTGGCGTTGGAATATTAAAACCCGAATAAACTACTACGTCAGAAACGTCAAAGAAAAATATTTCAGATGCATACAGCTGTTTTGGTAGCCTTAAGCGTACCGAAGCTTAAGGCTACCGAAACAGCGGGTCTAGGTCAACTGCGTCCCAAAATGACATTTTTATCTCCCCCATAGGTCAACTGCGGCCAACTGCGGCCCAGGAATATTCCCCTGAAGTTTCTCGCCAAAGAACGCTTTTCGCCAAAATTGCCAAAAATTTTTGCACATGGTTATAATTTAGTGTGTGACTAGTAACTAGTAATTTTTTACTCTTAGCGTAAGTTGCTTTTCTCAGTAATGGTTTTAGAAATTTACATTCCCGTTTAATTTCTACTTATTTATTTTGGGGGAAAAGGATGGGGAGGCACATTAAATTATTATATAAACATGGGGAAGAAAAAGAAAGAAAACATTTTAACCCGTTAGTAGTCGCTGTAGACAGCGCCACCTATTACAGATAGCACACTTTTTATTTAACTGTCACCAATAATTTTAAGAAGTGATGTGATCGACTTTTCTTCGATTTTCTTCGCGTTTTATGTGTATCAAATGCCACTTCTAAAAATATTTGGTGGCTATTGAATAAAAAAATCTGGCAACACTGAAAGAAGGGCGGCAAATCGACCAACTAGCGACTATTAACGGGTTAATGCAGGTTCATAATTATGACGAAATATAATGGAAAATTGCAGCATTAATAAGAAATTAAATAAACAAAAAGAAATATATTTATAAATTTTATTTTTTAAACTGATATATATATATAGTAATATATAATAATAATAATAATAATAATATATTAAAACTTTCCAATTATTTAATTTTAAGATTATTATTAGTTTAAACAATTACTGTGATCAATTTCCGAAGAGCTAATCAAACTAAAATAATTACAAAATAAATAATTAAATTAGCCTGGGAATGATCATGAAATTAAAATTGTAATACAATGCAGGCTAAAAATTAATATTATTTTCAATTAGTTTTTTTAAATCGTTTTATTTATTTTAACATTTATTAAATGATCTTTATCTCAATGGAAACTATAAAATTATTCCAGACTTAATAGATTTATTTATTCTGACATATGCTTGATGAAACGATTAATATAAATATATTACAAGAAGATTTAGAAAATTATTCGTTAGTTTTTAATTGCGATAAACTGTCGTTAAATAGTCATATCTTTCAATTCCTACTATTAGTTCACACTTTCCCTATATATATCTTGTACAAATCTTGCAATCGATTTATAATTAACTTCCCGACTAGCTAGAAATTTGAAACTTTCAGGATTGCTCAGAACACGGTGACAACACAATACTTCAAAGTCCGATTTTCGAATTTTTTATTAGTTTTCTTATAATTAATTAAAATATGAAAATAATAACATACTAATAGCGTTAAAATAGACATTAAAATATTAGCTACAATTTAATTGTTGCCCCCCCCCAAAAAAAAAAAAAAAAAAAAAAAAAAAATACGACTTTACTTTCTTTCGGCATAAAAATAAATACATTTAATTAAACTTGAACATTAAAAAATTAAAAAAAAGTTAAATTATGCATCTCACAAAAATTGACGGCATTATCACTTTAAAAAATTTTATGCACGTTGATAAGAGCTCTATGATTCATCAGAAAACTTAAGACATAGTATATAAAAAGTTTTTTTTTTTTTTTTTTTTTTTTTTTTTTTTTAAATCTTATAATTATTTTTATTTTATTTTGCACGCGCCTTATTTCCTAATTCAAAATTAGTAAAAAAAACTTTTTCGATAGTGTTTGCAAGTAGGAATTGACTTTAAAAATTTTTCTTTTATATTACTTGTTTTAGACAGTCTCATGAACTATTTTCTGTCTCTTATGCGCAAATTGTTTTAGTGGAAATGTTAAAATACTTTTTTTTTAATCAATTCGAGGCTTCAACTCCGTAAATCGTATAAAATAAGTCCTTTGGACGCATTTTACTCTTGTAATGATATTTGGGGGGGGGGGGGGGATCGATTTTCTAATTTATGGACAATGTTACTTACCTATCTTTAGTGTTAAAATTAGGGATTAAACTCAGAAATATGCCACAAAGCACCAAGTTCAGATTGAAAAGCAGCATTAAAATAATTCTAAATGACCATTCTCAAGAAAAAAAAAAAAAAAAAAAAAAAAACTTTAAAATTTTTTGTCCATATAATTAAATAGATATTCAGGCAACAATTCTTATGGTTTTTTATACATATATATTTACAGATTTATCTTTAAATTGCTTTTTCTCAGTTTGCATTTCTTCGTGGATTCAAAATTTTCAAAAGGCTAAAACATATACAGATATTAAAAAATTAAAAACACTTAACACCTTATTATTATTATTATTATTTTCTTTTTTAATATATAATACTACTTAAAAGAATTAGGGAGGGATTTTGCAATATCTTTAACAGAAAAAAAAATTAAAATATAACGAAAATCATATTTTTTTTGCAAATTTTTACATAGACATGCATTCCACCCCCCCTCCAAAAAAATAAAATAATAATTAATTTTAAAACACATCCCCAATTCTTTTAAGTAGGTTCTACTAAGCATCCTATATATATATATATATATATAAAGGCTTTAGAAGACTGTTAGAAGTTTTAGTATTTTATAGATCGTGAATTCATGAAAAAATTTAAACTGGAAAAACGCAATTTAAAGATTTCAAATCTCTATAAAGCTTTATATATAAAAGTTGTTCGCACAAATTATGCCTAATAAAAGTGCGAGATTTATCAAGCCTTTTTTGCTGAAAAGTACAATTTTATTATCCTTATTTGGGAATTTGTCGTATTTGGTGATATTTTCAGTCCGGACGCAGTTGACATAAGGGATTAAAAAAGGCTGGCCGCAGTTGGTATAGGTGGGGGAAGAAGAAATTGAAACACCTGGTATGTCGAGCCGCAGTTGGACTACACTGGAAACAGCTGTATGCATCTGAAATATTTTTCTTTGGCGTTTCTGACGTAGTAGTTTATTCGGGTTTTTATATATCACACGTGTTACTTTAATCACTATCTCTTTTAAGAGGTAATATAAACCTATAGTATTCATTTAGATAATTGTCTCTGAAAAGTTATCTTTACAAAGTAGTATTTTATGGTTACTGTAGTTAGTTTTTTATGTTATTGTATGTTATATTTTTAAGTTATTATTATGCTATTATTATTATTATTATTATTATTATTTAAATACGTGTTTGTAAAGTGTTTTAATGCAAACTATGTATTACATGTCGTGTTATTTTAACCACTATCTCTTTTAAGAGATAATACAATCTATAGTATTCATTTAGATAATTGTCTCTGAAAAGTTATCTTTGCAAACTAGTTTTTTATGTTATTATACATTTTCTAACTGTGATAAATTAGAAAATTTTACAAGACGCTTTGTATGGTCAGAAATAAAAAAAAATCCCCCCCCCCCAATTTTACCGTAAATTGTCGTAGAAACATGCGGCTGGTACCAATCGATTTGTAATAGCGCCTAGTTTATAATGGTATCGTTAGATTTTGCTTAGGGGTAGTCTACATATTAAAACTGGCATCAACTTAATTTTTTTTCCAATGGTAACTCCCATTTTTTATGTTATTTGAATTATATGGATCAAATCATCGCGGAAAATGGTATAGTTTATATATTTTGCTCAATTTTTCATGGAGTTATAAGCTGTCAAAGTATGGGAATGCTAATGTTAAATGAATGTGACAAACATTGATTCATATCTTCCCAAAAAATTACTATATTCATTTTTTTTTTTTTTTCTTTTTTATGCGTTAGAATGAAATGACCCAAACATATTCCATGCATATTTTGATTAAAAAAAAAAAAAAAAAAACATTTTTTGAATTATGAAAATTATTAATAAATTCATATTTGAAAAATTATGAATTATGATCTATGTTAATTTTTGCACGAATAGAACGGGCATGATCACAAACATGGGTTTCCGAATTTACAGCTCGTTCCTAAAATTACTTTTTGAATTACAGTGATTTTTCATTTTTTATTGCTGTTAGGGAGCCGTCACTTGTTATAATTTTTATCCTTTGTGAGTAGAATCTGTATATATTTTTACGAAAAACTATTTTAGTTTACCTTTATGTTATTCTTATTGTTTTCTAAGCAGCATTTAGATGTTTATTATACAAATTGGCTTATTTTTTTATATAAAATTATCGCAATACAGGCGAGATTGTGAAAGAATTCCAAAAGAAATCAAGCCCCGCCTCTACATCACAGAAACAATAAAAAAAAAAAAAAAAAAAAAAAAAAAAAAACTAGTTTGCATATTCGTATTTGACTCTTTATATGACGCTGGTATACATAAATTTTAATGGCATTTACTACATCGAAAGCTTAAGACAAAACTTAAATGAATTAATTGCAAATATGTAAAATGATTTTGTTTTATAATGCAAAGTTTTAGAAAAATGTGTAAAGGCGTGGCTTACGTTGCAAGAAGGAATAAACCCGATCCTGAAATGTTAAGTCTTTGTTGTTAAATATTACATAACTATTCTTAGTTTCTCACTGCTAAAATTCTACTTTAACCCTGTTGTACTTTTTTTTTTTACTTGAATATTGTAGGATTCGTACACCTCAAGTTAAATGTCATGATTTAGGAAACGCGGTAAGGCGAGGATTATTGTTTGAAAGAGCAATGCGCATTAAAAAATCCATTCTTTTTTCCTTTTTTAAATTATTATAATTAATGTTTAATAATTTTTATATGATTTTTTAAAACGAATTTTCTGTTTTAATCTTGTTGTGACATTTTCGCATTCGTTTACCGTACTGCTTGTAAGCTTGATTTTATTTAAATTTTATCGCATGAGATAACATAATAAAATTTTAAATATTTACTAAATGTTTTTTTAATACAAAATCAAATAGCGGATTTTTTTTTTTTTTTTTTTTTTTTTTTAAGTTTATAAAATCTAATATTGAAACAAAGCGCAATATTATTTATTTTCGATTATTCTAATCACGGCGTAAAATTCACATTTATTATGGAAAAAGAACTTAAAACAAAGTAATATGTTTTATTACTTTTAAAGATATAGATATTACACATTTAAAATTAAGTATTCAAGTACAGTAGACTACTGTATAACGGGGAATATTCGTTCTGGGCAATAAGAAATTGTTTTATGTGGGACATATTTTATCAGACGAATTTTTGCAAATTCAGTCCAATAATCAAAATTTTTATTTTAATTTATTTTGTTGTTTTGTTTTGTTTTTTATTGTTTTCTAAGTAAGGTTCCGATGTTTACTATACAAATTAATCTATTTTTGTAAAATTAACGCATTGCAGGCGGGAAATTTTGATGGCGTTACAAAAGAACGATAAACCCCACCCTCTGACTTTTTCTGAAACAATACTTTACTTTAAAAAATGTTTCTTGTTCCTTAACTTTAGTTTGTTTGACTCTTTATAGAACTTGTTGATGTTAAAATTTCAGTTATTTAATTATAAATTTGTTAAATAATTTGATGTTTTAGAGAAACGTATATAAAGGCGTGACCTATTACTCAAAACAGGAATGATTTGAACAGTATCTCCTTTTTACTGAATATTAAATATCCTTTCTCAGATTTTAATTTAAATCTTGTTATCTATATTTTTGTATATTATATATTGTAGGTTTGTACGCCTCAAATTAAGTGTAACACTTTATAGTAACACTTTCATGCCGGGCTTACTGTACAAATGTGTCTACAAATATATTAATTAACATCTGAAATTTAACTTTTTCAATGAACATCAAGTTTCTTTTTAACACTTTCCATCTAGGTTGAAAAGTGTTAATCACTTCGGTTTGTCTGTCCGTCTGTCCGCGCTCTAACTCCCGTAAATATTCATGGAATATCTTGAAACTGATATGTGTTATTTAAGTTTACTATCGAATGTTCCTTATAGAAAATTGAGGGAATACCTCCACTGGTTTGTGTACAGGGAACCCGAAAGTATTCCAAAGGATTGTGTTCTATGAGAGGTATTTCTGTAAATCACATTTTAATACCTTTACTTTACTCAAATCTTAATAAAACTGAAATATGTTATTCAAATTTACTAACAGATAGCTTCTACAGAAAATGGAGTAAATACTACCACTTGTTTGTGTACAGGGACACCCGAAAGTATTCCAAAGAATTGTGTTCTATGAGGGGTATTTCTATAAACCAAATTTTAATAAGTTTACAAAACATAAATCTTAATGAAATTGAAACATGCTGTTCGTATGCACAAAAGAATGCTTTTTATAGAATATAGCATGATTAGTATTAAGATTTACAGGGCCACGCAAAAATATTCAGTTACATTAAGGGCTACTATTGGAAATTTGCTGGAATTGCATTTCTTTTACATTAAGCGTATTTAACACGTTCTAACAATTTTTAAGTGCGAATATGATTGAAATTTGTGAATCTGTTCGACTGTCCATCAGTCTATCTGTTCACCTTCCCGTCTCCAGCGTTCGTAAATATTTTCAGAAATTTTAAAAAATGATATATGTTGTTCAAGTTCACAAAGGAATTTTCTCTATTTAAAATGGCATTAATAGGTCCTGTACAACTGGTTTGTTTACAGAGACATCCAAAAAAATATTAAGCCATTACGTTCTCGGGGAGACATTTTTATAAATCACATTTACATAAATTTCTACTGCAAAAATCATAAAGAAATTAAGATTATTTGTTAACATGCTAAAATAATATTTTGTATAGAATATAATATAGTTAACCTTCAGATTTACAGAGCTACACTAAAATATTCTGGTACATAAAGGGCTGCATTTTCTTTTACGTTAAGCATTTTTAACACTTTTCAACAATGTTTAAGAGTGATTATGGCATCAATTAATCTTATCTGTATACCTTTTACTCCTTCTCTGTGTAAGTTGTGTAATAACGTAGGTAAAGAATATTGAAAGTTATTCGATACAACAAGCACGTACAGTTGGAAAGTGTTAATAATCAATGCATGCCGCATGGTTTTTCATTCTTGTTCAAATGTTATATTAATATTAATTTCAGTACAAAATAACAGTCAAATTAAGCGAGAATTTTTTTTTAAACATATTTCAAATCTAATTCATAAAATTTTAAAGATTTCAATTACAGAATAATAATAATAATAATAATAATAAAAAGCGAAATTAATGCTTTCAAGAGGACTTATTCCAATTGATTTTCTTAAAACCTAATTTTATATAGCCTAGGAACCAAAATAGTTATATTATCAATAATAAGTTTCATTAACAATAGTTAGGGGAAGGATTTTTATAAAATCAATGACAGGTTTTCTAATTTTACAAGATCTATAAAGTCTTTTAATTCTCGAGAACCGAATTATAAGAAGAACGAAAAATCATGCGGTACGCATGATTTATGGTTATTGATTTATGGTGATTTATGATTATTAACAGTTTCCAACTGTACGTACTTGTTGTACCATATAACTTTCAATGTTCTTTGCCTACGTTATCACACAACGGACAAACTGTAGTTCTGAAAGGCATAGAGGTACACTAATTGAATTAATAATCACTCTTAAACATCGTTGGAAAGTGTTAAAAATGCTTAACGCAAACGAAAATACAGCCCTTAGGTTTTAATTGCAGCCCTTAATCTATCTGAATATTTTAGTTAAACCCTGTATATTTTATTCTAAACAAAACATTACTTTAGCATATTCCCAATAAATGCCAAATTTTTAGGAATTTTGCAGTGGAAAGTTATCTAAATGTGGTTTATTTACATGTGCGTCCTAAAACTCAATGCATTTGCATTTTTTTTTATGTGTTTCTGTACACAAACCAGTTGCACAAGACCTATTAATGTCATTTTAATAAGGAAACATTACATAGCGTATATAAATAACATATAATATCTTTTTTTTTTTTTAATTTCGAAAATATGTACGAACGCTAGAAGGAAGCAGAACGACAGATAGGCATATGGACAGTCAGACATACAGACCCAGAATTCAAAACATATTCACAATTAAAAATTGTTAGAAAGTGTTAAAAACACATAAGGTAATCGAAACTGCAATTTTAGCAAATTTCCAATTATATACCTTAATATAACTGAATAATTTTGTGTGCCCCTGTAAATCTTAATACTAATCATTCTATATTCTTTAGAAAACATTCTTTTGTGAATACGAATAACATATTTTAATTTCATTAAGATTTGTGTAAAGTTATTAAAATTTGGTGTCTAGAAATATCTCCCATAGAAAGTAATGCTTTGGAATACTTTCGGGTGTTCCTGTACATAAGCCAGTGGTGGTATGTACTCCATTTTCTATAGAAAACATCCGATAGTGAATTTAAATGACATATTTAAATTTCATTAAGATTTGTCTAAAGTAAAGATATGAAAACATGGTTTAAAGCAATATCTCTCGTAGAACACAATGCTTTGGAATACTTTCGGGTGTAACTGTAAACGAATCAATAGAGATATTCACTCCATTTTTAATAGGGAACATCCAATAGTGAGCTTAAATAACATTAATCAGTTTCAGGAAATTCTATGAATATTTACGAGAGTAAGAGCGCGGACAGACAAACAGACGGATGGAGAGACAGACAAACCGAAGTCATTAACACTTTTCAACCTTGTTGCAAAATGTTAAAAAGTGCATAACATATCTTACTAAGAAAAGGTGATTAAAAAACAAAGCACAAAAAATCATGCAGTACGCATTGGTTATTAACACTTTCGAACTGTACGTACTTGTTGTATCGTATAACTTTCAATATTCTTTGCCTACGTTATCACACAACAGACAGAAGGACTGAAAAGTATACAGATTGTCTAACTGAATTTAAAACCACTCTTAGACATTGTTGGAAAGTGTTAAAAAGGCTTAACTGAAAAGAAAATCCTACCGTTAGAATATAATTGTAGCCCTTAATGTATCTGAATATTTTAGTGTAGTCCTGTAAATCTGAAAGTTAATCATATCTTATTCTATACAAAACATTATTTTAGACTATTAACAATACATGTCCATTTCTTTAGGATTTTTACAGTAGAAATTTATTTAAATGCATTTTTTAAAATGTCTGTCCTAAAACGCAGCGCATTAATTTTTTTTTTCTATCCCTGTACACAAGCTAGTTGTACAGGGCTTATTAATGTTATTTTAAATAGTGAACATTCCATAATAAACTTCATTAATATGTACCATTTTTAAAAATTCTGGAAATATTTACAGACGTTGGGGGACGGAAGACAGACACATAGAAAGATAGATAAACAGACAAACAGATAAACAAATTAAAATCATATTCACACTTAAAAATTGTTAGAAAGCGTTAAAAACGCTTAATGCGAACGAAAATTCAATTCCAGAAAATTTTTCTTAATAGCTGTTAACACGATGAGTGCCATGTCAGCCATTGGCGGCTGACACTGAACTTTCCGTTTAGGCCGAGTCAACCACCGGTGGCTGACAGTGTAAAATATGATATAAAACTACAAAATTACATTGTTTAAACTAATTACTGAAGATTTGCTTAAAAATTACTTAATTTTTATTTATTACAGGATATCATTAAGGCATTGTGATGCATTTTATTGAAACACGATAAACAAAACGCGTTTCTAAGCATGTGGCCTGGGAGTGATTTCCTTAAGAATTCACGTGGCGCTCAACGTGTTAATGTAACTGAATATTTTTATGTGGTGAAACCTATAAGACTAATACTAATCATACTATATTCTATATAAAGCATTCTTTTGTGCATATAAATAACTTTTTTCAATTGCATTAAGCTTTGTGCAAAGTAAAACTATTAAAATTTGGTTTGTAGAAATACCTCTCACAGAACGCAATGATTTGGAAAACTTTCAAGTGTCCCTGTACACAAACCAGTGACAGTATTTACTTCATTTTACTTAGAAAACATCCGATAGTGAGCTTGAATAAAATATTTCAATTTCATTAACATTTGTGTACAGTAAAGGTATTAAAATATGGTTTATAAAAATACCTCTCCTAGAACACAATGCTTTGGAACAATAGTAAAGGTATTTACTCCATTTTAAATAGGAATTATTCAATAATGAACTTGAATAACATATATCAGTTTCAAGATATTCCATAAATATTTACGGGAGTTAAAGCGCGGACAGACAGACAGATGGAAAGACGAACAGGTAGACAGGTGAACAATTTGATAACATGTTCACATTTAGAAATTGTTAAAAACGCTTAATGTAAACGAAAGTGTAATTCCAGCAAATTTTTATTAATATCTCTTAATGTAAATGAATATTTTTGTGTGGTCCTGTAAATCTAATGCTGATCATACTATATTCTATTGAGAGCATTTTATTGTGCATATAAATAACATATTTCGATTTCATTAAGCTTTGTGCAAAACAAGGCTATTAAAATTTGGTTTAAAGAAATACCTCTCATAGAACACAATCCTTTGGGATACTTGTTGTGATATTTAACCTCAGAACATTCTTTTATTGACTTTCGTTTTTCTTGTTCCGGACTTTCTTTTTTGTTTTTTGCTTCCCGCCAACTGATTGTTCGGTGCACCTGCCGTATCACGTGACGATGTGTCGCGTCTCTCTACAAGTACATTGTAATACCTTTTTTCAATCATGTAATTTTTGTTATTCGGAACTGACGTTCCATTTTCTTATCCTATTTAATCATAATATTTTTTCTTTTTGTCTAAGATGAATAAATAAAAGGAAAAAACATCTAGGCATTCTTTCATTACGCAGCAACATGTGAATTATCCTAAATAATAATTGATATACATATAATGTAAGATAGCAGAGTCTAATCTACATTCATTATAGGAAAAGAAGTTTCAGCGCTTTAATACTGAAGACATATAAATATGTATCCATGTATTTTCTCTAGGGGTGGGAATCGATTAAGAGTTTTAACTGGGTTAATCGTAGTTCATTAATCGATTAATCGGTCGATTAATCGAATTTTTAATCGGTTTTCATTTTTCTTTATATAATTTTATTTCAATGATGAAAAAACTCTCATATTGTGCATATATATTATATACGCATTATTCATAAGTCTGACTGAAAAAAAAAAATTAAATTTTTGTTTTATCAATTATATCTGTTTCATAGCTGAAATTTAAATCAATTTTCAGAGTAATGATTGGTGATTTTAAGTGTTAATTTTATATAAATATTTTCACTTGTTTATTTTGTTTATTTGTTTATGTATTTTTTTTTTTTTTTTTTTAAGTAAATTTTTTTTTAAATTCATTTTGAAAGAAACATTAAATGAATTTACACATATTTTAGTTTTATATTTGCAGGCCTTGTCCATCTCGCTTGTCTCTATTTTTAAACGAATTCTCAAAATTCCATATCATTATCATAAAAATCTCAAATTCTTATATTTTAGTTCTTCTTTGTCACTTCGGACTTCGGAGTAAAATGGTATTTTCTGTTTCTACTTCAATAGTTACTATCAGCAATTCTGAACAGACAATAAACGCTTGAAGATATTGTGAAACTCTGTTGACATTTCCCTCATCAGAGGGATAGTGGAAATCTCAATCCCTTCTTTTCTTTTCTTTTCTTTTATCTTTAGCATTTCCATTTTTGAAAGCTTCTTGTTTCTGAGAATACTATTACCCTAGCGAACACTTTCTGTAGAAGGCTAAAGATAGGTGGTGTTGCTCCAGAATGCGCATGAAGCGGTACTTTTGTTTAATAACTGTCCTCTCCCTTTTCTCTATCAAAAAAAGTGCAAACTTCTTTTGAGAAGTTTTATTTTTTGCTTTTTCATTATTTGATGGATGTTTCTTAGAATGTTAGTTAGCAAAATATAATTTTTTTTTTTTTAATTTTAATCGGATTTTGAAAATTTTTAATCGAATTAATCGATCCGATTAACTCGATTAAAAAAATTGATCGGGACTAAGCATTGATCGATTAACCGAACCGATTAATCGATTAATCGGCACAGCCCTAATTTTCTCATCTAATTCAAGTGTACGATCTGATGATATTAAGAGGTTTTTTTCTTCACCAATGGAATACACGATTACCTGTGACAACCCAGGTAAGTGAAAACTTTATTTAATTATATAACTTGCTTTTTACAAAGAATTATTAGTAAGAATTATTTGTTATAAAATATATTTAAAATAACTAATTTGAGGAAACTGCGAACTCATGCATTCATTTACATAGTATTCTTCCAATAGATTATGAGACTGAGATTTTGAATCGAAAATTTAGATTTATTCTTGACAAAAGTGTTTCATTGCACATTGGAAGAAATTGCTACATTTAAAATAATAAAATAAAAAATGAAAATGTAAGCGAAAATATTTGTTTTTGTTTCTTCAAAACTGAAGTGACACTA
The DNA here is from genome assembly GCA_963930645.1 of Salticus scenicus. Taxonomy (NCBI): domain Eukaryota; kingdom Metazoa; phylum Arthropoda; class Arachnida; order Araneae; family Salticidae; genus Salticus; species Salticus scenicus. Next base: position 258,340,357 of record OZ005649.1, on the reverse strand, counting down.
AATCGAAAGTATTGAAAAGTACTTATTTTATGAAAACTATTTAATTTTATTTTCTTCTTCAAGTACTATTTATCCAAACTGTGTTATTTAAAATATTAAATGAATATTTACGAATTGAACAAATATTAACAAAACTATTACAAAAATTTTGTTTAAGTATGTCAGCAACAAAAGATATACAAATCGAACCGCTGAACTCCACAAATTATAATGTGTGGAAGTTTCGTATCGAAATGTACTTGCAAAAAGAGGATCTTTTTACAGTCATTACTGACGATCCTCCCAACCCAATAACCGATCAGTGGCGTTCAAAAAATAGAAAAGCCAGAGCTATTATAAATTTACTCATTGATAATGAACAGATAGTGTACGTTATGAATCTAGATACAGCACGAGAGTGCTGGAATGCTCTGCGCCAAGTCCACGAAAGATCATCGCTTTCCAGTAAGCTTTTCTTACTTAGGAAACTTTATTCCATAAAATTAATTGAAGGTGGTGATGTTAACCAACATATAGCTGATATATATAAAACACGCGACAGACTCACCGCCATAGGTGAAGTCATAGATGAATCGCACCTAGCTGCATTAATGCTATGCTCACTCCTTCCTTCGTATGACGTTCTCATAACAAGTCTCGAATCGAGAGACGAAGCCCAATTGACACCTGAATACATACGAAACAAATTAGCTGATGAATATGCCAAAAGGCTTGAAAACAAAACTATTCAAAATTCAGCGTTAAAAGTCCAATACCATAACAAATCGGAGAAATTCTGCAAATACTGCAGGAAAAGCAATCATAATATAGAAGATTGCTATAAGTTAAAAAATAAAATAATTCTGCTGTTAAAAGTCACAGTAAAAATTTCAACAAAAAACCCAACTTCAGATCCAACATATGCTCTCAGAACAATGAGAAGCCAGATAGCGCTCAAATTGCAGAGGGGAGCAATAAACCAAAAGCTGATAAATTGTATTCTTTTTATGTTGGAGATAAAACTGTAAATTGGGTGGTTGATTCAGGGTCGTCTTCACATATCTGCAATGACAAACTAAAATTTCGCGAACTTAAAAATAACGTTTCTAACGTCACTATCGCGAACGGCACGCAGCTAAAATCTTTGGGTTCCGGTACTGTGGATTTGTATACCGTAAATTCGGAAAACACACAGAACAAAATAACACTTAAAAATGTTCTTTATGTCCCTGAAATAGAAACTAATTTGATTTCTATAAAAAGAGCAACAGAGAATGGCTGTATCGCTATATTTGATGATAAAACCTGTAAAATCGTAAATCAGGGTAATACATGCATTGAGGGATATGTGAAAAATAACTTATACGAATGTCAATTAAATTATTCTGAAAACAAACACACAACGAACATTGTAATACAAACTTGTGATAACGAAAATTGCATAAACAAGTGGCATGTGAAACTTGGCCACGGAAACACTAACCACATTAAAGATTTAGTTAACAAGGACATGGCTGTGGGTATAAAATTAAATGATTGCAAACATAATACTGAATGTAAAACATGCATAATGTCAAAATTAACTGATTCACCTTACCCCAAAGCTGCACAATTTAGAGCCTCCGTACCACTCGAACTGGTCCACACAGACTTATGTGGCCCTATGAAAACCCCCACTGTAGGTGGAAAATATTACTTTCTTACATTTATAGACGACTACAGTCGTTATACTATTATATATTTGCTAAGAAATAAGTTTGAGGTATTTTCTAAGTTAAAGGAATATGTGGCTATGACCGCAAACAAATTTGGCCGAAAAGTGCAAGCAATTCGCTCCGATAACGGGGGTGAATACACTAGTATGGAAGTAAATGAATTTTTGAATAAAGAAGGAATTGAGCACCAGTTTACCGTTCCTTACTCTAGTGCTCAGAACGGCGTGGCAGAACGTAAAAATCGTACGCTGACCGAAATGGCTCGCTGTCTGCTTAAAGACAGTAATTTACCGAATTCCTTTTGGGGGGAAGCCGTAAATACTGCAAATTACATACAAAATAGGCTCCCGACCTCCTCATGCGACTCAACTCCTTACGAAAAATGGACCGGCCGTAAACCCGATTTATCAAATATAAAAACATTCGGATGTCGCGCATACGCATATGTACATAAAATACATAGGGGAAAACTGGATAGCACCGCTCAAGAAGGAATCTTTGTGGGATATGATAATCGTAGCAAAGGCTACAGAATTTGCACAAATAATAAAAATGTAATAATTAGCAGAACTGTAAAATTCTTGGAGGATGAAAATAGAGAATCCCACAATAATGAAACATCACAAATCGAGAATGAAAATTCAAATGGTGAAATTCCGGTGTCCAAATTACCAATATTAGATACTGATATAAATATAGATATAGCGGGCGATAACGATAGTCCGGATGACACGCAAACTCTGCCGCGACGATCACAACGATTAAATAAAGGTGTTCCGCCCGACAGATTTGCATTTGCAGTAAATGACAAAAGAATTGATGAGCCTAAGTGTTTTGATGATATACTAAAAATTCAAAACCCAGCTGAAAAAGAAAATTGGCTGAATGCCACACTCGACGAAATGAATTCACTCAGACAAAACAATACTTGGGAACTTGTTGACGCTCAACCAGGGACCAAAGTAGTAGGGTGTAAGTGGGCGTTCAAGGCCAAATACAATAGCCAAGGACAAGTCGAGAAATATAAAGCCAGGCTTGTTGCCAAGGGTTTTTCTCAAAAATACGGGGTGGACTATGACGAAACTTTTGCACCAGTTGCATCGCATACCACTCTAAGAAGTTTCTTGACCATGTCACTATATAAAAATTTGAATCTAAGGCATGTAGATATCAAAACTGCTTTCCTACATGGAAATTTGCAAGAAGATGTATACATGCATCAACCCGAGGGTTATGTTGTCCAGGGCGAAGAAAATAAAATATGTAAGTTAAAGAAAGCGATATATGGCTTGAAACAAGCCGCTAGAGCGTGGAATTTGAAAATTAATGAAACATTGTGTAAATTAGGATTTAAACAAAGTCAACATGACAAGTGTTTATATATCCGTAACAAAGATAACACAGAAACTTACATTCTTGTGTATGTTGATGACCTACTTATAGCTGGTAAAAATCACAATATTGACATACTAATTAATCAACTTAGGGAAGAATATCCATTAACCGACCTTGGGGAAGCCAAATATTACCTCGGAATAAATATAGAAAGACCTTGTAAAGGGGTAATTACGCTTGATCAAAATAATAAAATACGAGACATTGTAACCAAATTTGGGCTAGATAACGCACGGCCCTCTGACACACCGATGGAACCAGGGTATATAAAATTAACTGATAATGACAATCTCTTACCAAACAACACAATGTACAGACAGGCTATAGGCGCGTTACTTTACATTTCTACAGTATCGTGACCTGATATAAGTGTTGCCGTTGGCATCTTAAGCCGTAGAAACGAAAATCCTAGAGCGAAAGACTGGGAGGCAGTTAAAAGGGTTATTAGATATTTGAAAAATACCCAAGATATTAAATTAAAACTTTGTAACTCTGGTGAACCTGTTCTTAGAGCATATTCGGATTCGGATTGGGCCAATGATCCAAATGATAGAAAGTCCATCTCTGGAAATTTTTTTAAGATAGGAAAAAATCCAATATTTTGGACTTCGAAGAAACAGTCCTGTGTGTCCATGTCTTCAGCAGAGGCTGAGTACGTCGCAGCTGCGAGTGCTGCACTTGAAATACAGTGGCTCAACAAACTACTGGATGATTTAAATTTGCCGCAACAATGTCCTATAGTGTTGTACCAGGACAACCAATCTACCATCAAGATTGCTGAAAACGATAAGTTCCAGTCCAAAACAAAACACTTACAGCTGAGATATCATCTTCTGCGAAACCTAATACAAGAAGGCCTAATCAAGCTTCAATACAAACCTACCAAAGAAATGAGCGCCGATACCCTCACAAAAGCTCTGCCAAAAACTGATTTTAATAGACATAGAAATGCATTAATGAACAATTAAAAAATTTCTGAGCTTAAGAGGGGGTGTTGTGATATTTAACCTCAGAACATTCTTTTATTGACTTTCGTTTTTCTTGTTCCGGACTTTCTTTTTTGTTTTTTGCTTCCCGCCAACTGATTGTTCGGTGCACCTGCCGTATCACGTGACGATGTGTCGCGTCTCTCTACAAGTACATTGTAATACCTTTTTTCAATCATGTAATTTTTGTTATTCGGAACTGACGTTCTATTTTCTTATCCTATTTAATCATAATATTTTTTCTTTTTGTCTAAGATGAATAAATAAAAGGAAAAAACATCTAGGCATTCTTTCATTACGCAGCAACATGTGAATTATCCTAAATAATAATTGATATACATATAATGTAAGATAGCAGAGTCTAATCTACATTCATTATAGGAAAAGAAGTTTCAGCGCTTTAATACTGAAGACATATAAATATGTATCCATGTATTTTCTCATCTAATTCAAGTGTACGATCTGATGATATTAAGAGGTTTTTTTCTTCACCAATGGAATACACGATTACCTGTGACAACCCAGGTAAGTGAAAACTTTATTTAATTATATGACTTGCTTTTTACAAAGAATTATTAGTAAGAATTATTTGTTATAAAATATATTTAAAATAACTAATTTGAGGAAACTGCGAACTCATGCATTCATTTACATAGTATTCTTCCAATAATACTTTCGGGTGTCCTTGTACACAAAGTAGTGGTGGCATTTACTCCATTTTATATATGAAACATTCGATAGTGAACTTGAATAACATATTTCAATTTCATTAAGATTTGTGTACAATAAAATATTAAAATATGGTTTTTAGAAATACCTCTCATAGAACACAATGCTTTGGAATACTTTCAGGTGTCCCTGTACACAAACCAGTAGAGATTTCACTCCATTTTCAATAGGGAACATCCGACAGGGAACTTAGATAACATATATCAGTTTCAAGAAATTCTATAAATATTTACGAGAGTTAGAGCACAAATAAACAGACAGACGGTCAGACAGACAGACGGACAGACAGACAGGCAAACCGAAGACATTAACACTTTTCAACCTTGGTAGAAAGTGTTAAAAATGAGTTTTCCGAGCTATTTGGTGTTTCATACTTTGTGGTAATAAGTTTTTTAAACGTTGATGTATTACCAAAATAATAATAATAATAATAATAATAAAATAAAATAAAATAGATAATAAAATTAGTAAACACTTACCGATTGTTTCTAAGTGGGGCGTACCTAGTGCCCAAGCACCACCGTCTGTGGTTAGGTATTCCATTAACTCATCTAAATCTCTTCTTTCTTCTTTGTTTAATTTACCTTCAAGTATTTCAATTAGACGTTTTAAAGTAGCTGCTCCCTAAAATAAAACAGAGAGAGAGAGAGAGAGAGAGAAAAGAAAGGATGGGAAATTTTAGAAATCTATAAATATTATTTATAATAAAGTAAAAATCTATTGTAAGAAAAATTATTTAAAATTTGTAATCGGATATTACTAGAAAATACAATCTTAATAAATTTAATGGTTTTACTTACGAACACAAAATCACTCTACTTAAAACAAACATCATAATTACAACATTATATTTTAATAATGAAAGTAAAACTTTGTCCGCTGTCTCGAAGGAATAAAATAATGTACGAAAAAAAAGTGGGATAACTTAATACAAAAAATTGCTTTACAACTGCAACAATGTACCAAGAAAAACCAATGTACCAACAATGTACCAAGTCATGGTTTGAAATGATAAAATATAAGTCAAGACAATTTAACAGGGAAAAAATACGATAACATTTAAGGTAAACCTGTCGTCGAGATTTCACTTTATGTGATATAATGTTTGGACATAATTTTAGCTTTATATTATTATATTTTTTCCCATAATTTAGGTTATAATTAAGGTAACTTATTTTTTTTTCTTTGTCCTTAATTTGATACAAATATATATATATATATATATATATATATTTAATGGATCAATTTTAATTACACACACGTCACATTTTTTCAGTGACAAAAAAAAAAAAAAAAAAAAAAAAAAAAGTTTCGATGACCTAATGAGGTCATAAATTCTTTTATAAGTGTGTGTGTGTGTGTGTGTGGGGGCTTTACATTTGACATTTAAAAAAAATTATGCTTTCAGTATTTTTATAGCTGAGTTTTATAATTTATTAAATTACGAATTTTGAAGTTATAGCTTCTCCCTTAAAAAAATAAAAATAAAAATATACTATACACAAAAAATTACAGTTTCATTTCTGCTTTCCAAATGACCCACTAGATCTATTACCAAGAAATTTGGTAAGTTCAATTAATTTGTTCACAAAAATCATAACAATATCATAAAAACAATAATATGTTGCTAGAACAAAAAACAAAATAATTAAGTTCAACTGAACATCTTGTACGCTAATTCCTATTCGCAATGTAAATTAATCATCATTTTATTTCAAAGTATCTAGTTCCAATTATAGTGCAGCTAGATCTAATTTTTTCTATTTTTATTTTATTCTATTTATTTATGGTGCTACTCTTATATATACCATTAAAAGGTTTTAAAATTTCCATCTGGTCAACAGATTGTTAAATATGATAGAAACAAATTCGAATATCAACAGCAGCGTGGGAATGAATTCTGCAGAATATCATATAAAATATCATTAATGTAATTTTCAGAGGAAATTGATACATCCTTTTAAGAGGCAGTAAAAACTTTATGTAAACGGAAATGAAGCGTCACACAGGAAAAATGTAACACTGATGAAATACTAAATAAATTATCCAAAATCTGTTGTATTTGTTGTACAATCTGTTTTCTGCAGTTTTGATTTTGAACATTAGTTCCAGTTTTGCTTGTTTAATGGTAAGTTGGTTCATTATATTTTGTCACATCGTTGTAAAATTATCAGCTATGGATTAAATCTTACTTGAAACAGGTTGTCTTACACAGAAATTAATTCACTAATTCATTCATTTTTTTTCCCACTTCCATTATCTGACTACCGTAGATAATGGGAGTATTGTATTGGGTCAAAAAATTCGCTATCAAGTTTTCATCTGATTTACATGTTTTAAGGTCTCATAAGTTCAAAAAACTGGTTTTCGGCAATTGGTCAATGTATGTGTATGCGTATGTGAAATCTTCTGACTATCATATTTCCGAAACTAATAAAGATAGAACAACAAAACCTTAGAGTTGAGACATGTCTGGTGTACAAATGATTTTTTCAACTTTGGGTGAAAATTGCAACAGCAGAAGTGGGACCGCAACTCCGTATCTCAAAAACGGCTTTAACGATTTTCTTCAAAGTTGCTATATAAACACTCTACTGTATTAGATGTACTTTCGTATGTATTGCTTAGTTCAGGAAAATTGATAGGCGCGCTGTGCAAGTAAGCCAATTTGAGGTCTCGCAAATGCGTTCCTTTAAAAATGGATGTACGGATTTTTTTTTTTTAACTCTTCATAACTCCCTTTTCCATATACTTTCATATGTAATTGTTGATTTTGGTCAACAATTGAGTTTGCCAAATTTTGGTGAAAGTCAGTAACTCAAAAATAGCTCTAACGATTTTCTTGAAAATTGCTACATAAAACCCTTTTCAAATATTCTTCAGCCTGTATTACGTGGTTATTACAGGAAAATTAACAGTTATTCTGATTAGATTGGTAAGTTTTAGATCTCGGAAATGGGTGTTTCAAAAAACGGCTCTATCAACGTTTTTAAAACTCGCTATGTAAATTCTGTTTTATATGTCTTTACACATCTATCAGTTTTCTCTTAAAGAAAACTTGTTAGGCGTTTAATTTGTTGTGCCAGTTTTAGGTCTTCTGGTGACATTATCTCTAAAAAGTGCACATAATACATGTAAAAGTGGTAATGGAAGTCGTGCGGTTGTTACACGGCAGATTTTTACTTTCTTCTATATTCAATAGAAAAAAGTATTGGATTCGTAAAAATTTTTGACCTCGGGTTTTTGATGGATTTGCACGTTTTGAGAGCTGTAGAACACGATTTGACCATTTTTAGAAAAAGGCTATCTGTCTGTCTGTGTGTGTGTGTGTGTTTGACAAAATTTTGTGACAACTTTATCTCAGGGACTACTGCACAGAATTTCATACAAATTGGTATGTAATTACACATTAACATAAATTAGTGCCTATCAGCTTTCGGTAAAAATTGTCTAACAGCTTGCGTTGCCCTGCCGCTTTTTCTAAATTTTTAACATGGTGATATAGGAGAAACTTTTGTATAAATGTGCATAAAGAGAATTATCTTTTAAGAATCATTATGAAATTTAAAAGAATTATCTATAATAGAGACAGTCAACTAAGGGAAAAAAAAAATGTGTATTTAGGAGCCTCACCTCCCCCCTCCCCCCTGGGGGAAGTCTTCCCTCGAGGGGAGTAAATTTTCATGATGGGTACCTTTCAAAAGAGCTCGCCAAAACCTTTAAATCGAATGGCTGAACCATCGATATGCGATAATTTAAAATAAAGTTATCGATTTTTTTTTTCATTTTGAACAAAAAAATAAAAATAAAAATAAATAAATAAATAAATGTAATATTGAAAATAAAATTGACTTTTTTTTTTTTTTTTTAACATTTATTGTTATACTACTTCTCTAATATGGAAATCGTCTGCATTATTGCGGAAGATAATTTTTGTAAATAATAATTTTAATAAATTATTTTTACTGAGAGAATTTGTATAAGAAAAATATAGAAGAAACTCATGTGGTGGCCACAACATACTAGTTTATTTATTTATTTTTAATAGCGATTTTTTTTTCCTTATTGATGTGACCAACATGTAATTTTTTGTACAATAACAACACAATTATGAATTATTTCCTATGGAACAAATAATGTTTTTTGATTTTTTTTTAAAACTTGTATATCATTTCAGAAATAAATTTAGATGAATATTTAATTTATTCACACGCACACACTCTCATATTAGCATTCTTTTCATACAAATTTATTTTTGCTGTTCATTTTTGTTTGTTGTTGTTGTTGTTGAAAATAATAAGTAAATGTCTAGTAATCTCTAACAAATTAAGCAAACGATTGATTTGGCTACTTAGCTTTAATAACATCTAGACTTATACATTGATACAAATTCCTCTTTAAAAAATATTTTCTATATTTGAATTATTTTCACGATATAACTTTAAATCAGTGTATAAATGAATAACTTCTAATAAGTATTGATGTTCTTGAATAATTTTTGGAAATATTAAAATTTCAATAATAATATCAAATGATAGCAATTATGAAATTCAATTTCCCTTCTTTTTCTAAAAAGAGAATTGTAATAGAATTTTCTACAAAATACAATATTTTCTTTTCCTAACTGCTTTCCCCCGTCATTTTTAGTTTTCCAAAATAGAATAATAAGGTCAATACTAAGCGTTTTTTTGTGTTAAATAAAAGCTAGCCTATATCAGTACTATTCAAAGAATGGAATTATAAAGAAGAAGAATAGAGAGAAGAAACATATTTTAAGGTCTAATATTCTTCCCCATAGGCATATATTTGGACAGATTTTATTCTATTTGTCTATATCTGTATATAAATATCTGGTACCCATGTAATCTTTTTCTAAAGTTTCTCTACTACTCATACTACTTACATCAACATTTGGAAAAATAACTGGTGGGTCATCATATCTTCGGCTTCTTCTGGGAGTAAAAGATGGGGGAGGTTCATCATCTCCATTTTCTAAATCTCTGGATGTACTACTATTTCCATTAGTAGCTGCCGCAATATCCGAATTCACCTACGTAAAAAAAAAAAAAAAAAAAAAAAAAAAAGTTTATGAGCAAAAATCATTAAATTTCC
>OZ005649.1:258105441-258327941 GCA_963930645.1 Salticus scenicus | reverse complement strand
ATTTTCGACCTCGGGTTTTTGAGGGATTTCCACGTTTTGAGAGCTGTAGAACAGATTTGACCCTTTTTAGAAAATGTCTGTCTGTCTGTCTCTGTGTGTGTGACAAAATTTTGTGGCAACTGTATCTCAGGAACTACTTCACAGAATTTCATACAAATTGGTATGTAGTTGCACCTTGACATAAATTAGTGCCTATCAACTTTTGGTAAAAATTGTTTTACAGGTTGCGTTGCCAACCCGCTTTTTCTAAATTTTTAAATGGTGATATAGGACAAAATTTTGCATAGATGTGCATAAAGAGAAATATTTTTTAGTAATCATTCTGAAATTTACAAAAATTATTTATAATAGAGATAGTCAACTGGGAAAAAAATTTTGTATGCGTAGGAGCCTCGCCCCCCCCCCCCCCGAGGGGGAAGTACCCCCTCGAGGGGAGTAAATTTTCAAGATTGGTATCTTTCGAAAGGTCTCGTCAATACCTTTAAAACGAATGGTTGAATTGAACTATAAATATGTGATAATTGAAAACAAAGTTATCGATTTTTTTTACTTTTAACGAAAAAAAACTTAGAAAAAAAATTGTATTTTTTTTATTTATTTTATTTTATTTTATTTTTTTTTTTTAACGAAATTTAACCAAACTTGGTATTTACTTGGCTCCTGACATAAACTGGTGCTGATTAGATTTGGGGATCAATCGCTCAACAGGTGGCGCTGTGATCGTATTTTTTCTAAATTTTTAACATGGCAATATAGGACAAAATTTCCTATAAATGTACATAATGAGAGATATTCTTAACCTATGATTGTAAAATTAATATGAATTATTGATAATAGTAGTATTTAATTAGGAAAAAAAATTGTGCATGTGGGGGCATCGTTCCCCCCCCCCCTGGGGGGAAGTACCACCGGGGGGGGGGGTAAATTTTCAATATATGTATCTTTCGAAAGGTCTCGTCAATACCTTTAAAACGAATGGTTGAACTATAAATATGCGATAATTTAAAACAAAGTTATCGATTTTTTTTTACTTTTAACAAAAAAAAAAAAACGTATTTTTTTTTTATATATATTTTTTTTTATTTTTATTTTTACCGAGTGAATTTGTATAGGAAAATATAGAAGAAAGTCAAGTGGTGGCCACAACATACTAGTTTATTTTATTCATGAATTAAAAAATAATAGTAAAAAAATACTCCACCAATACTTAGTTTTGATTTAAATGCATAAATTTAAAAAATGGTTATTCAAAAAATAGTTATGCAATATATGGCTTTCGTACATAGAGTCTGTAACAATAACTACGAAGAAGTAATAACTGCATTATTAAAATTTACATGTTTATGTTAAAATACTTTCAGCAAAAATACTTTTAATATTATTTAATAATTTTGAATAAATTATAAGCAAATATATATATTATTTGAATATTCTTTGAACTATTTTCATTTTTCTTTTATTTTATTCGAAAACATGAAATAAATATTTAACATAGATATGTAAATATTTACCTTTTATTTCTCTTTAAGTATAAAAGTATTACTTCCATTACCCGACTACCGTAGGTAATGGAAGTATTGTATTCGGTCCAAAAATTCGATATAGAGTTTTCACCTGATTTACACGTTTTAAGGCCTCCTGAGTCCAAAAAAGTAGTTTTTGACAATTGGTCAGTGTATGTGTATGTATGTATGTGTGAAATCTTCCGGAATCATATCTCCAAAACTAATAGAATAGATAGAACAACAAAACTTCAGAATTGAAACAGGTTTGGTATGCAGATGAATTTTCCAAAATTTTTTTTAATGAAAAATGAAAAACCGGAAGTGGGACATCGGAAACCGGAAATGGGATCGTAAGTCCCTATCTCAAAAACGGCTCTAACGATTTTCTTCAATGTTGCTACATAAAAACTCTATTAGATGTCCTTCCTTTCGAATGATATAGTTCGTTATTTCAGGAAAATTGATAGGCGTCCTGTATATATAGCTCAATTTCAGGTCTCGCAAGTTCGTTCCTTTAAGTACGGCTGTACGGAATTTTTTCAAACTCGCCATAATAACTTCCTATTAAATATTCTTATGTATGTTATTATTGTTTTCCTGTTAATAATCGAGTATACAAAGTTTTGGTAAAAGTTGGTATCTCAAAAACGTCTCTAACGATTTTCTTTAAAATTGTCACATAAATCCATTTTAGATATTCTTTCTCATGTATTACGTAGTTATGTACAGGAAAATTAACAGTCATCCTGCGTAGGTAAGTCAGTTTACGATCTCGGAAATTGATATTTCAAAAAATAACTCGACCATTTTTTTCCTCATTTTTTTTTAAATAGCTATGTAAACTTTGTTTATATGTCTTTACCACGTAAATTGAGTAACTCTTACCGGAAATATTTTAGGTTGCTATTTCGTTAGGTCAGTTTTATATTTTCTGATCACATCTCCAAAAAATGCATATAATACGTGTAATAGTGGGTAATGGAAGTCGTGTGATTGTTTCACACCATTTTTTTTTTTTTTTTTTTTTTTTTTTGGACATAAAATTATAAAGATCCAATAACTCGTAGAAAGAAACATTCATTATTTTAAATTTAAAATGAAAATTAACTAAAATGTTGCAAATATAGCACAATGAATGAGAAAATAATTAAATTACTTTCTCTTGTTTTCCATTAAAACATGTTATTAAATCACAAAGTGATAATTTTTTGAATTAATTTTCCAGTTGCCGTAAAGATTCTGCTTTAATTATTTCATCATCAAACAAGAAAAAATAATCGATGAGAGCAATTTTAAATTGTAACATTACTATAAAATTCCACAAATTTTTGAAATAATGAGCACTGTAAAAAAAAAATTCGTTAATCAAACGTGAAAATTTGGTAACAAATAAAAATTTAGCCTTAAAAAATTAATTAAATCTAAACAACTCTTTCAAATAATAATAATAAAAAAAAAAAAAAAAAAAGAAAGAAAGAAAGAAAGAAAGAAATAATCGAATTCTGCCCATTGTTTGAGTTTACGATTTTGTTTTTGTGGAATTATAGAAAAAATCAATTCGTTATGAAATAAGTTCATAGCATTTCTCTGTTGAAATTCTCTAGTAAGCAAACAAAAAAATAAAAATTTGAATTAGACAGTTCAATATATATGCACGGACATTTAACTTTTTTTTTTTTTTTTTTTTTTTTTTTTTTTAATATTTAACCATGACCTTCAATGTAAGAAAAAACACTTTTAACATAGAAATTATCACATGAAAAAAAAAAAAAAATTAAGATCTTGACATATTGGATCTCTTACCTGTGGAATCGGTGGGGCAGCTGATTGAGCAACAGGTTGACGTTGTTCTGTTACAGGCTCAGGAGCTTCATTTTGGGCTGGCTGTTGGTCAGCTGCTACTGCTTCTGTTTTAGTTGTTGATTGTTCAGGTGGTTTTATCTGTTGTTCTGACACTGCAGGTTCTTTAGGCTGCTCTTTTGATTTCGGAGAAGGTGCAGCACTGGAATTTCCATTAACCATTGGGTTCATGGCTGCAGACGACTTTTTCCTTTTGGTTCCGTTTTGCTGAGGCTTTGCTGGAGCTCCGTTCTCAAGGGCAGCGTGTCCGTTGCGCTGTTCCTCTGCAATCCTTCCTGGCGGACCAAAACTGATGCCTCGAGAGCCTTCTGCTTTCAGACTTAACTTATCGAAGTACTCTGTTAATGCACTGCTGAGATTTCTGTGAAAAAGAAAATATAAAATTAAAATGTCGGAATTGTTAGTGTCAACAACGTCATGTACTTTACAACTTTTAATTCATGAAGTAAGTTATTGAAAAGAACTTTCTAAAAAGTGGTTATTAACCCTTCTTACCATTTAATTCGTTCGTTGATTACTTGTGGATTACATAAGAGATTTTACAAGAGAGGAATACATTAACTGTTTTTCTGATATCAACTAAAAGAAAGTTTTTGGAAAGCGAGAGAAAATCCTACTCACCTTCTACTTGTGAAATATTCTTTGGAACTCTGACTTGCTTTTTTTCTTGCGCAGACGACGATGCGTGCTGACGGACTCCTCAAATAACTTTACGAATTCTCTCTCCCCTTAGGAGAGTAAAAAAACGAAAACACCCAACTCATGTAACCAGAGGTTCTTCCCCTTCATATATTAAAGAATCCTGAGCGTGTCAGTAAGTTATACGCTGGCTTTCTTTAGAAAACATTCTAAAGATGCCGCCAATTAAATTGGCAAATTAAATTGTGGAAATATTTCAGTTTTGAGCGGAAACATGTCTTTATTTTTGATGTAATGCAAATTTTGTAATTCTATAAAGGAAATAGTTAAAGTCTTAATTCACTTATTTTTAAAAGAGAAATATTAGCGGCAACTATGATACATTAATGAAATATATAGGAACTTTGAACATAAGTAATATATATTGATAGCGTATACAGAAAAAAAAAAAGTGCTTAAGCTTACCTAGCAACTACTTTCAATCGACAATACAAAACCGAAATTTCAAAGCTGCATAATAAATCATACTTAACTTGATTTTTAATATATATATATGCAAAAGTCTTCAGCAAAAGTTTTTGCGTGAAATGAATACTAAAGGGGGAAGTCAATGGACTAAAATTCATATACAACTGAAAGAAATGTGCAAAAAAGTAATTGATAAATCTTAGAGGTATTTCATTTAATATTCGAAATAACTTTTACTTTGATATAAGCATATGAACCAAATAATTCATCGTCATAATCAGGACACCTAAGTTCATTGTTTATCTAGAAAGTCCTTGTAAGTACATTGCTTGCGTAGCATTGACTTGTGTTTAGAGTCTTTAAGAGCCTCGAAAGAAAATAATAGTTTTTATATAATAAATAATTAAATAAATACCTTTTTTTCTGAATATAAAAAACGTAACACATAAGTTTAAAAAATATTTTAAATTAGAAAATTATCTTTATTTATTTATTTAATTTCAGTGACTACAAAATGAAGAAGAAAAAAATCATTTCTTTTATCAGTGATAATTCATTCAATCCATTGCTTCATGACTTATCCATTCATTCAAAATTCCTTTGTTAGAACCCGTTTTCGCAAAGATTCTATTACCATAAGCATCTTGTTATGCACTAGATTCTAACTGAGACTTAATTCTAACGAAAATTCTCTTAAATTTGAAATAACTTTTACTTTGATATAATTAAAAATTCAGATTAAAACAAATGATAATTTTCCAAATAACGAAAATTTGCACAAAGGCATTGTTTTATACCGCATGCATTTCTAAGAGATGCGCTATTTTAAATACAAAAGGAATTTATAACAATTAAAAATAATCATGAATCAACTGCAGGGTAGTGAGTTAAAACAGGCCAGTGTAACCCAAAACTCTTGGCGGGCCACTCTAGAAATCTATTTTACACATTCAAGCCGCATTAGAAATCTGTTTTGCACAGGCGGGCAGCGTTGTATAAATGTATGAACCATATAGATATAGTAATTCTTTTAACAGTGAGCTTGTGAGGATTTAAAACAGAAAATATGTATAATACATTTATTTTTATTCATAAAATATCTATAGAACTGTCAAAAACTTATGATTATACATTAATATGTATAATAGTAAGAATCAGTTATTGATCTTATAACATTTTAATAACATCAACCAGAACAATAGTTCTTTCTATAGCTACCTTAATCGGTATATTCATTAAAAAAAAAAAAAAGACAGAAACAATTTATTAATTTTAGAAGTTTTGACCGAAGTTGTCAAATCAGAAATTTCCTGAATTCTGTCGCGGGCCGCAGAAATTTACACGGCGGACCACATGCGGCCCGCGGGCCACGGGTTGGCCAGCCATGAGTTGAAGGATGGTTGCTTCCAACAAAACGTTGATCAGTTGTAATAGCGTGGGAAATTCAATTGATTACACGTATGTGGCGACGCATACAGTTATTCTTTGTACATTACTTCATCGTAGTAATGTTGAATTAAGACATTCATGGCCTTTATCCAATTAGACAAGCTTCAATTTTCTTTACGGTGATTACAAAATAGTGTAAAAGACAAGGAAAGATGTCGAGAATGACTAAGAGTTGGCAAAACCGCAATCTCTCATGATAAAGTGAACACAGGTTGGGAAGGAAAAGAGAGGAAAAAAAAAAAGTGTTTTCATGTGTATGAGTAAAATAAAATAAAATGAATAAAAACGAAAACAAAAATAAAAATAAAATAAAATAAAATAAATCCTAATAATAATATTTTTAAGTATTAACGTAAGTAATGTTTAAAAGAAGTAAAAAAATGTGCATTCTGGCTAACATGCTACATTGGAAAAGGGAGATGGCACGGATTGTAAAACAACACCTGTGATCTTTGCACATATAAATCGTTGATAAAATTTATTAGCGAATAAATTTTAATAACGAACGTTTTGGAAAATTATTTAAATATTTATAAATTCTGGAATAATATTTAAATAATATTCGGAAAGAAAAAAAAAAAAAAAAAAACAGCAATTTCTCTCGAGTTTGTCTTGAGAGCCATCGCACATGGGACCTCAGAAATCGTCGATTTGGTGATCAGTATTTAAAACATAAAATGAAAAACAAGTCGAACAAAAATATTTTTTTGGTTAAAAATAAATAAATGAATAAAATAATAGTTAAGCTCTAATTTTTAATAAGTAAAAAGCTTTATGTAGACACCATAGACTGCAAAAAACTTGGGAATATATATATATATTGAATTAGAAGGGGGGGGGGTGATGAAATTGCAGGAAACTGGCGAGTATTTTGTAATTTATGATATTTACACAAAGTTCTTTACTTGTTACTTTTGAACACAAGTCCTTCGGTGCATCTTTTACAAGGCAATAACTTTGTTTCTAATGAACGAATGGCTTTGAAATTTGAAGCAAGTTGTATCAATGGCAAATTAGGACCATTGCCAAATTTCAAATTGAGGTTTAATAAACTTTCATAAACTTTCTTTCAAACACAAAAATTTTGCTCCATAAACTTCTTATAAATATTTAAGTAAATATGACTGGTTCAATCAATGATTTTGAATCTGATGATTTCTTTATCAGGGATGGAACACGGGCGCAGATTTCATACCACTATGAATGTAAAAAATTTTTCTACCTCTTAGATCAACGATATTATAGGTATGGAAATTTCTTAAACAGATTCCGGTATGAATTCTGCGCCCGTGTTCCATCCCTGCTTTATTTAAAAGAAAAAACTAAGAAAGAAACTAATTAAAACAATTAAATAATGTTTCTGATGTTTATTTTCGGAATTTGTTCAAAAACTATTTTTCACCTTGTAATAATGACATATTAAACAATTTGCCAAATTTCGGTAAGACTATAATATGGTTTCAGGAAGTTATGGGACTACAGGAAAAAATATATTATTATTATTATTATTATTAAAAACTTCGTTACTATCTGATTTCTGGGAACGGTAGATATCCTAACAAAAAATCTTTTCATCTGGTAGAAGCCCTTTTATAATCTTAAATAATCGTATTTTTAATTATTTTATTAAAAATTCAGTTAAAAGTGCGAAATCTGAATTTCAAAATGCATAAAATTGCGTTAAAAGCTATCACTGGGCATAGTCACATTTCATAGCTCTGCGGGCATTCATTAATTCATAGGTCGAGAGCCAAATACACACACACTTTGAATTAGTAAAGTTTTATCTTATTTAGTAATGTAATTAAGGACAAAAATATAGTCATACTATTTATTTAATTTTCTCTTTTTATACCTGAAAATAAATAAAAAAATACCTATAAAAATTTAAATAATGCATAAATTGGTTTGATATAGAATATTTTTAGAATGTTAGAATATATTATTTAAAATATTTTAGACTAGCAAACTACGCCCGCTTCGCTGGTCACTGTATTTAAATGAATTTTCAAAAGATTTGAAACACTATTTATTTTTTATATCACATTATAAATAAAACACTAAAAAAAAACCTGCATTGAAATCACTCTAAACTTTACAGTCTACAGCAGTTCTTTTTCCGCTGGCACTGCATCAGTTCCAGGTTCCCACTGCCTGCAGAAATGTCGTTCCAGGACACTTCAATCTGGGTATTTTCGACGATAGGTGGATATGCTATTATTTAAGAACTATGATTTTAAAGATGACTGTATCTCAGCATCTATTAAATATTTTAGTTTTTGAACCATGTATTTTATAACCCTCGCTCTTTACACTATATTACCATATAATTCCGATCAACATAATAAATAAAATAAAAAGTAGATTTTCTTTTAAAAGGAAATAAATGAATAAAAAAAACAAAAACAAATTAATTTTAATTTTAATCAGTTTAATCAGTTTAATCCTTTCTATTATATACACCCTTTTTCTCCGACAAATACTATTAAAAAAAAAAAAAAAAAAAAAAAAAAAGGATTTCTTTCAAAGGAATTAATTTAAAAAATGAAAAATAAAAAGTTGTTATATTATAAAAATTAGGCATAAACATAACAAATCTTTTCTACTGAATTACCATTTAATTTTCAATAAATAAATAAAAAAAAGAAGATTTCGTTTTCAAATGAATGAAATAAATAAAAAATAAATAGCGTAATAGCCGTTGCTAAGATATGCAGACGATTGAAACGAAAAAAACTAATTTCAGAAACATGAAACATTGAAGTCAATATTTAAAAAAAAAATAATAAAATTCACATTTGATATTCGAAAAAATTTCGATGAGGTGCACACCTACATCAAAATTTTTTAAACCAGGTACCTATCTGCCAAGTTTTGTAGCTCTGAGATTAGTAGTGTGAGCATCAGAGAGCAGACGCACAGACACTTCTCTTTATTTATATAGATTGTCATTCATAAAACTACCCAATTTAACCCTTTATGTCCAGGTGGAACTTTAAAATCTCAGTAGATTAAAAAACATAAAATCGAATTTATGGATTTAATGTCAAAGATACTTAAAGGATGGACGTATATAATTTAGTAGACACTACATGAAGCCGTTTTTGTTCAAGTAAGGGTTTTATAAAATACTGTTTTCTAACATGCCTCTTCTATGTTCTAAAACGCAATTTTTATATTTTATTTTATTTATTTATTTTTTAACTTTCTGCAATTTTTCATGATTTTCACTTGTGTTATAATTAATATATGTTATATATTAACTCAAAAATCTACCATTAATATTGGAAAAAATAGAAAGCGAAAGATGATGAAAACGAAAAACTTTTTTTTATATATTTCCCAAGGTCCTGATCTTTTTCTGACCTCTGTGTACTTATGATACGCAAAAGTACTACCCTATTAACCACATTAACTACTACGATGAGGTGATATATAAAAATATGTTTTAAATACATTTTTTTGCTTCGTTCGTAATTTGGAACATGAAAAGTTTAAACATTTACAGTCTGTTTAAATGACAGAATAAATTTACGAAACTATATACATTTTTATTGTATATTACATGGATATTTTATAAATGTTTCTCATTCATACATTGATTTTGTCCATTTTTTTTTTTTTTTTTTTTTTTTTTTTTTTTTAAATCAGCAAGTGCATGATATATTAAAATCATATTTAATTATCAAATGCTAACCGAAGGTAATAAAGCACCTCTATACTCTATAACTTGCAATGATTTTACGATGTAGTGAGTTTATTTATTAAAAATAATGTCATAGAATCTGTTTTAGTTTTATAGTGAGCTGAATGCATACCTGCCAACATCCTAATTAATATTCCGTAGTAACGTTAGCCCCGTCTTTTTTTTTTTTTTTTTTTACACCAGTAAACTTGATGAGTAATATTCTTCAAATGCAATTACGATTATATAAGAAGAAAAATACTCTAAAATAATTTTGGTGTGGAAAAAAAGGCGGGGTTAATGATACTGCAGAATGTTAATTGAAATGTTGGCAGGTATGTGAGTGTCACATGCTGAAAACAAACACTTTCTTGAATTAGTGCATAGGGGAAATACTATGCTTTTTTTTTTTTTTTTTTTTTTTTATGATAATTGCCGAAGTGTCAATGGAGATCTTGTTGAGACTCCAAAAGTTTTTGGGTTTTGCGTGCGTGTGTTTCTGTGTATACCACGATAACACCCGCAAAAACCATCTGATTGACTTACAAATTGGTACACATTTTTATGAGCCACACAGAATTAGCCACATATTTTTAGGTGTGTAAATTTTTGCTTTATAAATCTACATTTCTTAGAAATCTTCTTTTATTTAAAATTATTAATGTTTTTAATTAACTATTAATTTTTCTACTTTTTTTCTATATATTTTAGAAGAAAGTATTGGATTCGTAAAAACTTCCACTCTTCGATTTCCGATGAATTTACGCGTTTTGAGATGTTCTAAACATGATTTAACCATTTTTAGAAAATGTCTGCCTGTCAGTAACTCTTTGTGTGTATCAAAAATTTTATGAACATTGTATCTTACCAGGGCCCGACTAACAAGTTTTTGTGCTCAGGGTACTTTCTATTTCTCGTGGCCCGCTTTGAAGACTCAAACATCCCCCCCCCCCCCTCCAAAAAAAAAAAAAGGTCTGTCATTATTATACTGCAATTTATAGCCGGCGAAAAAGCAGACTGAATAGAAAACTTATTTGGGAAAAAAATTAATAGATTTCTGTTATTGGCTTTGATGAAATTACTCCATTCATCCAAACGATTGATTTTATTTTAAAATTTTATTCATATGAATAAAACACAGTTGAATCAGGAAAAGGAAAAAAAAAATATTTGGTATTTAGATCAGATATTTTTAACTATTAGTAAAATTTTGTGTCCCCCAGAAATGTTATGCCCGGGGCACGAGCCCCGAGTGCCCGTACAATAGTCAGGCCCTGTATCTCACGAAACAATGAACGAAATTTAACCACACATGGTATTGAGTAGGCTTGACCTAAACAGGTGCTGATTACTTTTGTTTCAAGATTTCCATGTCCCTCTCCCGGCTTAGAAAATAATTTTTTAACAATTTTAGAGAAAAAGAGGAAATTTTTAGCCTGGCACTTAACAACACAATTTATTCCCATCATTTTCTTGGATCCATGGCGGGATTTTAATATTTGATTCCCCGAGTGATATTAAATAATAATTTTAAAGTTTTAAACTGAGGTATGTAACATTTTATGCTATCGCTCTCGTGTCAAATATTTCTATAATATACGAAAGAATTTTTTAAAAATAATATCTGTTATTATATGTAATTAAGTGATGATAATAATAGATAAGCCTTCTTAAACCTAAATATGGCTCTAGGTCTGAATAGTGGACCTAATATAAGAAAAATATCACTCTCCTGGTTGGCAAAAATGTCACTCTTTTTGTATAGTTAGCATAGTTAGCATAGTTAAGCACAACCAGATACTTAGGATCATAGATCATATATTTAACTAGAGAACGCATCCTTCATCGAAAAATGTAACCAACATTAAAAAAAAAAAAAAAAAAAAAAAAAAAAATCACATGACGCGTGCTTTTTAAGTTTTTATCAATGAAGGTCACTTGTCACGCCCCTGTATTTACTTTCGGGCAAGGGATATCAACGATTTTTCGCTGGGTTATCCATATATGATTGGATCTTGCCATTTCGTTAGTCACATGACCGATAAAAATCAACCTCAATCTTCGTTACCCTTTGAATAGGAACTTAGAATTGAATGCACTCTCTAGTCATGTATATTCTCTAGAATTAGCGTACAGTCGGTAACAAAAGTCTCCGAACACTAGCAAAAATTCTTATATAAAAAAAGTACACTTAATGCAATTTTGTTAAATGAATCCTTGTCGAATCCCGTTTTTAGACTGACTAAGAACAGGATTCGACAAGGATTTATTTAACAAAACTGTATTAAGTGTACTTTTTTTATATAGGAATTTTTGCTAGTGTTCGGAGACTTTTGTTACCGACTGTAGTTAAAGTGAATTCCCTATATTTTTCCTTTGATAGGTATCTTATAAAGAGTAAACATAAATCTTTTTAGACTTTTTAAAACACTTTTGTTTTTAAATAATTTGTAATTTGAAAATGTTAAGTTTTTGGAGAATAATCCCTATACGACAGTAATAGTCAACCAGGAAAACGCTGTCCCCCGGTGTGTGTGTAAATTTTCAATATGGGTATCTTTCAAAAGAATTTGTCAATACCTTAAAACGAATGATTGAACTGTTGATCTGTGATAATTTAAAACAAAGTTATCTTTTTTTTTTTTTTTTTTTTTTTTTTTTTTTTTAAGGATTTTTTTTGGATATAGGCCCAAAATTGACTTTCTTTGGACGTTTAGTGTTATAATTTTCTGAGATGAAAGTCATCTGCATTCACCGTAGAAGATAATTTTAATAAATAATAAAGTTATTAAATTGTACTGTGTTAATTATAATAAGGAAAATATAGAAGAAAGTTTTGTGGTGGAAACAACATACTAGTTTTTATTCATGTTAATTTATTTTAATTTCATCATTCTGTGATTCATTATGAGTTTCTTTATTTGACTAGTTACATGAAGTTGCAAAAGTTAATTAAATCATTCTTCTTAAATTTCGTGTTCATATTTTTAAAACTTTATCGAATTTGTTTGTTTAAAAATAGTTCAGAATAGCATGGAAATATTTTTTATTTTAACTAATTGTATCTTTTCCTAACACAACCTTTACTTTATTGTATGACACATGAATTCTTGGCAAGAATTTTAGTTCATCTACTGCTTGTGTTCACCCACTCCATTTCTTTGGTATCTACCAGAAAGAAAGAAAGCGAGAGGAAAAAAAAAAAAAAAAGTGCAATCCACAGAAAAAAGGTTTCTACTTGATGTTAGATAAGCGTTTATTTTGGAAAGTTTACCAAGAATTTTCCTTTGTCATTCTTAAAATTAATCATTATCAACAGGTGATACGTACTCTAATGTCATTTAATCAGTCAAATAAATAATTAAGAAATGGTAGACAATGTATTGAATAAATCTACATATAGAAATTATTATTATTATTATTAGTGCTAGAGGCCTATTTCAGTCGGTACAGTTGTCGAATTTTTATACGTCACTCTTAATTAGTGCTAGAGGCCTATTTCAGTCGGTTTATTGAATGGGGATTTATTGAATGAAGTCCCCCCAAGGCCCAACTTTGACATGAGTCCCCCCCAGGCCCAACTTTGACATGAGTCCCCCCCAAGGTGCCCCTATTTCAGTCGGTACAGCGTTGTCGAATTTTTATAATACACTCTTAATAGTACTAAGGGCCTATTTCAGTCGGTTTATTGAATGGGAATTTATTGAATGAAGTCCCCCCAAGGCCCAACTTTGACATGAGTCCCCCCCCCAAGGTACAACTTTGACATGAGTCCCCCCCAAGGTGCCCCTATTTCAGTCGGTACAGCGTTGTCGAATTTTTAAAATACACTCTTAATAGTGCTAAGGGCCTATTTCAGTCGGTTTATTGAATGGAGATTTATTGAATGAAGTCCCCCCAAGGCACAACTTTGACATGAGTCTCCCCTCAGGCCCAACTTTGACATGAGTCCCCCTCAAGGTGGGCCTATTTCAGTCGGTTTATTGAATGGGGATTTACTGAATGAAGTCCCCCCAAGGCACAACTTTGACATGAGTCCCCCCCAAGGTGCCCCTATTTCAGTCGGTACAGCGTTGTCGAATTTTTATAAGACAATCTTAATAGTGCTAAGGGCCTATTTCAGTCGGTTTATTGAATGGGGATTTATTGAATGAAGTCCCCCCAAGGCCCAACTTTGACATGAGTCCCCCCAAGGTACAACTTTGACATGAGTCCCCCCAAGGCCCAACTTTGACATGAGTCCCCCCCCCCAGGCCCAACTTTGACATGAGTCCCCCCAAGGCCCAACTTTGACATGAGTCCCCCCCCAAGGTACAACTTTGACATGAGTCCCCCCCCAAGGCACACCTTTGACATGAGTCCCCCCCAAGGCACACCATCCCCTCATTGGGAAAAAGAGAAAAAACGTTGTTTTGCGGCTATAAGACAGTTTGGACTTCCAACGTTATTTGTTACAATATCTGCAGCTGAAACACATTGGTTTGATTTAATGAAAACTTTATCATGGAATTTAGATCGTCACGAATTAACTAAATAAGAATTTGTCGATATTAAAAAGTTTAGCAGTAGGCCTCTGGCACTAAATTAAAATCTGTCAATGTCAGATTTTCATGTTTTTTTTTTTTTTTTTTACTTTCCGAACACTATAGTGTGGAAAGTATTGTAATCATGTCAAAAATCCGAATTCGAGATTTTGATGTTTCTATACGTTTTGAGGTACCCTGAGTCCGTTTTCACTATTTTTACGATGATGTATGTATGTGCGTGTGTATGTGTGTATGTGTGTATGTGTGTATGTCTGTGGGTGAACACGCTAGCGTCTAAACGCTTCGTTCGATTAACCTGAAAGTTGGTACGCATATTGTAAGTCACCATAGTACGAACCCTATAGATTTTGGTGAATCTAGCACTTATAGTTTTTTTACAGGGACACAAAGAAAAATTCTTTATCATTATGGCCTATGGGAGCAAAATCTTAAAAGTGCGATAGCATCTACACGCCTAATTCAATTGAGCAAAAATTTTATACACATATTATAGATCACAAATACTCAATCTGTATAGATTTTGGAGAATCTAGCACTTATAGTTTTTTTACAGGGACACAAAGAAAAATTCTTTATCATTATGCCTATGGGGCCAAATTTTTAAAAATGTGATAGTGTCTAAACGCCTTATTAATCCGAGCAAAAAAATTGTACACATGTTATAGATCACAGTTGAACTAACTGTATAGATTTTGGTGAATCTAGCACTTACAGTTTTTTTACAGGGACACAAAGAAAAATTCTTTATCATTATGGCCTATGGGACTAAATTTTTAAAAGTACGATAGCATCTAAACGCCTTATTGAATTCAGCTCAAAATTTATATGAGTATTATAAATCACTGTTGCACTAACTATAAGCATTTTGGTGAATCTAACATTTATAGGTTTTTACAGGGACACAACGAAAATTTCTTTGTCATTATGATCTATGGGCTCAAAGTTCAGTAGCGTTAAATAAAACAACGTGTAATAGATGGAGAAAAATACTCAAACACTCTATTATGGTTTTCTCTCTTTTGTTTGTTTAACAACTACTCTTTCTTTACTTTATCTACAAAACTGTTAATTACTCAATGTTCGGAAAGTCGAGTGGAGTCACTCCAGATTTTTTTTTATTATTGTCATTATGGTTGCACATCAGTTAGATCCACTTATTCTCCCTGTCCATGTAATCCTATGGGATTTTTGTTGTTTGTATTATAACGATATTTTATTTAAAAATGAAGTTTTTCGAATTCTGACTTTTAAATTCTACTCTTTGAATATGTCGCCTTACATCTTAGTAAAAATTAAAAAAAAATAAATAATAATAATAATTAATAAAATATTTTCTTTTCCGAGATTGAAAAGGAAATTTCTGCGTTTTCTTGATGAAATAAAATATTTATTTTATTTTATTAGTGCTAGAGGCCTATTTCAGTCGGTACAGTTGTCGATTTTTTATAATACACTCTTAATTATTGCTAAGGGCCTATTTCAGTCGGTTTATTGAATGGGGATTTATTGAATGAAGTCCCCCCAAGGCCCAACTTTGACATGAGTCCCCCCCAAGTTACCCCTATTTCAGTCGGTACAGCGTTGTCGAATTTTTATACGTCACTCTTAATAGTGCTAAGGGCCTATTTCAGTCGGTTTATTGAATGGGGATTTATTGAATGAAGTCCCCCCAAGGCCCAACTTTGATATGAGTCCCCCCCCAGGCCCAACTTTGACATGAGTCCCCCCCAAGGTACCCCTATTTCAGTCGGTACAGCGTTGTCGAATTTTTATACGTCACTCTTAATAGTGCTAAGGGCCTATTTCAGTCGGTTTATTGAATGGGGATTTATTGAATGAAGTCCCCCCAAGGCCCAACTTTGATATGAGTCCCCCCCCAGGCCCAACTTTGACATGAGCCCCCCCCAAGGTACCCCTATTTCAGTCGGTACAGCGTTGTCGAATTTTTATAATACACTCTTAATAGTGCTAAGGGCTTATTTCAGTCGGTTTATTGAATGGGGATTTATTGAATCAAGTCCCCCCAAGGCCCAACTTTGACATGAGTCCCCCCCCAGGCCCAACTTTGACACGAGTCCCCCCCCCAAGGTACAACTTTGACATGAGTCCCCACCAAGGTACAACTTTGACATGAGTCCCCCCAAGGCCCAACTTTGACATGAGTCCCCCCCAGGCCCAACTTTGACATGAGTCCCCCCAAGGTACAACTTTGACATGAGTCCCCCCCAAGGCACACCTTTGACATGAGTCCCCCCCCCAAGGCACACCTCCCCCTCATTGGGAAAAAGAGAAAAAACGTTGTTTTGCGGCTATAAGACAGTTTGGACTTCCAACGTTATTTGTTACAATATCTGCAGCTGAAACACATTGGTTTGATTTAATGAAAACTTTATCATGGAATTTAGATCGTCACGAATTAACTAAAGAAGAATTTGTCGATATTAACAAGTTTAGCAGTAGGCCTCTGGCACTAAATTAAAATCTGTCAATGTCAGATTTTCATGTTTTAAATAATGAAATAATGTCGTGTCTGTATAATTTTTATTATATTTGTATTTTTATTTTTTAATTACTCACTAAGATAAAAGGCAACATATTCAAAGAGTGGAATAAAAAAAAAAAAAAAAAAAAAAAAAAAAAAACTTCATTTTTGAATGATATATCCCTGTAATCTGCATTATGTATACGAAGTAATAAAAATCCCATAGAATTACATGGAAAGAAAAAGAGAGCTAATCAGACTAATGTGTAATTTTAATTTACAGAAGGGTATTTAAATTTCATTTAACTTTTTTTACACGGATACATAATAAAGATTATAGTAAATAGAACTTAAATATTAATGGTGGAAATTGAATTAATGCTACCTTGTAGTTTTTAATAAAAGTTGAAGAAATCTATGCTGTTATAATTTTGAATTAATTCTTCCTATTGACACCTTAATCAACAATGATTAAATTTGTTCAGGATGATTATAATTAAATTTCCTCTATAAACAGCATTCTGCAGTGAAAACGAGCGTACCGGTTATTATACCAAACATTCTGTATTGCGGATTCATTAAATGCACTCAATGATTTTAAAAACAAAAGTTTCAGTTCAAAAATACTCACTGGGTGGCGCTTTGTGTGGAAGAACGTATAATATAGTATGTATGTATATATATATACATAATGGCAAATTGAATAGAAATAATCTGGTGTGTCACTCACACGAATTTCTCTTACCCTGAAATTTAATACAATAAACACAGGTTGGAGATTAAGAGGTAAGAAAACGAGTACTGTTATGTAAACCTATGTTAAATAATTCGAATTAGGATTCGGAAGAGTTTTATATGACAATTAGTTCTGTGTGAGGGGGGCTACCGCCCCCCCTCAACCCCTTGTTTCATTAATGCACCTACATTTATATAGAATTTAATTCGGTTATTAAAAATATTTCTGTTTTTTTTTTTAAATAATTTATTAAAGTTATTATTTAAACAAATTATCTTTTATGATAATGCAGACGATTTCCATATTAGAGAAGTAGTATAACACTAAATATCCAAAAAAAAGTTGAATTTATTCTAAATATTACATTAACAACAACAACAACAACAAAAAAATAATAATAATTTTGTTAAAAATGAAAAAAGTCGATAACTTTATTTTAAATTATCGCCGATCGATGGTTCAACCATTCGTTTTAAAGGTATTGGCGAGCTCTTTTGAAAGACATACATCATGAAAATCTACTCCCCTCGAGGGGGGGAGGCGAGGCTCCTACATACACAATTTTTTCCCTGTTGACTATCTCTATTACAAAAAATATATATCCGTTTCATTTGGTTTAGTGCAGTCTATAGATGTTAAACTCTACTTACCTGCAATTTCCCCCATAGACGTAATATATTTGAATACTTTTGAGTGTCCCTGTACACGAACCATTTGCTTCATCGCAACGAAAAGCTTACTGTAGCATCCCTATTTGATACACATTTAGAATACCGAGTTTGGAGTTTCTGCTATCATTTGTTCTTGAGATATGCTGATAACAGACAGATAGACATACAGACACACAGACAATTCGCTAAAAACATGATTTTCATATTCAGGGGACCTCAGAACATGTAAATATAACAAAAACTCACGTTCGAAAATTTGACCCTAAAGCAATACTTTCTCGACCCTATGGGTAAGAGAAAGTAAAAATGACTCACACGGAATGCTTAAACAATTTGAATATTTATTGATTAGCTTTCGATTTCATGTGATTCATTCTATTTGTTTAAATTCCATTTTTTTTTTTTTTTTTTTTTTTTTTTTGTCTCCATGCAAAGAACTACCTTGATGGTAAATATCGAACTAAAAGTACATTTTAAGATTAGTTGAGCAGTAATTGATTTAGACATCCACGTACTAAATTTGGTTGCAATCCATTACCCAGTTTTAGATGGACAATTTTGATTACAGCGGAAGTTTAATAATAATCACCTTGTATAAAAAAGATGAAATATACAATTGTGAATGGAAACTCTTTATGCGAGAGTAAAGTTTAAACAATCCTTTTTATTTAAAACGATTTATATAAAATAATAGTAAGAGGCTGTACGATATTAATGGAAGGGATGCAAAACGAATTTTGAGACCATTTCATGCAAATAATACACGAATATATCATTTTCATACTGGTGATGGGAAAGGGAAAAAATTATGTCTGAAATTTTTTATTTTTTGTAGCAAGATTCTAGAGAAAGTACAAATAATTTGGAAATCCAAAATTTACAGTATTACAGTACTTTTTAATACAAAGCATGATGGTTGTTATTACATTTAATATTAAGGCTCTAGGATACTTAATAATATTAGCTAAAGATAACTTAACCGGTTAACGCCCGAATTAATTTTGCAAAATATTATTAGCTGATTATTTCACTTCTAAATTAATATAGGCAACTGACAGTAAAATATATTAACTTAAACAATTCTTCTAATAGTTTTAAATTTAAAGCCTATCCTCATTTATTGACGTTTAGTGTTCCAGCGAGAAAACTTCGAGATAACAGATTAATTTCCTATTACATGTTGACAAAGATCTCGAAAGCAAAGTATTATAATATATATTATTATTCAACTTGATTTAAGTTAGTATACCTGCGCAAAAAGCAAATATATGTGCGATGAATGAAAAATCACAAAATGACTATCCAAATTATGAAATAATAATTAATAGTAGGCACATAAAACTTTCAGGGATTATTTAGGGTGATGCTATAAACTGTCACTAAAAAGCAGAAATCATTCCAAGAAACCACAAAATACATAGGTGCCATTTTATTAGCTGTCCTTAAATGAGAACATTGGGCGCTAACGGGTTAATAAGGAATTATAAGGCTAAGGATACTTAATATTGAAAATAATCTGGTGTGTCATTCACACGACTTTCTCTTACCCTGAAATTTAATACAATAAACACAGGTTGGAGATTAAGAGGTAAGAAAACGAGTACTGTTATGTAAACCTATGTAAAACAATTCGAATTAGGATTAGGAAGAGTTTTATATGATAATTAGTTCTGTGTGAGGGGGGCTACCGCCCCCTTCAACCACCCGTTTCATTGATGCACCTACATTTATATACAATTTAAAAAATAATTCTGTTTTTAAAAAATTATTTATTAAAATTATTATTTAAAAAAATCATCTTTTATGATAATGCAGACGATTTCCATATTCGAGAAGTAGTATAACACCAAATATAAAAAAAAAAAAAAAAATCCATTTTATTCTCAATATTAAAAAAAAAACCATACAATTTTTTTCTAATTTTTTTTTTTTTTTTTTTTTTTTCGTTAAAAGTAAAAAAAATCGATAACTTTGTTTTAAATTATCGCAGATCGATGGTTCAACCATTCGTTTTAAAGGTATTGCCGAGCTCTTTTGAAAGATACCCATCATGAAAATTTACTCCCCTCGAGGGGGGACGTCCCCCCAAGGGGGGAGGCGAGGCTCCTACATACACAAAAAAAAAATTCCCAGTTGACTATTTATTACAAAAAATATATATTCGTTTGATTTGGCTTAGTGCAGTCTATAGATGTTAAACTCTGCTTACCTGCAATTTCCCCCATAGACGTAATGTATTAGAATTCTCTTGATTGTCCCTGTACACGAACCATTTGCTTGATCTTAACGAAAATCCCTATATGATACACATTTAGAATACCAAGTTTGAACTTTCTGCCATAATTTGTTTTTGAGATATGCTGATAACAGACAGACACACAGACACGCAGACATACGCACAGACCATTTGCCAAAAACATGATTTTCGTATTCAGGAAACCTCAGAACATGTAAATATAACAAAAACTCGTTTTCGAAAATTTGACCCAAAAACAATACTTTCTCTACCTTATGGGTAAGAGGAAGTAAATATATATATATATATATATATATCATACTTAATATTAAAAAATACTGTAATAATCTAAACTTTACATTACCAAATAATTTGATAATTTATTTTTCTCTTTATTCCTATATTTTCTACAATTCTTATCTTTTTGCGCTTAATTCCCGCCTAATTACTTCAGAATGTGATTGTTCCTTGATTTTTTGTTTCCTTTTGAAATATTTTAGATGATTTTTTAATTGTATTTCTTTATTTTTGTTACAGAATTTCTCTCTCTCTCTCTCTCTCTCTTTTTTTTTTTTTTTTTTTTTTTGTCTTTCACTTCTGCTTTTGCCATTAAAAAAAATAAATAAATATTACAACTACTAGAATAATTCTCTCGCTCAAACAAAAAAAAAAAAAAAAAAGAAAGAAAGAAAGAAAAGAAACTCTTCTCAAGTGAGGTACTGACTAGTGAGTGAATAATAAAATTAACATTACTATTTTTTGAAACATGTGATTAGTGGTGAAATTAGAAAACAATATACATTCTCAAATTATTTCTATAAGGAAAAATGAAACTACCCATTAATACATTTTTAGAAAATAAATTGACGTTATAAATTTAAATGGGAGAATGAGGATATATTTTTAACACTTAAATAATTTGTTTGTTCAATTTCTTTTTTCATTCTGAAGAACTCTTCTAAGATGTCTGAAACTTATCAGATAAGAGCAGTGCATGTGTTCATGTTTTTACTAAAGTGGTAATCACTATCTGAAAAATCTTGAATTTTAATGAATGAGGTAATGATTTGAGTTAGTATGAGTTGTAATTTTTTTTTCTACCAAATAATAATTAAGCGTAAAAAATAGATGAATAGTTTTTATACATAATAACATTTTATATATTTATTTTGGAAAACAAAACTCAGTTAAGGAAAATGTTAAGTATATCAATAACAAATAATATGTTTTATATTCGTATGTGTTAAGGTTGCATGTGTCGGAAGGATATTTCATAGCTTAAAAAAAATATTTTTCTTTATTAATACGGCAAATTTAATAAAAACATAATACAATAAAACCATGTTTTTACTGTATGCTGAACATATATTTTATTAATTATTCTGTATAAAAAATTAAAATATCCTGCAAATTCATCAATCAGGCCTTTTTGAAGAGAATAACCGCGTGTGTGCAGCAAAAGAAATGTTAAAGAGTAACCTATATCTAAAAAAATTCAAATTTAAGAGATAATTAAGTTCTAATTACTTTTATTTTATCATGTAAAATAAAATGTGACCTGAATTATTGATCGTTGTTTAGTTCTGATTAATTATGTTGGTCATTTTTTATTTCACACTTGTGATAATATTTTAAAAATTATTTCTCTCAAACTTGAATTTTCATATTTTTAATAAAATATCCTTTAATTTCTATCTCACCCTTAAAAAAAAAAAAAAAAAAAGCAGCAGATCCTAGCAGATATACGTGTCCCCAAATTTATAGCTAAAGGTCAGCAAAGGGAGATAAGTTTCACAAATTTCTCATGGAGCTTTACGTACGAGAGAAGATAACGCGATTTTTACGATACTATCGTTTGATAAACAATGAAGGCGGTCAAATTAGGCGCATGATTTTTGCGTCATTGTTTTTTAGTAAAGTTCTGTTTACCTATCTAATAAACGCCACTTTGAAAGCAGAAACTTTTTTCTTGTGATAACCTGAATTTTTTTCCTTTTATTTCTGGATTATCAAGAAAGAGGTATTTTCTTAATCTGATTAATGTGAGTAAATGCCATGTCATTCTTGGTGTACAAAGTTTGTTAGTTGCTTGTATAAATTCGTAGTAAATTTCGTGTCTTTCCAAACTTACTTATATTTTTTTTATGCTTTAAATTAAAAAAAAAAAAAAAAAAAAAAAGTTAAAAATTGTAAATAAATTGTAAATTGTCGCATGTAAATTTATAAATAAATCTTTAATTTCTTTTTTTTTTTTTTTTTTTTTTTTTTTTTTGCGCAAGGTCACCGAAGGATAAACCTCATTTAAAAATTTTGCGATAAACTTCAAAATGTTAAACATTTTACCTATGAACTTTTAAACAAACTTGATGATTTTCTGTTTTATTGTTTTGCCTTAAGTCATTTGCTAGATTATTCAGTTTTGTCTTTATTTAAATATTCGGTATCTACATTATAAATACGAATTTTAATGGTTTTTTATATAGCATACATTTATTAAACACTTTCTGTGATATTCAATTTATAAAATTAATTATTTAAGAATTATTCAAATTACGTAATTACCGAAAAGATTAATTTTACTTTAGTAAAAAGTATTAAACATATACGGTGGTATCTAAACGTGATGGATTGAAAATTAATGTTAATTTGAAATATATTTTGCACTGTTGATTAGCTTCTATTCTATACCAAAAATTAATTTAGATTTTTTTTTTCGGGGGGGGGGGGGGGGACACAGTTTTACACATAATTCTCCTGATCATTCATCGCCAATTATATTTTACTAAATTCTAAAATGAAATTGTAATTCAATTAAAATACTAATTAATCGTTCAATTATATGAAAGATTGCTGAAATACTACATAAACCATCTACTAATTAAGCAAAACTCAATCATAGGCTAAAGGGCGACCGAATTGCAAAGGCGTGTATACTTGGTGACTATCTGGTGTAAACGCTCATTTGTGTACATGAGCATATAATATTATTGTTGTAATCAGTATCACGTTTTGTCAGTTATAATGAATTCTTACAACTAATTCACAATCTTGTTGATTCGTATTCGTATATTTATAGCATCTTAATGTACCACCGGCAAAAGTGAGACACAACTTCTGTATCTTAACCTTTTGTCTTAAAACATTCAGTACATAAGATATTTTTTAACATCCTTTTTTTTTTTTTTTTTTTTTTTCATTCAGTATACACAAGGAGGGAAATATTAAGCCTTTTTCTTCATTATATTTTATTACCGTTTACTAAGTCCATTCATAAATTATTTAAAAAAAAAAAAAAAAAAAATGAGCATTTATTATTTGCAATTGGACAAGTAGGTATGATTTACTATTAGTATTTTAGAATCGTTAACGATTATTTTTTAAAAATTAGGTTAAACTGATTCTTCTTAAAAAAATAAAATAAAAAAAAAAATGCTTTTTTCTTTATCTTATCTTAGCTCGCATATCAGGTAGATATGTTATTTTATAAATAAGAGATATGTTTTATTTGTTTAAAAATTTGGGTTATGATTATTATTGGGTTTAAATATTTTGCTCTTTTCAGTTTTAAACCTTTCTTTCTCCTTCCCCTCTTCTCTCTCTCTCTCTCTCTCTCTTTCTTTATATATATATGTGTGTGTGTTATAAAAAAAAGTAGTAGAATTCAGAAAAACAGGTTGTAAAATGTCACCATAATCCGCAAGAACCAAAATAAATTAATAAATAACTAAATTAAAAATAATCAATAACAACTTTTAAAAGATATGAATAATTAGTCAATAATAATTTTTATAACGCTAGGAAAATAACCATAATACTCAATGGAGCACGATCTCCTAAAATCCCGTAAATAAAATATAAACAGTGTTTGTTAAATATTATACTAATTGATTAAGATATTTTTCGAAAATGGTTTTATATTTATAACTTAAATATAATGACGAGTATTGTTATTATTGTTATTATGTTAATTTAGCATTTTTAGCATTTAATTTAGTATTTTAGCATTAAATCGCATTTTGGTTGAAGCTTATATAAGATTTGTATAAAGCTATTTTTTCAATCATTATGAAGCACAATATACAATTAAATGAAAAGATGGTGAGAAAGTTATTGATTTTTATTATTATAAAAGAAGAGTTTTGCTTGTGTGAGCAATTTTAACTGTTTTCTTAACATCTAAACACAAATTAAAAGTGCATCTTTCCGACACCTCTCATCTACCAACATTGACAACATGAATAAGGATCGATTTTTACACGGCAAATCATCACTTCATTTTTGGTGGATAGTTTAAATTCTTGTCTTGGCAGTATCATTTATAACGCATTGTTTTTGATAAGATACCCCTTATTTTTATAAAATTTCATTTGCATTATATATCCCCTATAGTACATCCAATTCAATTCAAAAATAAAATAGATAGTAAAAGTACATGCTAAACATTCGAAGGTATAATATGGTATAAATTGTAAAGGCTGTTACGGGTTTGACAGTGTACAGACATGTATTTGACAAAATTGTGCAATCTTATCTAAAATATCAAGCATATGACTTGATTTTTGTTTAATGATGAGGCAGAAACAATTATATTTAATTTTAAGAAACATTATTTCAAATTTTTTCGTTTGATTTCAATTAACTTTTGGTTTATTCGCACCTGACAAACCTTCTTTCTTATAGAATGTAAGATACAAAATTGTCTTAACCACACTTTAGGCAGCATGCAGAATACAGACAGAGTACTAACACTATATAATCTTTAAAAATTGTTTGCCAAAAGTCAGAAAAAATTTATTCGTTAACTATTTATCGCACCATTGTTTCTTTTGGTTGGCAAAAATTTCGATATGCACACAGATTTGTTGATCACAGCTGAGTTGCTGTGATCAACAAATAAAATTGAATGATCGCAGTATTTTTGCGATGTGACAAAGAAATTTTTCTTTCGACTGAGAGCAATAAGCAATTCTGTTATTTAACCCTTTAAGAGTATGTAATTTCGCAAATTTTATAAACTGCCATTAGAATTTACGAACAAAAGTTTTCTTTTTTTTTTTTTTTTTCCTCTGTATTATTAAAGTAAGATTTGAAAAAAAAAAAAAAAAAAAAAATCTGGGACGAGTTTTTGCAGTTGGGAATTAAAATTAAATGAGATGTAATATGGAATGTAATATCATACTTGCCAGCCATCTCATTAATAACCGTACAATTGTTAACGCCCCCTGAGAAAACGCCCCTTTTCTCACACCACTATATTTTTAGAGTTATTCTCTCCAAATGTTGTTACGTTTAAATAAGACTAAAATTACTATAAAAATTTATTGGTGTGTAAAAAAAGGCGGGTACTAAAAATTGTACGGTTCATAATGAGATGGTTGGCAAGTATGTAATATATCCGACCGCCTCTGAAAGGTTTAAAAACAACAGTTTTCTACTGTAATTCTTCATCAAAATAATAATTAGATTTAATAAATGTTAACATTAAAGTACCTGCCTACCTTTAAAAAGCGATTTTCGGTCAAAACTCCGACTTTCTGTTTTTGATTTAGTATTAAAGCCTGATATTTTAGCTTTCTAAATCAGTTTGAATTGTGTTTCTATCTTGCTTAGAACTTGAGTTACAGGCATTTTAATATTAATCACTCGCAAGTTTTTGAAATCGTAAGTGACCGTAAATGCTTGTTTACATTAATGTTTCACTCAATATAAGCATCAAAATTTCTTACTGCATATAAAATGAATAAAAAAATAAAAATAAAAATAAAAAATAAATAAAAAATAAAAGACTTTGAAATAAATCAGGAAAATTATTAAAATTATTTTTTTTATTTAATATGTAAAATCTGGTTTTTAATTACGTTTTCTGCTTTTTTTTCAGAATGAGATTTTTAACATTTTGCTTCATCGCAAAGCACATAACTCCAAAAGTTATAATTGAAACCTTATGAAACTTTGACAAAATACTCTAGAGAAGCTGTTTTAGGGATTGAAATACGACAATGAATCTAGCTAGATTATTTTTTTGTTTATAGAAGTTATGAACTGTCATGAGTTTTTCAGCATGTAAAATGTTATCTTTTCTAAAATATTAAATAACATGGTTATAGTTTTGAGAACAGTTCAGTCCCTTAAGGACCTTTCAATAATCGAAATAAACTTTACAGAATAAAAATATCTTTATTTAAATTTGACATATGATGTTTTGAAAAAGTGCTTATTTTATTTTATTTTATTTTTATTTCATTTTTATTTATTTATTTATTTATTATTTATTTATTTATTTATTTATTTATTTATTTATTTTGCAAATTTTGAGCCTAAATATCAAAATATTTTAAAATTTGCATATTTTTTCATGTTATTCACTGTTTTTTACTATATTCTATTATGTAATGTACATAAATAGGCAATTTCTCAATTATTAAAAAAAATCACCTCCGACAGTAGGCAGGAGCCTTAAATTTAAGCGATACTGCTTAACAAATCCGAGCTATGATGAAATGCAAAGTTGTAAATTGTTAAAATGACAGTTATAAACAGTAAAATAGAATCTCAACCTCTTACGCTGTTTAAGAAAAAATATAATTCAAAGTAAATTACTTAATATATATATATATATATATATATAGTCTAATCATATTTAGAGAAAGAAGGGGGGAAAATAGAAACTGAAGCCTTTTTCTGTTTTTTTAAGTAATATTTTTAAATTTTTGTAGAAAACAGAGTTTAATTTAGGACGACAGGACTTTTTGTTTTTAGTATAGTCTTTCAGATAACGGCGTGCACAGAATATAATTGTGTTTCTTTCGTTAGCGTCGATTACGATATACATTTCTTAAAACTTCTACTACACTTCTCTGAATTTCATTTTTAAATATAGATTTTTTTAACTTGATGCAAGAGGGGGTAAATGGAAAACATTTATAAAAACGTTAAAAAAAAAAAAAAAAAAAAAAAAAAACTTTAAAATATGAAGTTGCATTCCATAGTCACGGTTACTACATTCACTTCTTTAAAAGAATTCTTCCACGTTTTCTTTCAATTTTATTTTTCATATTTTCGAACTTGTTGTGAAAGTTTAAAAATAAATAAATAAATAAATAAATATAAAAAAATTCAAGTGGTCTATTTTGTTTGAATGCAATAGTTCTATTATCTTAATAAAATATTTAAAACTTTTAAAAACACTACACAAGTCTAATGCGAATCATAACATTACATGTTTTTGAAAATTTATTCACTTCTACAGAGTGATTCGTAAAATCAAATATTTCTATGGATACCATTGGATCAATGGATATCGATTTATAACCCTATTTCAAATTAATGTGGATACTTAATGATTTAAAAAGTAAAAATCGGTACGGTTAAAATTGCTTGTTATTATACGAAAATCACCGGTCAACATGATGCAAAATATTGATTGCTGTAATTTTTATCGTGAAAAGAAGATTAATTAATCACACACCAAAAAAAGTTTCGATGAATATATATAATGTTAAATATATAATAATCTATGTTAGTATTTAGAAGAGATAATTATTATGATAAATATATATTACGTCAATTTTCAAAAACGTTTCTAGCAACTGAAGAAAAATGATTCACCGATTATAATGATTTTTTCCCTTGAGCTATATGTTTTTAACATTTCTTAGATAATGGATATATTTCGCTGTGTTGCATTCATGCCAACATTTTAGTTTATTCCGGAGCAGTGTTATTACCTTCTTTTTTTTCCACACCACTACGGCGTGAAAAAAATAAAGACAGTTATTAACAATGCTCTGGAATAAATTAAAATGTCGGCACGTCTGGTATTGTTAATGTATTATACAGATTTTTCTATTTGGGAAAATACCCGCTCAGATTATTTAAAAATTTTAGAAGAAATAATTATTATAATAAATATGAGTTATGTCAATTTTCGAAAAACTTTTCTGTCAACTATGGAGAAAAATGATTCACTGATCTTAATGACTTTTTTCTTTGTGCTATATGTTTTTAACATTTCTTAGATAAAGGATATATTTCACTGTATTGCATAAATGCCAACATTTTAGTTTATTCCGGAGCAATGTTATTACCCTCTTTTTTTCCACACCACTTTACTGTAGAAAAATTTTCTCCAATAGGTAATTACGATTAAATAAGAAGAAAAGTAGTGTGGAGGGAAAAAAATGACGAAGAACGCTCCGGAATAAATTAAAATGCCGGCACGTCTGGTATTGTTAATGTATTATAACAGATTTTTTTATTTGGGAAAATAACTGCTCGGATTATTTAAAATTTTATTTCAAAAAGAGGTTTGAAATTATAGTGAGCAATTATGCGAGTTTGGTTATCGTCTGTATAGCACATGTTTTTTTTTTATTATTATTTATTTATTTATTTTAATTATTTACATAGAAGAGAAAACTTTTGAACTAACTTCTTTAATTAAAAAATCGATTTTTGAACATTACATAAACATAGCTATTAAATTATTATACATTTATTGAATTTTCTATTGTATTGTTAACTAAAATTTAAGTGGGAAATTCTTATTAAATTTTAAAGAATAAGCTAATTTTATATAGCATTTTTAATTTTAAAATTTAAATCTTATTACTCTTTCATAGTTAAAATTTTTGATTAATTGACTGGCATTGTTCAGAAAAAGAAATAGACAATTATAGACCAAAATTTAGAATTACGTTGGCATGAAACACTTTAAAAAATGTTTAAAACATTATTAAATATTTATAAGAATTGTTTCTCATATTCTTTTAAATGAGGTTCAAATTAATTTTGATACAGAATTTTATAAAAATGTAAATTATATGAAGTGGTGCTTTTTAATTTAAAATTCAAAATGCTCAATGAATTCGTGGAATAAAATTACATAAATGTTTTTAAAAATCTATAAGTGGCAGAATTGTCAATGAATTATTCTGCGTTAAGGCTCAAAGAATTTTTGGTGCCTGTGTGTTTCTGTATGTGTCTGTCTACCTGTATGTACGATAGTGGTCGTAAGAAATTATCCAATTGATTTGCAAATTCGTACACATGTTCATGAGGTATATATAATTATGTGTACATATTTTGCTGTATGTATTATTTATGATTCGTATACAGGGACACACTAAAATATTTCTTATCATTATGGTTTATAAAGAGAACTTAATTAAACGTATTTTAACATGGGACACTGCATTCAACATAAATTAACATAAATTATTAAAATGCTTAAAAGCACGCTTTTTGTAGAAAAGGGTGTGAATAGACTTAATAACTGTCTACAGGACTACACAAAAGAGTTCAGATAATGTCATGTAATAATCCAAATAACGTCATATTTAGTACGAACATTTATGAGTTACATAAAAGAATTGGTAGTATAGTTTATATTGGCGTGTAATTTTCGTGGCTCATGCACTGAGACACACAAAAGAATTTCGTACCATTACGGTCTACAGTAAAAATTTCTTTTAAGTGCATTTTAGCACGTTTATATTCCATTCAATAAAACGAAATTTAAAATATATTATTAAGTTGCTTCAAGGTATGTGTTCAGTAAAAGAATGTGTGCGTAGACTAAATAATTATATATAGGACCGCAAAAAAGAATTCCATTAGAATTATGTAATCGCCCAAGTAAAGTTAAATTTGGTACAAATGTTTATGAGCTACATAGGATTGGTTGTATAGTTTTTATTGGTAAATATAATGTTTGTGTTTCGTGTACAGGGATACGCAAAATAATTTCGTATGATACGCAAAATAATTTCAGGGATACGCAAAGTAATTTCGTACCATTACGGCCTATAGATGGAATTTCTTGTAAGTTCATTTTAACATGGTTACACTCCATTCAACATAATGAAATTAACATATGTTCTTAGAGTGTTTAAAAGCTTGGTTTTTGTTGAAAACAGTAGAAATAAAATTGTAAATTGATTTACAGGGTTGCACAAAATAATTCCGATACGTTCTATAATCATCCGATTAACTAGGAATTTCGTACAAATATTTATGAATACATGGAATTAACTGTAAAGTTTTTAATGCATATAAAGCTTATAGATCATGTACAATGACAAGCTAAAGTATTTCGTTACAGTAGGGTCCTTAGTTAACATTTCATAACGATTTTTATCAAATTGGTTTTAACATCGTCACTTTGCCTTCGACATAATAAAAGTAACATACATTATTAAAATAATTAAAAGCACCGTTCCTGTAGAAATTTGCAAAATAGAATTAGTAAATTGTTTGCAGGACCACGCAAAAGAATTCAGATGCGATATGCAATCATCCAATTGACTGGATATTTGATACAAATATTTATGAGTTACGTGAAATTAAATAGATTCCACAAAAACATTGCAATACATTTCCGTCTGCAGACAGTATTTATTTTACGAGCATCTGACTACTGTAACAATACATAAAAAAAAAAAAAATGAATTTAACATACATTGTTCAGATGCTTTAAAGCATGGTTTTTGTAGAAAATGATGTGTGTAGATTTAATAGTTTAATTTGATAGTTTACAGAATTACCCAAAAGGATTCTGATAAAATATGTATGGAGCATGATATTTACCGAATGTGTATTTTAAGTTCGTAATACTCATTGTAGGAAATACACACATATACACAGACTAATAGATACAACAGGGGATCGAGGGGGCGGCAACTTCTCTCAGAAACATATCTAGATATGTATTGAGTTGTTGATAATAAATGATCTGATGAGTAATGGAATTTGAAATAGGACGTTGAGGTTTCTGATCTGCAGGTATACTAGTTAATATAAAATATTCTAATCTAGAATTTGGAAGTTACTTCCTGACAGTGCATTATTAAGCAAACTTCTCAGAGTTAACCAGTTAGGGAAAAGTAAAAGAAATAGTTCTTTTATAAATTGGATAGAATACTGAGTACAATTTTAGAAATACAATTTAATCCCAAATTCTACAGATGAAACAACAGAAATCATAGACTGAACAGCAAAAAAACTGGTACACCTGACTAATATAGTGTAGGACCCCGAGAAGCAGGATGTTTACGTATCTCTCAATTGCCAGAAACGTAGCTAGATGAATCAGGGTTTCATAACACGCCAACTTCACACGCCCAGCATCATGACAGAGTCTCCACTAGCTTGGATTATTCCCTGTTGACATGTAGGATCCATGGATTCATAAGATTGTCTAGGATGGTAGTGTTGGCAGACCCAAATGAGAGGTAAAGCTTTGTGTCGTGCAGTCAACAACTGTACACGAGTGGGCCTTCTTCTTCGAAAGTCAGTATTAATGGTGGTCCGTTGAATAGTTCGTACGTTGGCGCTTGTTGGTGTCCCATGCATTAAAATCTGCAGAATTTTGAGAAAGACTTGCATCTTGCCCCTCTGTCGCGTTAAATGATTCTTGTCAGTCGTCATTGGTCCCGTTCTTTCACGATCTTTTTCCATTTGCAACGATGTTGGAGATTAGATCTTTTACCGAATTTCTGATATTCACGGTACACCTATAAAATTGTCGCATTCGAAAAATCCAATCCAAATTTCATAGCTTCATCGGCGATGCTATCACCCCTCTCTCGTATACCGCTTATAACGCCACATTCAAAGTCGCTTAAATTTTGAAAACCTGTCATTTCAGCAGCAGAAGTCGATCTAACAGCTTTGACAGGCACCTGTTACCTTTTATCCTTTTATATGCACTACTGACCGCATCGCGTTTCTCTGATTGGCTCCATACTTTTG
Source organism: Salticus scenicus (assembly GCA_963930645.1). NCBI lineage: Eukaryota > Metazoa > Arthropoda > Arachnida > Araneae > Salticidae > Salticus > Salticus scenicus. The sequence goes on along the minus strand of OZ005649.1, from coordinate 258,295,912 downwards.
TTATTTGCATACGCACTTCTGTACCAGTTTCTTTTTCTTTTCTTTTCTTTTCTTTCTTTCTTCTTCTTCTTTTTTTTTTTTTTTTTTTGTCTCTTCAGTGTAGTTAGTGCATGTTAGAACAACAAATGATCCGGATAGCAACCCACACATTAAACAAATATACATGATGTAGTCCCAAACAAAAATAAGATTTTTCTTGATAATCTTCATAAAGGGAAAATATTGTAAAAAATTTTCAACAGATTTACTTTGTTTTTGATATTATATAGTCATAAAAAGTGTTAAAAAGAAATCCCGTGTTCTCCCCTTCCCCCCTCTCAATAACACTGACCTCGAAGCTTCGCAATACCAAACATGACTACTAGTAATACTTGCAAAGTAATTCAATCAATTGGTGCACACTTCTAGCACTTGCCATGATAAAATCGGGAAAAAAAAACTGCTAATAACTTCCTTATAGTTAAAGTGTAAACAGAAATTTGTATTTGATTGAATCTTATTCTGCATTTGTAACTGAATAAGGGCAAAAGTAAAGCACTTGTGCAAACATATGTTAGTTCCTCCCTAAACGACAACTACACTATTAAAAATAATGTTTTATTTCACACACAAAATAAATAAATAAATATAAAAAAACGTATCAATTTAGACGAATTTAACTGCAACTAATATTTTTAGAAATGTGGTGAATTTCACCATTTAAACAGTAACCGCTATTACAATGGGGAAACTTAGCACCAACTGATTAAAAATATTGGTTGCAACTAAATTAATCTACATTGGCTTTTTTTTTTTTTTTGTGAAGAATTAAACTGTATTATTATTCGTGGGCATCACCTCTTTATTATTATTTCGTTATTATTATTTTTTTTTTTAATTTAAACCACTTTAATAAAATTTACTCAAACAATTGTTGATACATTTTTATTATAACTATACCCCATAATGTTAGTGTTTAATATTGTACAATTTAAATTTTCTTCTTTCCTATGAATACAGATTTGTCTAATAAAATCATTATTTAAATTTTTTATATTTTATCTTTAGTATTTATTACATTTCAAAGTCAATCCATTGTTGGAGCAAATTCATAATTAGGCTATCTTTGAAGGCGACGACATTTTGTAAAAATAAAAATAGAATAATTATCCATTCTAGGCAAATTAATGATGATGCTGAGCTAAATATTTAAAATTTGATTTTATTATAAACTCTAAGAAATTTCAGTAAAATTTGGAGAGTTGACCGTTAAACTATACGGCCCCTTCTTTGAGAAAAAAAAAGTACAGTTACACATATTTGTTACGAAATTCTATAAAATTCAGAGTTTTGACCATTCATTAAAGGTCACTTGCCTTCTTCGAGAAAAAAAAACATGACAGCTTTACGGGCATAACTTTATTTTTACGGTCAGTGACTGGAAAACATATTAATGATCACCGATTGACAAAAATATTCAAATTTTGTGCAGTATAATCTCATTAATTTTTTGATAGAATTTAGGACCATTTTGTATGTATTCTTCTTTACCGCATTAAAATTATTCCACAAAAAGAAAAATTAAGCATAACTTACTTATTGGAGGAGATTTCCTGTGGAAGATCTCTAATTTCAGACGGAATGGGTCCACCTGTAAGGAATTGGCAGACTTCTTGACTAAACACGTTTCCGTTATGCTCGAGCAAATGGTAGGAACCGGGCCTGCAACAAAATACTGTTCTTAGAAACATTTATAAAATTAGAATTAAATATATATATATATATAAATGTTATGACCGAAATGTTTAAATTACAAGTAAATATTCATAAAATTACAGACTTTTAATTGTAATAAATGATGAAAGATATTACCAACCAAAATCAGAGTTGGGTAATGAAATTTCTAAATGCCTACGCAACACTGAAATGATGCTTTAGCTTCAACTAAGGCTCCTATATATACGAGCTGGCGCATCAGGCATTTTGTTGCCTTAGGGTTGCCACATGTACCCAGCGCGTTTCTCTGATAAACAAACCACAAACATTTTTTTTTATCGTCTTACGTTACTTTAGAGTAACTTATTTTATTATATTTCATAATTTTAGCTAAGTAAACTGTGATATGGAAGTTTGTTTAGCGATAAACTGCTATAATCATTCAAGAAGTGAGTATAAAGTGTTCACATTACTATGTGTATTTGAGTTTTGGCGACATTTTGTAAAAGAAACAGAAACCGCCCTAACAACACATCGTACATCCATAGGATATCCTTAGAATAAAACGACATCCTGAGAATGTACTGTGAAAAAAATGTGTTTTTAGGAATATTATTGTTGCTTATTGCTCTTATCTTGACCGGATTAGCTTCTGATTAAGATTTCTTGAAATCATTAGGGAAGCGATAAGGACGCCAAGCGGGAATGTTGTCCTCTTCGGAGGCAAAAAAATGGCGGTGATGCGCCGGCCTATTATTTTATTTAGGGGCTCTAGCTTCAACAAAGAAAAGGATTACTTAATATTAGATTTCATAATGAAAGGTTAAAGAAAGAAGTTGTGAAGCTGTTATAAAAATCCAAAGTTTAATTTAACAGCACAAATAAAAAATAAATTTCATTCGTATTATTATTATTGTTTTTATTTATTTATTTTATTTTATTTTTCTGAAAATATAACTTAAAAAATATTATTTACAGGAATCTATCACTGAGAAATATCGCGATGCTGAAATCTGAACCAACACAATAGAGAGTAGCGTAATACCTAGAAATTGTAAGGTGTACCATTTTACAGGTGAGGATTCGATTCCAAGAATCATGGAATATTAGACTGTTTTATTGCATATGGTAGTCAATAATTAAAGCCTCAAACTCTAGCATTTTAAATCCTTTAAAAGTAAATGAGCTTAAATAGAAAGTATAATTAGGTTAGATTAAATAACAAATATTTATTAGATGACAGTAAATTACGTTGAGTGCATCTCTTTATTGATATACACACAGATATACATACAGATATACATACATCAGAATATAGTAAAAATATATTAGATAATTTGAATGGTTAGTTGGAATTAAAAGTTATAAAGGGCAAACAACGGCTGCCAATGAAATGTATGAATAACTGTTACAACTTAGTGATATGCGCTTACGTAAAGAGAAAAAAAAAGGGTTTCTATAAAAAAATCCAGTAAAAGTTTATTTTTTAATTTTTATTAACTGAAGGTCTTCAATTGTTCAGAATTATAGATGGACGAAAAATAATTTTCTTAAAATTAATAATATATGGACCCATAATTAAAAGTGAGTAATTTTGCAACATAGTGTTCGAACCGCACAAAGTAAAATACTCGCTATCTCAGCAATTGATGGAAAATATCTAATGTTAAAAGTTCATCATTTATATTAATAAAATTAGACTTTTGTCTGTATGTTTGTCAGAACCAAAAAATTTTGCGGTATTTTCACGTCCACACACCATGAAAGCCGAAAATGACTTCGGAAAATTTTGCCTGTGTGTGTGTGTGTGCCATGGTGTCCGTATGTTTGTAACACCATTTTTGTCCGGACATCACTTGAGAACGGCTGGATGGAATTGAACGGCGCTCGGCCGGAATTTAGGTCTTTATCCAACTTAAAATTATATCTATCAACTTTTCTGAAATAACCCCAACGTTCCCCGGGAGGCAAAAAACAAAAACATGTTTGTAAGCATAACTCGGCTCCAAATTACTTCACAGTAAAGAAATTGCACATTGAAACTCTAGACATCAGTAAAAAAAAAGTTATCTGCCATTTAAGAATTTTTTATTTTTAAAGGGAGGGAGAGGAAAATCGATTTTTGGCGGGAAATTTCGCAAATTCCTGATGTTTGAGTAAAACTTTATCAAAAATGAGAAAAAAAAAAGATGTTAAAAACAGCCTTGCGTCTGTAGGATATTTCCCAAAACACTTTTTTTGTTTGTGTGTGTGTGTGTGTGTGTGTGTGGGGGGGGGGGTTATGAGGGGGCAAAATCGAGACGCCCCTTTTAGCGCTAATTGTCCAAGCGGCGGCTGCAAAAAATTGACTTTATAAGATGTGAAGCTGATTTTTTCTCTATAGATAGAATTCATTGTTACAATGAAAATCTGATAGGGTTACCTGGTCAAAGCCGTCAAGTTTAAGAGAAACAACCTGACTTCCGGTCAAAATTTAAACGATTTAAACATAAGTGTGAAGATGAAACCGGTGCTAAAATGTAGAGATTAATATGCTCTTTTAATAGCATAGGGTTGCCTGGTCAAAACCGTCAAGTTTCAGAGGTTGCCTCGAAAATAGGGGTCAAATTTAAACGATTTTCGAACCTCACAAGTGTAAAGATGAAACCAGTGCTAAAATGTTGAGAATAATATACTTTTTAAAATGGTATAGGGTTGCCTGGTCAAAGCCGTCAAGAAACTGCGGTTGCCATGAAAAAGGGGGACGTATTTTACGATTTATTTACCCAAGTAAAAAATTATTTACCCAAGTGTAAAGATGAAACCGGTGCTAAAATGTAGAGAATAAAATGGTCTTTAAAATGGCATAGGGTTGCCTGGTCAAAACCGTCAAGAAAAGAGGTTGCCACGAAAAGTGTGTGTGTGTGTGTGGGGGGGGGGAATTTTAGCGGTTTTCTTACCCTAACATATTTAAAAATGAAACCGTGAATAATATTCTCTTTAGAGTATCATAAGGTTGCCAGGTGAAAATTCTCGAAAAACAGTGGTTCCCTCGAAAAAAAAAAAAAAAAAAAACGGCTAATTTTGAAGGGTTTTTTATACAATGTGAAAAAAAAAGTATTTAAAAAGAAAAAATAAATAAATAAATTGTAATGAAACTGTTCTAAAATTTCCCATAAAAACAACGAATTAATAGTGAAAATTAAAAATGTAGCATGCGGATACAGATATGAAAATACGCCCGCAAAAGTTAACAGAAATGAAGATAATAATGCCCAAGAAATTCATAATAAAAAATTCTGTTAGTATACAAAATAAATAATTAAATAAAATGAAAAAAAACTGTTATTTCAGATTTGCAGAGAGATTTGCAAATTTCAATTTCATAAATTAATTCATGGTTATTAAGAAACGCGAAAAATTTATCAATTTTTTAAAAATGTTTTTCGCTTTATTTGTACCCATAATTAATTTGCAGAAGTTATTATTGATTATTTTTAATTAGATATAAAAAAAATAATTGAGAAATTTTTCTAAAATTGACAAATTTTGAATATAACGAAACTGGCACAACCCAAAATTTTCGTATAAAATTCTACAAAGCAGCCGCATGCATTTCTTCAGGGAATTTATCTCCTCAATACTTTGACACAATTTGAATATTTTAAGTATTGGAAAAAGAAAAAAACGAGCTCGTGAGCTGAAATTAGTTTTATACAGATTAGAAAAAGAATGGTCACGCACAATAATTTAATTTTCTTTATGCTTTAAAATCTCTTACATCATTAAACAGATAAAATAAACGAATATTGAAATTCGCTTCCTTTTCTAAGCTGACCGTTATACCTTGACAGGTTTGAAGCACCAATCGTAAGCAAATTGAAAAGTGTTGTATGTTCTACATTTAGCTCGCAATTTCATCTTTTAAATATTAATAATTTCGTGTTTAACCTTTTTTAAATAGTCTTCATGTGTGTTTCACTTTGTGTTAAATACCTTTAATATTCGTTAGCTTTTTGGAGACTGACTGCTATTTCTTTGCGAATTTTACCAGGCAAACATATGACATTTTAAAATAACTTCTATGCTGTACATTCTGGAACCAGCCACACCTTTCAAATATTCATATAATTTTATCCTTATTAGTTTTTTTGTTAATGCTATTCATATTTTTTTACACTTCGTTAAGAAACCTTCAAAACTCGTCTCTATATATATATATTTGTGGTTGACTGCTTTACTTGACAGATTTGACCAGGCACCCCAATGCCATTTTAAAGAGCATATTAATCTCTACATTTTAGCACCAGTTTCATCTTTACACTTGTGGGGTTCGAAAATCGTTTAAATTTGACCCCTATTTTCGAGGCAACCTCCGAGTCTTGACGGTTTTGACCAGGCAACCTTATGTCATTTTAAAGAGCATATTAATCTCTACATTTTAGCACCGGTTTCGTCTTTGCACTTGGGTAAATCCCTTTTTACTTGGGTAAATAAATCGTAAAATATGTCCCCTATTTTCGAGGCAACCTCTGTTTCTTGACGGCTTTGACCAGGCAACCCTATGCCATTTTAAAGAGCATATTAATCTCTACATTTTAGCACCGGTTTCATCTTTACACTTGTGGGGTTCGAAAATCGTTTAAATTTCACCCCCTATTATCGAGGCAACCTCTGAAACTTGACGGTTTTGACCAGGCAACCCTATGCCATTTTAAAGAGCATATTAATCTCTACATTTTAGCACCGGTTTCATCTTTACACTTGTGGGGTTCGAAAATCGCTTACATTGTGACCGGAAGTGAAGTTGTTTCTCTTAAACTTGACGGCTTTGACCAGGCAACCCTATCAGATTTTCATTGTAACAATGAATTCTATCTATAGAAAAAAAAATCAGCTTCACACCTTATAAAGTCAATTTTTTGCAGCCGCCGCTTGAACTATAAGATTGTTCTGAGAAATCTATAGGAGCTGCGGCCACGAATTTCGGGGCTTGGAATGTTTATATATATCAGACACCTAAAGTAACGAGATTTATCAATATTACCCCCGGTTTCCCTTTTTTTTGGGGGGGGGGGGGGGACAGAAGGCAAAAACATATTTGTAAGCATAACTCGGCTCCATATTACTCCCCAATGAAGAAACTGCACATAGGGAGACAACCCATGAGTAAAAGTAAAACATTATGTGCAATTTAGGAAATTTTAAGTTTTAAGGAGAGGGAGAGGGAAAATTCGTTAATTCCAGATTCTTCGGTAGAACTCTGCGTAAAATGGAACAAAGATGTTAAAAATAGTCGTCGCGTCTTCTTTAGGATATGTCAAAAACACATTTTTGTTTTTTTTAGAGATTTTCGATTTTTGTTTGTGGGGGTGGGGGTGATACAAAGTAGCAAATTGAAGACCCCGATTTTAGCGCAAAATTTGTCTTGGGAAATCTGTGGTATCTGCGGTCACGAAATTTGGTACGTAAATCGTTTATATATGTATACGCTACTTATTGTAATGGGATTTTACGAAATCCCCCCTTCTCCCCCTCCCCCCTGGAACCAGGGAGCATTAAACATGTGTAAAAACACGTTACCCTGTTTGAATTCGCCTTAAATTATTTTTGAATTGCGAATTTTGATGTATAGATGTTGATAAGTTGTGCGCATTATGTACTTTCTTGTGATTTCGCAAAACTTCGAACTTAGTCGCTGGGGAATGGGAAGTAAGAAACGGGTCAGTTGCTGCCGAAAGCAGTAGGAACCCGGAGTCCTCAAGTTGCGAGCGGTAAAAACCTATGCTGAACACAACGGGAGCTTTAACTCAGGTTATTAATAATGATATGGGATTTTGACAATCCATTTAACTATTGTGTCCAGCGAAGCGGGCAAAGTCTGCTATTGCAGAACATAAAATGCTGAGAATTCCGGATTCAGTTTTGAGTATATTACTTGGCATGAAAGAAAGAAAGAGGCTACAGAAAAAATCATAGTATAGGCAGAATGAATTGATGGCTCTAATCAAAACCAGCATGGGTTTGAGATATATCAGCATATTATCATGAACGACAATTTGACAACTCAAATACAAGATAAGGTATTTAAATCTTAGATCGTATCTTACGTTGCAATGATAGGAGATATGTTTTTTTTAATGCATGTTAATACCAGATCTCATATAGATTATGACTTATAAAGAACATACTTGAAATTTAAACAATATAAGGTATACTTTTCTGACCAAGAAAAATGTACGTTACAATTTTTAAATCCAAACGAATATATTTGGTACAACCCAGGTAATGTTCACGTGATTTATGCCTCTGTTTATTATTCGAGACTTGCAAATCGCATGTTTGGAAACGTGAAACGGAATTCCCTAAATTTTTACATGCTTTGGAACACCTTTTTATAATTTTTATATGATATTGAAAAATTCAAATTTCGTTATATAATGTTCGATGCCTTACTTTTTGAAATATACTTTAATATATGTGTGTGTTTCTCATTTTGTGTTCACGTACGTCTATATCCCATGGTCTTCTTCCTCAACTTTCGTGCTGACCCACCCACCCCCTTTTTTTTTTTTTTTTTGGTATGATGAAATTTTGCAATTATTGACTATCTATATATACGCTTAAATTCATTGCTTTACATAAGGCTTGGAGGACACAAAAAACAAGTCAAAGGCCTGGCTTATTCAGATACTGAAATAACATTTTTAATAATTCTGAGTATATATTCAGTAGCCTTTTGAAGAATAATTAATTAGAAATCAATATGCGTACTAATATGAGTCGTTTGCCTATCGAAAGATTTCTGGTTCGCTCTATTGTCATTTGGTTATTTGAAATAATGTCGGTTGGACCAACAGCACATTTTTTGTACTCTTCGACCACATTTTATTTGTTGGGTAGTTATGGTTAGTCCTCCCATAATCAACAACCTTATGAGTCCAATAATAATTGATGTGTTAAATTTGCATATAATGGCCCACTTCATAGCACTACGTAACTTCATAGAAAATGCATAATTTTTTTTATACGAGTACGTAAATATACAAATATATTATTTATTTTGTAAATATATAAAATATAACCAGGATTTTATTTATTTGCAAGGAAGTATAAAAATAGCAAATAATAAATACCAAAACGTATTGCCAAAGTAAAATCTTGCATATGGACCAACATTTTGACAATGATCGGGTTATCCATTCAGCCGATAAAAAGTCTAACCAAAACAGCAGTTTTTTTTCAATGGTGACCCATAAGAACTTTGTTTGTAGCAATTACTCTTAATTAACATAAACGTATATTTCGAAATTTACAGGTATAAAAAAAATTATGCATTAGGTAAGTATATCAGTGTCGAACACTTGTACCAGAAGTAAACGCTCTTAGCTTTTATGCATAGGTTCTCCTCGCCTTCAACGTTGTTTTTACAAATACCTACTGTTAGTGTCTTGAGCTTCAAAGGTTTTAAGTAATTTGTTCCAGAATAAGAAAATTTTAATAGAAACAGTTCGAACATTTTGCCATCGCATCGTTATTTACTATTGTTTTAAATAAGGTTATCCAAATTTTGTTTGCTTTCTATGTGTTTATTTTGATATGATTTCTTGCACTTCCAGCTTTCATGACTAAAATAAGTATGCAAAAATTATTTATTGAGTTAAATTTTTAATTTTATAATAGGATATCACATTTTTGTGGGTGTCTACTACTAGTACCATCAAAAGCATTGCAATTGCAAATGAAGCTGTTAAAATTTTAGCATGACTAAAATAAGTATGCAAAATTTATTTATCGAGTTAAATTTTTAATTTTATAATAGGATATAACATTTTCATAGGTATCTACTACTAGTACCGTCAAAAGCATTGCAATTGCAAATCAAGCTGTTAAATTTTTAGAGGTAATTGTTTTTCAGTTTATGATACAAATTTGTATTTTTTTTTTCATCCTAATTACATAAAATACTCGTACTGTTTGTTAATTAAATATATCCTACAAATACATTTAATTTCGATTTATCAGAAAAAATTTCTACTACTGGTACTGGAACAAAAAGTGTCCAGTACCACTAGTACTAGACACCAAGGTTTTTATAAGTTTTCTACTGGCACATTTTATTCTCTCCATATTATTATTATTATTATTAGTTAAGTATAAAGATGCTTCAGTTAACATGCTTCGCAGTACAAAAAGTAACAGTAAATTGAGATATTGACATTTGGTTGTACTACTGGTGCAGCTACCTTAATGCTCTATATTAAACACAGTTAGGAATATTTTATACAAAAGTACTTTACAATAAGAACATATAAAAATACTTGTTTGTAAAACTTATACATTTACTGAAAATATAGTATTTTGAAGTTCCTCTGAAACTAATATGTATTTTCTATTGACAGAAATACAGTACATTTAATAACATACTGAAAATATAGTATATTAGAAATATCTCTGCATAATAATTGTCCGTTTTTATAATGAAAAAGCATTGCAAAGTAATGAAATATGAACTCTTTTAAGACTCATACGAACATGGCAATGCCATATAACTTACGAAAAATATTACGGTACTTTGGATTAGTAGTTACAGTCGGTAACAAAAGTGTCCGAACACTAGCAAAAATTCCTATGTAAAAAAAGTACACTTCATACGGTTTCGTTAAATAAATCCTTGTCGAATCCTGTTCTTAGTCAGTGTAAGAACAGGATTCGATAAGGATTTATTTAACAAAACCATATTAAGTGTACCCTTTTTACATAGGAATTTTTGCTAGTGTTCGGACACTTTTGTTACCGACTGTACAGTAAGGTGATATTATATATCTTACGGTAAAAACATTTTTAAATATACTGTATTTTACATGGTTTCAAAAGAAAATTTAAATAAATCTCATACTTGTATGTACTTTCACCGAGAGCAAAGATGTATTCTAAGAAAACACTGTATGGTAGTTCTGTTTTCCCTAATTTAAGAATTTGATCAGGTTCTCCTAAAATTGTTTCACCCTGCAAAGAAAAAAAATTCATTAAAATAATTCTTTCTACTTTGAGAAATTCGTAAATTATTCTAAATTTAAGATTTTATAACATGACAGAATAGGGCAATATTATGCATTAACTTGCATTATGGGGATTGTTGAATAAGAAATAGCATGACATTGCACGAAAACTAAAATACGAAACTGACACTAATAAAATTACGCAGTAAATCAGGATACAGTAAATGTATCGAAGCGAGGAAAAAGGTATTCTTAATGAACTGTACACTCGAATCTCCTTCAGGGCTGATCATTAAAAAAGTTTTTTTTTTTTTTTTTTAAATGATGAGTGGCGATCAAATTATGAATATTTTATTGATTTTCAATTCGATATTTTTTTTTCCTTCACGAAATGGCCTTGAACTTTAGACATACAAAGAACGTTGATAAACTCACGCTATCCAGTATCGGTTTAGTCACGAATGAAATTGAGGGACCAACCATAAATTAAAGAAAAACACAAATACTTTGGATCACACTGTATCATAAAATTCTACAAATGATTTGTAATTTTAGCACATAATTTCACTTACTATTTACAATATTTGCATACATTTTGTGGAAATTGCACGATTATTCAGACAGATATATATATATAAAATTTTGGATTATTATTTGTTGTGGTGAGTTTATTTTGATCTACGATTTTTAAGTGGTTATTGAATTATCGTTTTTAGTGAGGAGTTTTATTTTGATCTTCGTTTTTTTGTTTTTATTTTCAATGGGTGTTTCGGGCTTGTGAACAAAGAAATTCTTAGCCTTTGCTTTCTTTGTGACAGAAAAACATCCATTTTTTAGCATATTTGCATTCTACCAGGCCCTTGAAAACGTTAGAATGCAAATAATGCTTTTTTCTCATTCTAATTTGCTATAATTCATTTAGATATTACTTTATTTTTTTTTATTTGGGTGGTCTTCGTTTTTGATCAGAATAATTGTTTAAATACTGAAATTAAATCATTTTTAAATTTCAAATGTTTGCACTGATAATATTATATTACTATATATATATATGGTCTATAACAGGAAACAAATTTCATCAAAATTTTATAAAATTTGCAGTAAAATTGACAAAGCATTAAAGACACCCCCCCTTTTTTTTTTAACTGAAAATATACATGTGTGATTTTCGCTGAGATATGAGTATTTGCAGTAAATACTTTTTTACAGCGCAAAACTTGCCAAAATAATAATAAGAATAAGAATAAGAATTAAAAGAAAAAAAAAATCTCAGTCTAAATAATTGGGCAATTTAAAAATAAATAAATAAATACAAATATTGTAACTAGCAAGTTAAGTCGAGTGTTAAAATTACAAGTCATTTGTAGCTTTTTATGAAAGGTTTTTCTTCGATTTGTGGTAGGTATTCTAATTGCACTCGTGACTAAATGGATATTTAAAATATGAGTTTTGTCAATGTTCTATGCATTTCTGAAGTTCAAAGCTATTTCGTCCATTTTTTTTTTTTTTTTTTCTTTTTTAGGGAAAAAAAATCTTATAATTTGATCAGCCTCTGTAGTTTGATCTACAGTTGAAATTTATGAGAAGAAATAAACGAGGAAGATTTGAAGAAAAACCCACCTATTCCAACATTTTTATTTATCATTATAATAAACAATCATTTTATATAAACATACATAATATTTATATAATTTTTATGCACACATTACAGATATTATAGTAAATTTTAAAATAATGTGAATTACGTATGCTAATTTCATAAATTGTAATTACATTGATATACACTAAAATTATTTTGTGATCAAAGTTGTATTTATAACAGGCGTATTAGATAGTACTTAAGGCATCGGGAATATTGGAACTTTCGCACAACTAAATTGCATGAAGCAATTTCAGAAATTGATATTTATGCATTTGATTAATGGCTGATTATGATCTTATATATAATCTTTTGAAAAATAGAAAAGATGTAAAAGAAATTATTCGTACAGTTTTTGCAGTCATCTGTTAACATTAGAAAAGAAACGTTTATATACTTGTATGCAATAATCAAAATGAAAATTAATTTAAATTTAAACAAATGTTTTTAGCAAGGTGTATTAGCACTTTCTACTCTTCATCTTAAATTTGTTTGTATATTATTTTTTAAACATGAAATACTGGACACCAAAGGCGGCCACTATTGCAAATAAACTTTTTCTTATTTATCTATTTATTTATCGACTTTTAATACATTATTTTTGTCACATTTGTTGTTAAGGAAGTTATTTAATATGTATTTAACTTAGTGCGATTTCTAGTAATTCAGTGAATATTTTTCAGACTTACACCTTTCACTTATTAGAAACGTGATACTCTTCTTTTGAAATATTAATTTTATGTCCACTGAAGAGATGAAGTTATGTTGGCTTTTTCATATCATTTGTATGAGTCCACTGATCGCAATTAATTTTCATTTTGAGAAATTATTTCATAATTTTGCTCGTATTCCTGCTAATATTGACATTTGATACTTTCAGTTGCTTTAAATTTTATCAGTTTTGTTTTGTATAATCTATTTTATTCTTTGTAAAATAATTTAGATTTTTGGTTATATTCAATTTCACCTCCTGTTATATTATACATGTTTTAAAAGGTTTTAATATATATTTAGTTATATATATTCTATAGAATCTGAAATTAAAGAAGTTAATCACAAAATTATTAAAAAATCTGTAGTTCTCATCACTGCTTAAACATGAAAAGTATTAAAATTTGACATAAGCTCAACTATGTAGGGTAAATATTTGATAACTTACATGTACATTTGACAAATTAGCTGTCATTGTGTTTTTCCATACTTATGGTTAGGTCTCAAAATATCTCAGTGTTTTGGGTTTCTAATATTGCAAGTGCTGTTCTACACGGGAAATTAAAAATTTATCCTTAATCTATAAATGAGAAGAAGAAGCAAAAATATTCTAGAAAAATCATAAAGTTAATTTTTAAAAATAAACTTCTACGGCGCTAGTTTTGCATTTGTTTTTCAAATTTCGTTAGGTGATCTAGGAGTTTTTATATTTAGCATATGAATACAATTTTAAACTAAGTGTTGTTTGGTAACTTTTAAAGCTACCAGCAACGACTTTTCGTGCCATTTAATTCATAATTTCCCATGTGAATGCAGTTGCGATGAAACTTTTTTATCACATCTACAAATATTAATTTAATATCCACATATGTTTCTCTACTGTGCGTATTCTAAGAAATTTATTAATAAAATAAAATAATTGTAATAAATATTAAATTTCTTATTGTAAATGTAAAAAACTGAAGTCAGATGTACAAAACTGAATCATGCTTTATGTCTATTAAATTAATTTTTTTTTTAACTATGGTGTCATTGGTAATGATAAAAAGATATTTATAGAACTTACTGGACGGCAACTCTCAATTCCTGACGATCCAAAATAATATTCTCTGCCGTAGGCAACTAGACCAGTGTGCCAAATTCCTGGTAAAGGTTTTCCTATCAAAAAGAAAAAAAAAATCATTGAAAGGATTTTCAAGAAAAAATGGAATAAAAGAAATAAAAGAGATTTAAAAGTCTTTATTTGTAAAAGAGTTTGTTTCATTAAGTTTGAAAATAACACATATAATCAAAGGAAAGTGTGATATTTATAATTAATAATGAGTCTTAAATAATCGTCATTATGCTACAATTAAAATATACTATACATTAAGTTGTAATTAATTAGACTAAATAGATGTTGCTTTGGCGCATATGTCGTACGTTTTGAAGTCGGTGGCAAGCTCATCTAACGAGTATCATAAACAGTACTGCCGCACGAAAATTTTATTACCGTATTTTAAAGCTATTAATAGCATCTACATGAGATATTGAAAAACATTGAAGTAAACATTGAAGTAAACATTAAGCAAAGCATCATCAAAGGAAAATTATTAAATTATTAAGCAGTATTAAATATTCAAAAAGGATGGTTAGTTATCATTTGGTTTTGAGATGACATAATTGGGTGAAATAAGATAATCGAAGTAAATCTCCTAAGAGGACGAATTTCCCTTAGAATATCTTAAATCTATAAATCCCTCAGATCAACCTAATACGATGAATATGTATGATTTAGTCGTCGAACTGGAGAATTGTATTTGTATAGGGTTCATAGTTTATTAAAATCATGTAAAACCAAAAATATACATATCAAAGCCAGCATATATGTCGGAAAATATGTGAGCAAATTAATGCTATATTTAATCATACTAAAGCTTAAATTATCTTTAATTAAAAAGATATGGGAAAATGATACATTAACTTCTGCGGAAAATATTATAAATAAAGATGTTTCACTATAGAGATTTTTGAAGTGTCATTTAAATTTGTATAAAACTAGAGATCTCTGCCCCTTGCTCGCTCCACCTCTAACTTCGAGGGAGGCTTCCCCACCCCTTCTCAGTCGCTTAGCTCATTAAACCGGCGGAGCTCTAGCTGCCTATTCGCATCTAACACCCTCCCCCCCCCCCCCAAACTAAAAAAAAAAAAAAAAAAAAAAAAAAAAAAAAAAGGCGGAAGCAACAACTTATTATCTCAAAAAGATTTTGAGTTATAAAATGTTTAGTGAAAAATTCGATGTTTCGTAAATTTAAAAATATGACCTGTTAATCTACAGTCAGCAGCAAAGTTATTGAAGCACTAGCAATAATTCCTACTTAAAAGATGGGCGCCTAATACTGTTTTGTTAAGTAAATATTTGTCGAGTCATGATCTTAGTCTTATGCTGTTTATAAAAAAAGTTGATGATAAAAATTAGCGATCAAACTAAAAAAAATATATAAGAAATGTGTGGATGAATAATTAAATAATTTTGCTGCCGACTGTATATTTTATCAAAGATTTTATACGCTTAGAAAGAAAATTAATTGGCCTTTCTGATGATACCTACAGTTAAGAAATTGAACCATTGGTTTTTCATACAGGGTGATTCAAGAACAGATAAGCCAGATAATTGTTTTGGAATTGATTTCAAAAACAGATAAGCCAAAAAAAATTGGAAATTTCGTTTTTTTTTTTTTTTTTTTTTTTTTTTTTTTTAAGTTTTAAAATATATTAAATATCCATATTTTTGAAATAAGTTACATCACTGGAATTGCAAAGAAACGTGCTTCCGAATGGTGCAGATGTATTTCTTATATTTTTATTCGTTTATACATAGTTGAAATTTAAAAGCAAAGCTTTTAAAGAAAGAGATCAAAATAAGAGTTTCGGAAAATCCATGCGCACTTATCACAAAGAAAATTCATAACTCGCGAAATTTTTTGCAGTCGGATGCCAATATTTTTAGGGTTTGTTCCTCTCATCGAGATCTATATTAAAAAAAAAAAAAAAAAAGAAAAGAAAGAAAGAAAGAAAAGAATTGATCTATCTCATAAACTTTTTGAGAAATAAAGTGTTTAGTGAAAAACTCGATGTAAAATTCGATCTTTCGTAAACTTCACTTAAAAAAATTATGGATTGTTTATCTGTATTTTGTTAAAAGTTTTGTATTGAAGAAGATTAAATGGTTTTCTAAGAGTACCCGGCGTTAAGAAATTGAACGTTTACTTTTTCATACAGAAGGATTCAAAAAGAGATGAGTGAAAAAAGATCATTATTTAAAGATTTTTTTTTTTTTTTAATTTAAAAATGCATATTAAAAAAAAAATGAAAGAAAGAAAGAAAGAAAGAAAAAGAAAAATACACAGTTAGAATCGGGAATAAACCATCTTTCGAATACTACAGATGTATTTTGCATATCTTGATCCGTTGAATAGGGATCGCTTTTCAAAAACGCACAAAATCTTCTACTTACTTTTCTTCCTTTTGCGGAACGTTTTCGGATGAAGGAACAATGATTTTTGGAGAAACTATTTACAAGTTAGCAATTAGAGTACTTTTATTAACACAATTTTTTAATTCAAAACTTCGTTAATTAAAGGGATAGAAATTTCTAATTTAGATAAGCGTGTTCCTTGAATTATTCAGTAAACATCGGTACCTTTTACAACGCTGAGGACCCTCTTGTTCGCGAGGAGATTTGGTCACAGAAAAGAAAACCAGTCAGCGGCGGCAGTAACTTTTTTTTAATACAGAGAGAGATTGTTAAAAGATTTTTTACACCAAAGGGATTTCATTGCCAACAAGCCATTTTTATCTCAAACATTTGAAACCATTTGAAATATAAACATTTGAAATTACATACATGTGTAAAAAGTTTTGCGTAAATTTATAAATTTACTCTAAGTAACAAATACTAATAAATATATTTTATATATTTAAATCACTCTCTTGCAATATGTATAAATACATTAATTTTACTTTGCTTTAATAAGACGGAACGTTTCCGAAAAAAAAAAAATCTTCTACATGTTAGAAAGATTTCTTTTGTTCGTAATTTATTTCAAAAATCTAAATGGTTAATTCTATTAAGCTCCACTCTCTAAATTATTATCTAAAACCAACAGTAAACGCAAACCTTATAAAGAAATAAGAATATTATTGATCTTGATAATTAAGATTAGCATTTTTCTCTCACAATTAAGTTACAATAAATTCCAGGAAAATTTATTTGAATTTTTTTAATTATCCCTTTATATGAAACTAAAACATATTTTTAGATTATCATTCTTTCCAGTCTGTGTAATGTTACTTTTATGAAGAAAAAACATCAAGATTTCACAGATAATTGCAATAATAAAACACAATTATGTTGAAACTTAAAAGTGTGTAAAAAATTTTTGGAAAGTACTATCAGAAAGTTAACAAAAATAGAGCTGAAATGAATGGCGACAAAACTATCACTGAGTCATTCCATGTCAAATCAACACAGCTAAAATCTGACCCCCTCAGAGTTTTATGAAATTGAGTGTTTGTTCTATAGAGAAATGAATTTATACCAGTTAATAAGTCCCTACCTCTTTTAGTTTTTGATATACAGGTCTGCAAAAATGGGTAAAAAATGCAAATTTCCGAAATTCTTCTACTACAAATGTACCCATATTTTCCTTCGTAATCAACTTAGCAATAAAATCTTATAATACAGGCTTTCAAATGATATATCACAACGTATTTTTAAATTTTTTCACCTTAAGGTCAAACATTTTGACCTTTGACCTCCAATATCTTAAAAAGTACACATTTAATTTTCTTTTTAAAATTATATGTTATTTTTACATTTATTATCTATAACTATTGCAAATTTCAACATGAGACGGCCATGGTATGCCAGTCATTTTTTTTTTTTAAACGTACGTTATGTTAATATGGAAATACATTTTAATTTATAACTCAGTATCCCATGGCCGTACCATGTTGAAGATTACAGTAATTATAGATAATAAATGTAAGAATGACATATAATTTTTAAAAGAAAATTAAATATGTACTTTTTGAGATATTAAAGGTCAAAGGTAAAAATGATTGACCTTAAAATCAAATATTTAAAAAATGTATACATGTGATATATCATTTAAAAGCCTGTATTATAAGCTTTCTAATGATACCAATCTTATATTTCTAAGTTAATTAGGGAGCCAAATGTGGGGAAAACTTACGTTATGTTAGTAATAAAATACTGTTTTAGGGTTGCATATTAATTTATAACTCAGCATCCCATGACCGTCCCATGTTGAAATTTGCAATAGTTATAGATAACAAATGTAAAAATAACATATAATTTTTAAAAGAAAATTAAATATGTATGTTTTGAGATATTGGAGGTCAAAGGTAAAAATATTTGACTTTAAATTGAAAAAGTTTAAAAATATGTACTTGTGATATATCATTTGAAATCCTGTATTATATGCTTCGTAATGATACCAATTTTTTTTTTATCTTTAAGTTAATTAGGAAAGAAAATATGGGTACATTTGTAGTAGAAGAATTTTGCAAATGTTAATTTTTTACCCATTTTTTCAGCCTTGTATATCAACAATTAAAAGAGATATGGACTAATTAATTGGTACTAGTATCGCCCAGTGGTCAAAACTCGACCATTTTTTTGCAAAGCGAGGCAAAGCAAAGTTATTGCCTTGTCCTAAACGGAATGCAATTGCAA
This sequence comes from Salticus scenicus, assembly GCA_963930645.1. NCBI lineage: Eukaryota > Metazoa > Arthropoda > Arachnida > Araneae > Salticidae > Salticus > Salticus scenicus. Next base: position 258,277,146 of record OZ005649.1, on the reverse strand, counting down.
CACAGTTGCGGCAATTGTTTGCCGATATTCACTCTAACTGAATCAGCAGAGTTTTACTTAATATAACTATTTCTCTCTGTAGATGTTAGCCTTTCCTGAAATGAGAGAAAATCGCAACGTGAAAACGCCCCTTGTTGTGTGATACAGCCCAGAAGCTAATAGGTACCATGTCAAACCAAGGGCCAACCAAGTATCAAATTCTGTTAAATTAATTCGATTGGTTCATAAAGTACAGTGTTTGAACAAAAAAAAAAAAGATGTTTTTCAAAAATGGTCGAATTGAGTTCGGGAAATTTCAAAACGAAAACCGAAAATCTAAAACTTTTCTGAATCTTATATTTTCTACTTCTATATGCAGAGGAAAGAATAATAAATCCACTTTAGTAGTAAATTTCACTTAATTAAAATGCAAGGAAATCTCAAAACGTGTAAATTCAACGAAAACCGGAAATCAAAAGTTTTTATGTATCTTCTACTTGCTTCTTCTACCCACAAAAGCTAGAAATAAAGACACTTTTTTAAAAAATAAGTAGCCAATTTCAGTTAATTGAAACGTAAAGGAAGCTCAAAACATGTAAATTCAGCAAAAACGGAAATCGGAATTTTTTCCGTATCGTCTACTTATACATGCAGCAGTTAGTAACAAATCCATTTTCCTTTAGTTGAATATTTATTGTTTAAATATCACCCTTTGAAATGAAATGTTTATGTTTACATTCGAAACTGGAAGTTTGCCATTTTTTTTCTGGAGTTTTGTGATTTTAAATTAAAATTTTATCAATTTTACAGAAAAAATAACTCAATCAAACACATGTAGACAGTAACTTATATATAACTATACCCAAATATTGGAATTAAAATCGGCAGATAATTTCCGTTATTTTTTAATAATTTTTTACAAAAAATACAATGGACGATTAACATAGAAAATCTTTTTCAAGGCTCCATGGATAGACAGTGACGTTATCACTTCGCTTGCGTATAGTGATGCTACATTATACAAATTACTGTGTCTATGGTTTTATTTGAGCTTTATGAAATTGCCAGATTTAACAACTTTCTACTTTTAGGTATTTTTTAATGTAAAGGAATACGTGTATAAAAGGGAAAAATGGGGGAAAATGCATAAAAAATAAATGTATTTTTAAATACCTTCTTGACATCGTAAGAAAATAATATTTGTATTCGCACCTTCCGGCTAACCATACCTTTCGAATACCTTTTTCAACCCTCTACTCCCATAATTAATATGTTAAAAAGGGACTACAAATTTTATGCTTGCCTATTAATATATAGATACATTCATTTCTCAATAGGACAAATAAATGAGCCCACTGTTTATTGTGTTGATTTTACACAGAATGACTCGACTATAACATGGTTATGAATGTTATTTCAAAAGTTAAATTTCGTGTTGTGTTTTTATTAAGAATTTTAATTTGGTAGAATTTAAAGTATTTTAAAACATTTCTCCATCTTTTGTGTTTATCAACGTGTGTTACTAATGCTATTTGTTTGATAATAATAATAATAATAATAATAATAATAAAGAAGCTTTAGACGCAATATTATAGTCATTTAAATCGTAAATTAAATGCACCTCTGCAATATTTTTAAGTACTTCCTTTTGAACAATGTGAAAAACTTTAGCGGGTTGAAACTCAATAAAGAAATGTTGCATAAAATTTACATAAAAGTTTTTATAAAAATATCTTCTCTTTAAAGATAATAAAATTGTGAGAACAAAAAGATGGAAAACTTCATTTAAGAGAAAAAAAGTTTTTAGGGAAAAAAATTAAAAGAAATTAAAAGAAGTCACATACATCATATTTTGTGTTTCTCAACTCCTGTTACAAATGGTATTTGGTTACCAAAAAAAAAAAAAAAAAAAAAAAAACTGTTTTATACGTAATATTATAGTTATTGAAATCGTAAAATAAAATGCAACTTCAAAGTATTTTTAATTTATTACAAAATATTTTTAAGTTGGGACAATCTGTTAAGTATAAATTAATAATGAAAATTTGCTAAAAATCTTTTCTTAATGTTAATAAAATTGCTAAAGCAATATAATCAGAACTTCCATTTAGTAGAAATTTCAGAACCAACTTTGTTTATTATCGTAATTTATTTTTCCGGAAAAAAGTTTTAGAGATCGCAGAAGTAAATTTAGTACGTAAATAAATATACACTACTTTCCGAAACTTTAGTAAGTAGAAAAGAGATTTCTACAAAACTTTGAAGAATATTTCGAAACAAACCAAAAGAAACTTGTGTCTCTTTGCTCTTCAGCATAAACTATTTATTCATGTTTAAATTGAACATTTGGAAAGAAGGCAAGAAATACCAGTCAAGTTAATAAAGAATTGAGTGATTTTCTTATGCTAAGCTGGGAATATATTTGTAAACACCATCAATTTTATTTATTTATTTATTTATTTATTTTTAATTAGTATCGAACAAAGTCATTTTTAAACATTATATGTTTTTTTTTTTTTTTTTTTTAAGTTAAATATAGTAAAATAAGCTGTTTGGTATTCTAGAAAAAAATATTTTTTTCAATATATTTAGCTTTAACAAAAACCAGAAAAAGTAATACTTGAGTACTACGTAATAGTAGAAAGACTAACACTTTAAGTATACTACTTGACCAAAGGATAAATATTGTTTGGTTATCCTTTAAAACTTTACAGAAAACTTTCCTTCTGATGATCAATAAATAAAAAAAAAAAACGATTTAAACACGTTTACAAACTTACTTTTCATTTTTAAACGCATGAAAATCTTAGGTATTGCTATTCAAATACCAAGAATTCAAGCAACGTTTTTTATTTTATAAAATACGTAATTCCTTTTGGATTACAAAAGGTTGTCACCTGAGACTACAGTCGGCTGTAAAATTATTCGAGCGCTAACAATAATATAATCTATATATATAAAAGAATAAACTGACTGATTCACTGACTGATTCACTGACTCAACACGGTTGTGGCGATCCTATGGGAGATAGAGTCGCAATTTTTGGTGAGCAGGTTGATTTTAGGACCCTGACGCTCACTAAGACGGGATTTTGCGAAATACCCCCCCGTCCCCCCCCGGGGGGGGCAGAAGGCAAAAATCACTTTTATAAGCATGTCTCGGTTCCAAATTGCTTCACGGTGAAGAAATTGCAGATGGGGAGACTAGACTTGAATACAAAAAAATCATTTTCTGCGATTTTGGAATTTTGGATTTTTAAGGGGGGTAGGGGGTAAAAATGAGATTTTCGGGGGCGCATAAGGCAAAATCACATTTATAAGTACAACTCGGCACCAAATTACTTCACAGGGAAGAAATTGCAGATGGGGAGACTAGACTTGAATACGAAAAAATCATTTTCTGCGATTTTGGATTTTTGGATTTTTAAGGGGGAAAAGGGTGAAAATGATTTTCGGAGGCGCAGGAGGCAAAAACATCGTTATAAGTATAACTCGGCTCCAAATTACTTTACGATGAAAAAATTGCAGATGGGGAGACTAGACTTAAGTACAAAAAAATCATTTTCTGCGATTTTGGATTTTTCGATTTTTAAGGGGGAAAAGGCGTGAAAATGATTTTCGGAGGCGCAGGAGGCAAAAACACCTTTATAAGCATAACTCGGCTCCAAATTACTTCACGATGAAAAAATTGCAGATGGGGAGACTAGACTTAAGTACAAAAAAATCATTTTCTGCGATTTTGGAATTTTGGATTTTTAAGGGGGGAGAGTGGCTGAAACTGATTTTCGAAGGTGCAGAAGGCAAAAACCACCTTTATAAGCACAGCTCGGCTCCAAACTGCTTCACGGTGAAGAAATTGCAGAGGGAGAGACTAGACTTGAAAACAAAAAAATCATTTTCTGCGATTTTGGAATTTTGGATTTTTAAGGGGGGAAGGGGGTATAAATTATTTTCGGAGGCGCATAAGGCAAAAACATATTTATAAGTATAACTCGGCTCCAAATAACTTCACAGTGAAGAAATTGCAGATGGGGAGACTAGACTTGAATACGAAAAAATCATTTCCTGCGATTTTGAAATTTTGGATTTTTAACGGGAGAAGGGGGTATAAATGATTTAGAAAAATACGGATTTTCGAGTAAAAGTAATAGCTCAAAGATGTTAAAAAAAAAAAAAAAAAAAAAAAAAAAAAACCGCCAAGCGTCTTCTTGAAAGTATTTCCAAAAACTTATTTTTTGATTTTTTTTCAGTTTTTTTTTTTTTTTTTTTTTTTTTTGGGGGGGGGGGGGGCAAAAAAAATAAAAATAGTGTCAGATCGTTCAAAATTGGTACATAGAGGTTTTCGATACTTACAAATCGATTGCGGATATTTTCGAATTTGTAAAATTATTAGAAGGGGTGGGAAGGGGGGGCAGTATGGGGGGGGCTATGGGCAAAAACAAATAGAAATACAGTTAGGCCGTTCAAAATTGGTACAGATAGGTTTTAAAGGCCTGCAAGTCGAATGGGGATATTTTCGAAAGTGTATAGTTATTAGGAGGGCCGGGAAGGGGGGGGCGGAGGGGCAAAAAAATAGAATAGAGTTAGAGCATTCAAAATTGGTATATAGAGGTTTTCGATACCTACAAATCGATTGCGGATATTTTCGAATTTTGAAAATTATTAGGATAGACGGGAGGGGGGTGAAGGGGGAAAATAATAGAAATAAGAGTTAGAACATTTTGGGAATTTTTTCCGAAGGCAGTGAGAACCCGGTGCGACATTTTTCCTAATAAGATTTTTTTTCTGTTTTTTTTTCACGTGATAAAAATTAATGCAATTTTGAGAATTCAGTAATTATAGCTATTCATTTAAAAATAGGGACCAGCGAAGCGGGCGTTGCCTGCTAGTTCCTATATAAAAAAAAGTACACTTTATACTGTTTTGTTAAACAAATCTTTGTCGAATCATGTTCTTAGTCAGTCTGAGAACATGATTCGACAAAGGTTTATTGAACAAAACGGTATTAAGTGTACTTTTTTATATAGGAATTATTGCTAGAGCTCGAATAATTTTGCTGCCTGCTGTATATTATAATAGTCGTCGTGTATTATGATTTGGTTCAAAGCACTATCTCTGGCGAATTTTACTTTGTATACAAATATGCATTTAAAGAGAATTTCTGGAATTCTAAGAAACAATACAAATTTGTTGTTTTTTATGTTTTCCTTACAGTCAGTAGCAAAATTATTCGAGCGCTAGCAAAAATTTCTATTTAAAAAAAAAAAAAAAAAAAAAAAAAAAAACCTTAATACTGTTTTGTTAAATAAATCCTTGTCGAATCATGTTCTTAGATTGACTAATAACATGATTTGACAAGGACTTATTTAACAAAACATTATTAAGTGTACTTTTTTTTTATATAGGAATTTTTGCTAGCACTCGAATAATTTTACTGCCGACTGTAACTATCTCCCCAGTGAAACTGGATATATGCGTTCATTGAATTATCACTGTATATATCATGTTATTTTTGTCTTTAATATGCCTACTCAAAATTATATAATTATGAATTTTTAGCTTGTTTTTATACTGTAAAGGTTCTGTACGTTAATTACAATGTTAATCTCCAAATACATAATTATGAATTTTTAGCTTGTTTTTGTACTGTAAAGGTTCTGTACGTTAATTACAAATTATATTTTTTAGCAAAAGTAGATATAACATTCATTTTAATTTATATTCATACTGGAGCAATTACATTACAGTTTGGCTCTTTTTTTTTTTTTTTTTTTTTTTTGAAGAGGTCAGAAAATGATTGTGTGCATGTGTGAAATAATTCTACTTATTGCATTTACGGAATTAGAGAGAGAGAGAGAGAAAGAGATAGTTTTAAATTGACGAGATATTTCGGATTTTTCATTTTTACCATAATTACAATATTGTATATTTTTAAACACTTATATAAAAATTATTAAATGTTTTATTTTGTGCTTAATTTATATTATTGCTAACAGATATATGTATTTAAAAATCAATTTTAAAATATACATTTTTCAATTTATTTTGTAAAAACCTCAAATAAAATTTTGACTTTTATAGATTTTTTTTTCTTTTTTAATGTTCTGAAAGATCGTCAAAGTGATTTTTTTAAGAAGAAATATTTTAGGAATGATATACAATTACTTATTTATCACAAATTTAAGTTACATTTTTAGAGATGCTAGGATAATTGAGAAATACAGATGACTGTACATTTACCTAAGCTGAATATGTGTATACTATCAGATAATTTGAATGACTGAACACGATAAAATCAGCAACTTCAAAAATAAGGATATAAATTCAAACCTACTTTCAGAAAACTGGCAAGCAAACAAAGATGTACATTTTTTACTGCGTACTCTTCCATTCCATGATTTCAAAATCACTTTCAAGGTGAATTGTAACTGCGAACTCCTACATCAAAGAACAACACGTTCACTGATATTTACGAAACTTTTTGTTACGAATCAAAATAACTAAAACATATCAATACTTTTGAACCCAAATACAGCCCAGAAATTTATTTGAAATATTCAGTTTGGGTTTGAAAGCAATCGTGTATTTTTACTTTTGTACAAAAGAATTATTAGAAAATGTTCTGGTGTTTGTATTTTGTTATCCCTGTCAGAATATATTTCAGTATATTCTCAGTTTAAAACTGAAAAGAAAATTATCCTTGGCCATCATATTACATTATTATACAGGGTGATATTCTCCAAACTTACAGGAGATGTAGAATCACATAGCAATGCAGGATCAGAAATGCAATCCAAACGAGATGAGGGAGTTGTTAAAGGGTATAATTATTCGGAGACTCATAATTTATTTTAAGCTTTTGGCGTTTGAATGTCATTTCCCGAACACCATGTAGTCAGAGTTTTCATCCTAACACTTCTGCGAGTGGCTGTTGACAGTTTTCTTGTGATAGCCCTTAATCCCATAACTCTCGTGTACGTAAAATCCACGGAATTTTATCACGCCCCCGTTTCTTGTTTTCTTGATATTTTACAAAACTAGAAAGCATCAATCAGCATCTTAGTATTTAAAATGTATTAAAATATATTTGGTGAATGAAAATGCATGTCATTCATATGCTCATTTTAACACAAATGTTTTGAATTAAAAAATAATTGGAAACATTTGAGTGTGTCTTTAAACAATTCTAAAAGGGATAAAATAAATAAATAAATAAATAAAAATAAACCTATCTCGTTAGGTTTGCATTTCCGACCTTGCATTGCTTGCGATTCCGATTTTTTTTTTTTTTTTTTTTGCCCCCTACATCTCTTACAAGTCTGTCGTAGAGCGAATCACCCTGTATTAAGACCATACTGAAATTCTCAGAAAGTACCAAAAACTTTCTTATTAATCTTTGTTACAATCACAATTAATTTGGATTAGAGAGGGTCAAAAATGAAAAGCAATAGTTCCTGCACAAAGATAAGAGAATAAAATATTACTTAGACATGACATAAGGATACATTCATAAATTTTGGAGACTATACCTTAAGGTCTGATGTAATATATATATGTATATATATATATATATATATATATATATATAAGTCGGATAAGGAGGTAGTGGGGTATTAAAAAGGGATTTTTGTTCGTTATTTACACTCTTCAGGGATCTGATGTCAAATCAAACAACTCATACAAAAGTCTTTCACTTTTACACATTCTAATCTTTGAGAGAACTACTACTTTTTCTAGCTGGCCATTTTATGTTTTTGCAAATGATTTTATAAAAGTTTGAAATTATTCTTTTTCACATGCATTTTCCTACGTAACAAGATGAAGAAAATTATCTTTCAGCAAGAGCTTACTGTAGTAGATTTTCGACTAATTTGGATGTCCGTGTGATGTTTAGTCCCAGATAAAAGAAAAAAAAAAAAAAAAAAATTACAAATTATGGAATTCATACACCTTTTAAGAAATTAAAATTTTTAATAGGTATACATGCCAATATGTATACATGTTAATTGGATTTATAAAGTTGGGTTATTGAGTACATAAACATAAAATATTTTAGAAACATCTACTACTGGATTTGTTACATAGTTCATTTATTCTTACAAAATGTGTTACTTATTCTTTGATTTGTTTAAAATTTTCAACCTATACAATACATCTGTAAAGAAATAAATTTTTATAGCTACGTTCTCTTGCAGAACTGCCCGATACCTAATTATAAATTTTGTGGATTATACAAAAAGAAAGAACGGAGAGGGAAAATAAGGAAGGAAGAAGAAAGAAAAAAATATTTACAAAATTTCAAATCCTTTTTTGAAAGTTCAGCGTACTTAGCTTGTGTGTCTACAGACATTGTCAAGCAGTTAAACAGCATTTTGAGGAAAGCCGACATGATCTAAATGTTTTCAAGCCGCATTCGTACCGATATATTTCGTATTTCACTTTATTTCGCCTTTTTTTCGGGGGGTGGGGGTGGAGATGTAGGGAGTGTTTTGAATAATCCAGTTCCGGTTAGCTGAAAGTCTACTGTACTTAAAAAGTTTAATTTAATTTTTCAAAAATGGTTTATCCAAATTCTTCCTATACATTGCGTTGCTTACATCCATATACTGAAAAATCATATAAATCATTCCTTAAAGTGAGAAAAGCATACAATTATTTATTTGTTTATTGGCCTATATTTTGTTTTGTACAGTGTATACAAGAGAAATAAGTTTTATTATTCGTAAGTTTTATTCTTAAACTAGTTTTTCAAGATAATCAGGCTTGTTGAGATGTTTCCCGTTCAGTGTGGGGCAGAGAAATATAAAAATCGATGCCGGTTTGTTTACAACTGTCTGAGAGGCATTGGATTGTCTGGAACGCAGTTGGGGTCGCTCACCAAGGGTTCTATTTCTGTCTTCCGATTCGTGTTCCCGTATTCCTTGTCTCAACACAGTTGTGCAGCTTGAACAGAAAAACTGGAAACCCATTCATGATAGTGACTTAATCTAGTTTTACTAACCTACTTCATTTAGAAAAGAAAAAAGAAAATTAGAGCTCTATTCTTTTCTTATGAAGAATGGGAAGTATCCGATGGGTTGGCCTGGTTCAAGACGTATTTTTGCTGATCTAAAACAGGGTTTGTGTTTGTTGTATTGAAAAGTAAAAACAAAAGTTTTATTTTACAATCTCTTCCGTTGGCGTGAAATGTCTTGTGTTTATATTTCTTTTTGTAATGTGTCTCATGATTATATATTTACGCACTTAATGAGAACTTAAAACACAGAAAAATGCTCGTTAAATCAGATCGCTCGCTAAATCCGAATTCAAATTTATACAATATGCAGGGTCTGCCAAAAGTCCCACAATCCCCTCCTATCTCTTAAATGCGTCAGAATTTTGAAAAAATGACGAAATACATGTTTGATGAATCTAGGGAGACCCCTTATGGTGAAAAAAGTTTGGTCCCGGGGAGCTTGGGGGTCGCTAGAGAGGGCAACTTAAAAATTTGAAATGGGAAGGTATAATTTTAATACATCCCTGGAAACGTCTCTTCAAGACAATGAATTTGATATAAATAGTTTTCTCCTGTGATGGCTATTAAAGGAGATACATGAGTATAAAATCTAATAAATACATTTCAATATAATTATTAAAGGAGAAACATGTGTTTTTCGAGTTTTGAAGCGTGAATTTTATACTCAAGTATCTGATTGCAGGACAAAAATATTTATATCAAATTCATTATCTTGAAGAGACGTTTCCAGGGATGTATCACAAGATCTATCTTCCCATCCCTAGCGCCACCGGGCCCGAAATATTTTCACGAAAGGGGTACCCTTCGAATTAATTGAACATGTGTTTCGCCATTTTTCAAAATTCCCACGCATTTCCGAGATAAGAGGGGGAGAGGACTTTTGGCGGACGCTGTATATAAACGCTTACGGAAATCGTTTGGAAATCTCATTCAAATACGAAAAAAATATTTAACTGAATTTGACTGTTTGATTTTACAAGATTTTGTTTCATTTAATTTTATCATAAATCATGCTATGCATTAAATCTTTCAACATCTGTATTTTCTATTGCTTTAATAAAATGTTCATTATTTTACCATGACAGTGCAGCACAAATGTATGAGAGCGTTTTAATTCTAGTTTCTTTCTTCGACCACTATTAATAAGTAATAAGTACAAAACTTTGAATAAACACCATAAAATGCAATAAACTTGCAACAATGGTTTCGAGTCGAAATAAAACATAATCCTTTGTCAGGTGAACAAAGTAGGCACGAGTGCTACAATCAAAGCGGCAACGCACAAAAGCGTTTTAAGTGAAAAGCAAAAATATATAAAGATGACTGTAAATGTAAATACTGGTGTGATCAGAATTATCAAATAAAAGAGGAAAATAAATAAATAAGATAAAAGAATATATATATAACAAAATCTAAAAACCTTAAAAGTATCAAAATTAAACGAAAATCGTAGTTGTGTGAGTAGTTTTCAATCATCAGACAAGAATGAAGTGGAAGAAGTATCATAAACAAGATTTTTCGAATTTTTAAATATGTAAAAAGCTTCACGAATTTCCAAATGAGAAGAGGAGACAAAAGATGAAATTAAGTTAGTTTTAGAAAAATCGAAACGATGCCCTGCAGTTGGAAGCAATAGAAGATTTAGAAATCTCTTCTTTACGAACATTCCGATGGTGCTCATTTATTCTACATTTCAAACGCTTCCTTGTCTGACCAGTATAATCGAAATTGCACGACGAACACGGGATTAAATAGATGCCAGATAGGTTTTAAGTAGGAATAGGATCTTTAAGAGAAGATAATTTAATTTTGTTGACGGGTTTGTAAATGACTTTAAAACCAAATGGTGAAAGAATTTTAGAAACTTTAAAAGAAAGTGGTGAATAAAAAGGTGAAACAACTGGGATGAGACTGTGATCGTTCAATTTGGAAGCAGAACGCTTAGGATACTATAAGAATGCTTTCTACAGAATGTAGTATGATTAGCATTAGACTCCCAAGGCCACATAAAAATATTCAATTACACTGAATGCTTTTATTGGAAACTTGCTGGAATAGCATTTTCATTTATATTAAACACTTTTATCGCGTTCTAAACGTCTTTAACACTTTCCAACAAGGTTGAAAGTGTTAATGACTTCGGTTCGTTTGTCCGTTCGTCTGTTTCTCTGTACGCGCTCTTATTCCCATAAATATTCATGAAATTCCTTGAAACTGATATATGTTATTCAAGTTCACTATCGGAGGTTCCCTATTGAAAATGGAGTGGATACCTCTCTTGGTTTGCATACAGGGAAACCCAAGAGTATTCCAAAGGATTGTGTTCTATGAGAGGTATTTCAATGAACAATATTTTAATTCCTTTATTTTATACGAAGTGTACAGGAACACCCGAAAGTATTCCAAAGCATTTCGTTCTATAAGAGTTTTTTTTTCTAAACCAAATTTTAATAATTTTATTTTGCACAAATCTTAATGAAACTAAAATATGTTATTCATATGCACAAAAGAATGTTTTCTACAGAATGTAGTTATGTAGTAGAATTAGCATTAGATTTATAGGACCACACAAAAACATTCATTTACATTAAGGGCTTTTATTGGAAATTTGCTGGAAATGCATTTTTGTTTACAGTAAGCGATTTAACACTTTTAACAAATTTTTAAGTGTGAATATGATTTCAATTTGTGTATAAGACTATTCGACTGTCCATCTGTCTATGTGTCCGTCTGCCCGCCCCTAGCGTCCGTAAATATTTTCATAATTTAAAAATATATATATACATATATGTGTGTTTCAGATTAATTATGGAATCCCTATTTAAAATGGCATTTATAGGCCCTGTGCAACTGATTTACAGGAACACCCAAAAAATTCCAATGCATCAATTCCATTGCATTTTAAGACAGACATTTTTATAAATTACATTTAAATAACCTTCTATCGTAAAAATCATAAAGAAATTGACATTTCTTGTTAATATGCTAAAATAATGTTTTTTGTAGAATATGATTTTGTTAACCTCTAGATTTACAAGGCTACACTAATATATTCAGATACATTAAGGGCTGCAATTATAAACTAAGGGCTACGTTTACTTTTGTGTTAAGCATCTTTAACACTTTTCTAACAAGGTTTAAGAATGATTAAGAATTCAATTAGTCTATCTGTATGCCTTTCAGAACTACTGTCTGTCCGTTGTAGGATAATGTAGGCAAAGAAAACTGAAAGTTACACTATACAGCAATTATGTATAGTCGGAAAGTGTTAATAATCAATGCGTATACCGCATGATTTTTCGTTCTTGTTTTTTCTTCTATCTGATGAATGGCATGCATAATTATTTTGACCGGAAATAACTGTTGCTGATTTTTCAAGTTAATAACAGATTAACAGATTAAAGTAATTAACAAAGAAAACCTGTGTCAGTGGTTACAGAAAAAAAAAATGCCTTGTTTGACAAATTGAGATGTAATTTTATAGTCTAATTCTGTAATTTTAGAAAACAGAAATTTTCTGTTATAAAGTTACTTTTTTTTTTTACAGTGTACTGTTCTGCGTATTTAATATAAATTTTACTCACTTCTGTACAATATTATTTTAGGAACACATTTAATATTCTCCACAATAAACACAAGTTAACAACAACCATTACTGAACATACAAACTAAAGTTGAATCGTTATAGTTTTTCATTGTAAAAATATTACGTACAGATATTTTACGCTATAGAAACTGAAATACATAGCTTTAAAATATATCGTAAAATGGACTGAAACGGAAAGCAATCTCTTCGACATAATCGGTGAAAATGCATTCCTAAGTAAGAAAAATCAAATCAGCATAAATTTTTATAATATAAAGTTTGGTGTAATTATATCAAATAATGACAAAGTTAACTATTAAAAAAATTGTGACAGTTTCTGAATAGCAAATTTATCTTCGATTAAACAACTACGAAAAAGTAATGTTGAATGATGTAAAATATGGATATAAACAATCATCCTAAAGTGCAGGGGTGGTTAACCTTTTCATACCTACCGCCCGCTTTGTATGTCTGTTAGTAATAACATTTTCTAACCATCCACAAGTTTCCTCAGAATAGTGATTTATAAAGTAGAGAAGTAATTTCATGTTATAAAATTCACAAAACAGAGTTATAGTAAGTTAAAACACATAGATATAGAGGATTTTTCCATTTCAATGTTTTTTATAAAAACAATAAATAAATAAAGTGCTTCAGTATCGGACAAGATGTTTACCGCCACTATAAAACTTGGAACTCCCAGTACTAGACGGTAGGGAAAGAGTTGAGTACACCTGCTAAAATGGAAAAACTTGCAAGAATTATTTTTTTGTTTGAGCATTTTTTAATATTTGTTTACAAAATTCTCATTCTTTAGAGAAGTTACCTGTTGAGCCGAAATCTAATGAGTAACAATTGTTATTCAGTTGTTATGTAACAATTGCTTCATGTTTGTGTACTTTGTTGTGTTTGTTTACAAAGTTCTTAATCTTTAAAAAAAAAAAAAAAAAAAAAAGATTAGGTGGAACAAATTCAATGAGCAACAATTAATGTCATTGTTGTTCAACTGGCATACTACAATTGCTACACGTTTGTGCATTGTTAAATAAGTTCATGCTGAATCAAAATTTAATAATGAAAATTTCATGCAATTGTTACTTAAGTTTTCTATAACAACCATTATTTGGGCACTTTAGTCTGTTTATAAAGTACCTATTTTTTAGAAAAGTTACCTGCAGTGTTACCAGATCAGACGGATTTTTCATTCAATAATCACCAATGATTTTGAGATGCGATATTCGATATATATAATAGACTGTCAATCTTCGAAGTGATTAGGCAAACGTTACAGTTAAAAATTATTGGTGATTATTAAATAAAAAATCCGCCAGATCTGGCAACACTGGTTACCTGTTGAGCCAAATCTTTATGAGCAATAATTTATACCATTCCTGTACAATTGTTATGCAGCAATTATTACATGTTTGTATATTTTTTAAAAAGTTCTTACTTTTTAGAAAACTTACACGTTGGGTTAAAATTTAACGAGCAAAACTTTATGCAAATTGTTATTCAAATGTTATATTGCAACAATCATTGAATTTTTTAACACTTTAGTGTGTTCGTTTATAAAATTCTTATTTTTCAAAAAAGTTACCTGTTGGAGCAAAATTTAATGAGCAATAATTTATACCATTGCTTACAACTGATATACATACAACAATTACACGAGCCTGCAACCAAGAAAGTGTTTAAAAATCAATAGCTGATACTGATAGATTTTTGGACGCTGATTTCAGGAAAAATAGTCAAAAAATTCCATGACGTACCAGTTTTTAAAAAAATTGGAAATTAAAGAGAAATTTCTAATCAGGAGCGTAGATACCAAGGTATGTATAACATCAATATGATGGCGACTACGGTTGGATGCTACACAAAGAAGTCCCCCGTACTACCTACTATAGAATAAGTGCCAAAAGGAACTTTCAGGGCAAAAGGAAAAGAAAACATTAAGGATATATGAATTCAGAATGTATTAAACAATAGTAACCATTAACTGTTCCAATTAATATAAAATCAATATATATTTACCAAATCATTTCCGATTGTTTAACACATTAACAAATTTGTAAATAAAACACCTAAATATATTTTGAAACGAAATTTTTTACCCCAGAATATATAGAATAGGCTTTCTTGCTCGTATAATTTGTGGAAAATCCTTACGTGGTTGAGAAAAATGGATGCCATGATTGAAATCTGAGCACCAAATATTATAAAAATCAGTTATTGCATTGCGAACACTTTTTCATAACTCAAATTTCGCTGGCCTGTGTTATTATATGTTTGTGCATTGTTTACAAAGTTCTTATTCATCAGAAAACTTACATGTTTGGTCAAAATTTGATGAGAAACAATTTATATAAAGATTTAACAATTGCGATCATTTGATCTCAAGTTATGATATTCATTAAATTCCAATACCATATTTGCAAGGAATAACGTACAACAAAGAATAATAATTTATGCCACTGTTGCACAGCAGTTTCATAACAATTGTTGTACGTTTATGCGTTCTTTACAAAGCTCTTACTTTTCAGAAAACTTATATGTCGCGTCAAAGTTTAATGAACGACAATTTATGTCGAAATTCAATAAATGTAACGCTTCTTGAGATATCGAACAATTGTTTACGAGTTACAATACTCCCTCAATTTCAATAATATGTTTGGGGGCAATAATTTATGTCACTGTTGTACAATTGTTAAACAACAATAATTACATGTCTGTGCATTTTAACGAAATTATTCTTTAGGTAACTTACATGCTCTATCAAAATCTAATGAACAACAATTTGTGAAGACCCAATAAAATGCAATGATTCTTCAGATTTTGGGCATTTGTTATTAAACTACAATACTCCCGAAATTTTAATAATATAAAAACACAGAGAGAAGCATCTTCTAAAACTATTTAAATCAAGTGTATGATATTCCAGAGCATGCAAATTATGCAAAAATAAAATAAAAACTTTTTACGAATTAAGATATTTTTTCTTAGGTACGCAGGAGAGAGAGAAATGACTTGTTTAATTTTCCTTCTGTTGATCTTACCAATTTATTTTCTTAAAAGCTTCATGTAGGCATAGAATATATTTGCAAAATTTATTTTAGCTATAGAAATTTGTTCACCTAACCCCTGTTTACATTTTAGCTTCCGTTAGGCTTAATCTGTTAATTTTAAATTATCTTAACCTCTTTTGAAAACCTTCGCATATTTTTCTCTTTTGTGTCCAGAAAATTCCTTCTGTATCAATTACAAAAAATTTTCAAAATTTAGCGCTGGACCATAAACACTCTGAAGCATCTAGTTCCTAATTAATTCCCTTTCATTCCAAGAATTTTTGTACGACAGGTCGTACTATTTTTTTCATACACTGATTTTTCCGTCGTTACCAGTTTTTATCTATCACCTTGAAAGAATGTGCAAACAATTTTGTTTTTATCTAAATACATAAAGTTGAAATTTTTTTGTTATATATGTCCGGGTTATTAGATTTTACTGAAAATTGATACACTAATTAATTAGAACAAAAGTTTGCTAACGTTGTATTTTTTAGTTTAAACTGATAAGTAGTTCAAAAGATATTAAATAGATGCCCCATTTTAATTTTAAAATTATTAAAAAGAAAAAAAAAATGATCCCAAAAATAAATAAATATATTTCTATTAATGTCGAGGAAAAAAAACAAAAAATGCAGATGCAAACTTTTTTTTTTCTTTTTAATGATTAAGATAAAATTAGGAAAAATCGTGCAAAAGAAATCGAACAGCTTCAGTATAGAATAACTTGGCAAAATTTGAAATTTGGCACCGAAGTAGCTCGGATGATTCTCGCTAAGATCTTTACTTACGCAATTGCGATAGCCACTTTAATTCATCGCAATTCATCGACAACAAGAATTTAAAAGCTACCAAGGGGCTTTTATGCTAAAATTAGGCCAAAAATTTTAAGAAATGAATATAGTAACCGATGCTAGGGAATGAAACACAGTTACTGCATGCCTTTATATAGAAGAATAGATTTGAAAAAGGCTTGTCTACTAAAACAAATTCTGTTTTGTGCAGAATTTCATATCTATTATTTAAAAACAAATATAGGCTTGGGTTTTTTTTTTCCTTTTAAGTACAGACAAAAAAAAAATATCATGTTTTATAAACATTTCTGAACCTATACCCGTCTTACTTTCTTTTAAGCATATTGTAATATGTGCCGTTTTGTTAATTATACTTTTTTTTTTTTATTTTTTTTTAAGGATCTAGCTGTCAGTGGAAAGAAATTTTACATTATTTAATTGTAGAAAAAAATTTTGTATTAATTTAGTGGCGACACAAAATTGTAATATTTAACAGTATGAAAACTTGATATATATACGTGGTGACCAGAGCTCGAAATTTCCGCACTTTTTTCAGGACACTTTCACGGACAAGAAATTTCCACATTTTTTGCTCTACCAATATTTTCATACTATAATCTCTATGCTATTTAATCTCGACACATTATTATAAAAATACAATAAAGATTTTTGTATGAAAATAGTGGTAGCAAAAAAAGTGGAAACTTCTTATCCTTGAAGGTGTCCTACAATAAGAGCGGAGACTTTGAACTTCAAACAAATTAATCGAAAATGTACTTACATAGATAGAGAAATTGCGGAAAATTTCAAAAGTTGCTTCTAAAAAAAATGTCACTAGGAAATTTTATTTCCGTTGTTAAAATGTTGTAATATAGCATGTAGTGTTGGTATAGCGACGAATCGTTAAGAAAAATGTGTTTTTCTAATTAAAATATAAGTAAATGTCAGTAAAAACGTGTTAAAACATTTTTTTTTCTTTTTTAAGGTTCGCAATATCAAAATTAATTTCATCTGTGAAACTGCTGATGATTTTAAATATGTTCTCCATTATTATTATTTAAAAAGTGTGTAATTATACTATTTATTTTAGAATTAAAATCATTTCTTACCATTCCAATTCAATATTTTAATGTGAAAATATGTGAAAATATGTGTAATTTTTTTCAATAAAATAGATATATTTTTTCTGTAGTCGTAGATTATAATTAAAAAAGAAAGAAAGAAAAAGAAATGGCAAAATTAATATATTTGCTTTTCATTGCGATTCTTAGATATATGGCACTCGATTATCACAAAATTTTAATTTTCACCTGTTAACATCTTGATACAAACATTGAAAACTTTATTTAAAATGTATTTGGAGACTGCGTCAACATTCAAAATAAAAAATAAAATAAAATAAAATCTACATAAACGTTGTTATAAATATTAAATCAAGAAAATAGAATCATTAACTTTTGTCGGAATAATAAAAAATAAATAAATAAAACTTGCAGTTTTTAGCATATCTAAAAAATAGAAAATAAATTTGATTATTATCTAAAATATAAACACAAAAATTTGTGACTCTATTTGTAATTCAACTAGTACCAAAAATTTGAAATGAGCTATCTTTTATTGTCAGGATTGCGTGGCTTTGAAAACTCTTACACACGCACACATATATACACACATACACACAAAATGTATTAATTTATAATCTTTAAAAATCTGAATATTAATACATAATTATTATTAACTAAACGGATTACTCAAAAAATATGTAGGTATTATGTTTGATCTATTATTTCGTATCATAGAAAACAAACAGAACATATATTCTTCTTTGAGTTTTCATTTAAATTAGGAACGTTTCCTTTTATTACTAAATGATAAATTTTTTAATAGTGTTACAAAGTATTAACATAAAATTAATTAAAATTGTATTTCTCGGTTGTGTTATATGCTAAATAGAAATATACAGTTATATTACATGGAACTGTCATTTGAGGTTTAAAATTTTGTTTCTGTTTTAATGTAATTGATTACCTTTTTCGACAGATCAAGCCACGCTGCTTTACAAATTATCTTCTACAAATTATGGAAAAGATGTACATCATGTATATATATATATAGCTTTCTGTTGAAAATGGACATACAAGTATTAGAAAAAATAATCATTATCAACATTCTGCATTTAAAAATTTTTAAAGAATAAAAAATATTATATATGCTATCTGTACGTTGATGTATAATATCATAAATAACGTTTAATAATTATTTATAAAAGTTTGCGAAGTGATCGATATTTCTGATTAATCTTGTAGCTGCACTTGCAATTATTTATAAAATATTTATCAAAAAGTTTCCAAAATTGTGGAGTGTAATTTCTTTAAATATTTATTTCAATGAAAAATTATAGAAATAAATACTTTTAATTTTTAAATAATATACATTACATAATTACAATGTTTAAATATTTCTTTTTAGAAAGACGTTACAATTTTATTAGAAATACATAATGTTAAGTTAATGCCTGTATAATTTTTCTTTTTTGATAATTAAAAATAAATAAAAATAATAAATTTTTTGAGTAAAATCTAATGATAGTATAGATGTCCATATTCGATAAATGTACTTTAATAGCCTTTTAAAACAAACGTCAACGATTGCTTACCACAATTTACGTAGAATTGTTTCCTAGCCTGCTAGTATTTGATAAATGTACTTTAATAGCATTTTAAAACAAACGTCAACGATTGTTACCACAATTTACATAGAATTTTTTTCTTCCTATTTTCTGTCTTAAACCGATTTTAAAATAAATTAACGGACTTTGTCCGCTTCTCTGTTCACTTTATTTGAATCAAAAAAAAAAAAAAAAAAAAAAAAAAAAAGAATAAATATTTCCTTACATCGCTTTATCAGGCCTCGCAGCGTTCCTAAAAATTTACTCGCATTTTATTATACTGCCATTGTTAAAAACTTTTTTCTTCAAGGTTTTAATGTCAAAGTATTAGGTAAATAAGTGTTCATTTAAAATAGTGGTGACAATGCAGCAAAATGATTCCTAAAATTCCTAAAATTTTAGGAACGCCGCGAGGCCTGCTTTACATATAAAAGCAATTAAAAAAAAAAAAAAAAAGTCATTAAAATACCTCAACCTTGTTTCTGAAGATTACATATTATTTTTTGGACCTTAAGTTTTCTCTAACTTATCCCGCTGCCGCTGGTTGTAATTTACCGCTCAAGTAGTAGACGCTGTTATAGTCGGACAATTTTGTCAGCAGAACGTTGTGCCGCTTATCTTGCATTCAATTTGCGTTTCAAGTTGTTAACATTTAACTAATTGGAATAATTTAATTTAACTCGGAATCCTTTTGTTATTTCGCACAATTTGTAAATTTTTGCGACTTTCTCCGTTCAGCGGTTATTGAGGTTGGTTGGTTGGTTGAATTTAACGTCACACTAGTATTGTGAAATGGTTAATGCAGCTCGTGAGGAGATTTTTAATAGTATGATGATATGCCAAGAATTTAATATCTCTAGTATTGCACTTTTCATGCTTAATTAATAAAGCAGTAAAAATGGTAAATTCTGTCAACGTTCAAATAATCTGGTGAATCACTGTTTCTCTTATCCTGCATTTCAATACTGTAAAGATAGGTCGTAAGATAAAAATATGTTAGATAATAAGGTTCAATCTACTTATAAAATAATCTAAAAAAGGTTTCGGAACAGTTTTATTTGACATATAATTCTTCGTGAAGGAGGCTACCTCATCCCTCCGCTCAATTATAGTGCCTATTTTTTTTTTTTTTTTTTTTAATCATGGTTGTTATTAATTTAGCTTCAAATTTGCCAATCTTGATCAAATTTTTCAAGGGACAATCTAATACGAAATACCAAAAAACAAGCAAAAAAAAAAAAAAAATACCAAATTTGAATTTCCTGAAGTTATTTGTTAACATTTTCCAACAAAGTAAAAAGTGTTAATAACTTCGGTTTCTTAACACTTTTCAACAAGGTTGAAAAGAGTTTAATGACTTCGGTTTGTCTGTCTGTCTGCACTCTACCTCCAGTAAATAGTGATGAAATTTCTTGAAACTAATATATGTTATTCTATCGGAAGTTCACTATCGGATGTTCCCTATTTCAAATTAAGTGAATACCTCTACTGGTTTATGCAAAGGTACACTCTATGAGAGGTATTTTTATAAACCATATTTTCATTACATTACATAAATCTTAAGGAAATTTGAATATGTTATTCAAGTTTACTATTGGATTTTTTACTGCTAAACTTATAAACTTATTGGAAACTGCTAAACTTATAAAGAAACTGACATTTATTGTTAATATGCTGAAACAATGTTTTGTACAGAATATGACATGGTTAACCTTCATACTTAAAGGACTACACTAAAATACTTAGATACATTAAAAGCTGCCAATCGATGGGATGTACTTTTTTCTGCGTTAAGCATTTAAACGCTTTCCAACAATGTTTAAGAGTGGTTAGAAATTCAATTAGTCTATCTGTATGTCTTCCAGTCCTTCTGTCTGTCCCACAGAGTAAATATAGTAAATATAGTTCCTATACTTACTCTGTGGTCTGTCCATTGTGTGATAACTTAGGCATACAACTTTGAAAGTTATACGATACAACAAGTACATTCAGATGGAAAATTTTAATAATCAATGCGTACTGCATAATTTTTCGTTCTAGTTTTTAAGTTATGCTGATAACAGATATATATAGAGATAAACCGCTAAAAATTGGACTTTCGTATTCAGAGCACCTCAAAACATGATATTATAAATAATAATAATAATAATAATCATACAACTTCAAAAAAGATTTTGTTAACAATATAGGTACGAAAGATTATTTTCCCTTTCCGAACAGTGTTCGTCGACATAGTAAAATGTAGCAAAGCACTTTCATCAATTTCATTCTACAGAAATGAATATTTGGCTTAATTTTGGATAGTCCTGTATATTATCTATAAATTGCATGCATATCACATTGTGACACACACAATCACATCACTTAAATTTAGTTTTATATGAAAAATACATAACAAAAAACGAAATATACTTCCAGCAACTTCCAAGTATAGCCGCAGTTTATCCAAATACTTTGGGTAGACCTATAAACGAAAGATTTGAATGATTTCCATACCACAATCTATAGAAAGTATGCTTTTATGCATATAAAAATATACAGATGATAGACAAAATAACGAAATCACTTTCTTTCTTTCTTTCTTTCTTTTTTTTTTTTTTTTTTAACGTTTTGTCGAATATCTCAAAAAATTCTTAATGCGTTGTTCTTGGGAATAAGGAAAACATGCCTTTCTTCATATTTTCAAGCAAAGATATAGTCATGAACGCCTTTAGGGCGCGAACAACAAATCCAATAAAATAAAAAAAAAATTGTGATTACCCAGTGTTTGCAAGTGCGTTCATTCATCTGCAAGTTTTAGATGTGGTTATAAATGTTATATTTTATACGTGTGTCGAGTTTTGTGAGGCTAGCTTAAATATTTAAGAAGTTAAAAATATTTTATTAAGAAAGGCAAGCAATTTTCGGAAGTTTTTACTTTATAACTCTAAAGTTTTGTTTCGAAATTTCATGAAACTTTCAGAAAACAGGACAATATATGTTTAAGTCATTATACTATAGTTTAAAACAAATACGTTTAATATTGAAAGAAATATTCCCAGTTGTAGTAAACAATTTATTACATCACATGCGCGGACTGTAGCAAAAAATAAAAACTTTCATATAGTAAAATACTCAACTGTATAGAGTACATTAAAAAAAAAAAAAATCCTGTTGAATATCGTAAAAATTTATGAAGATATCGGCGATTAAATGAGCAGTTTTCAGCTGTTTTCTAAAAAGATCTTTACGATAAGGTGTCATTCACAAATGAAAATTTCTGTTAGAAAGAATGTTCCATTTTTCTTTTCAAACATTTCTTTTTTTTTTAAATAGGTATGTAGTACATACCTATGAAAAAAAGAAAAATGAATCACAAATATTGTATGAAGTTTCATTGTGTAACACAGTTTTTTCTGATACAAATTTTCATTTCTAAATGACCCCTTATCGTAAAAACCTTTTTAGAAAACAGCTGAAAAACAGCTTATTTAACCCTTTCACTGCCCCCCAATATTGCCCACCATCTGTTGTTTGTTTTTATAACTAATCAGTAGCTAAGGGTCTGGCTTAGTTGCCATACAGCTGGTGACATCATGAGTGAGAATTGAGCAAACACTGGAAACGAGTTATCTCGCCAGTGGCAAGGACTAACGAGATAACTCGTCAGTGGCAGGAAAAGGGTTAATCACCCATATCTCTATGAATTTTTATTTTATTCAACTGGATTTTTTTATAAGGTACTCTATACAGTTGAGTATTATACTACAGTGGGGGACATAATTATAAGACACCTATCTAATTTGACAAATAGTGAAAGAAAAGATTCAGAGCTTAAAAATGTTTTATCAAATACGTCAAAAACATAAATTTATTCTGTTATCATATATAATTATTTTGTAATAATGATATTTTCATACAATTTAATTAAAAACTTAAAAACATAATGGACAAAATTATAAGACACCAACCGTTTTTTCCAAATACAGTGGTCAACATAATTAGCAGACACTAATGGTCTAAAAGAAAATCCTCTAATATGGTTATTCAATATTTGGTGGAGCCTCCATTGTTTTTTATAACATGAAAGATGCGATTCGGCATCGAATCTATCAATTCTAACAAAATATTGCAACACAGTTCTTCCCAAGCACATTTTATAGCATTCTTTAGGTCTTCGACACATATAAACTGCCTCCCATTTCGGTAAACCACACGAGCTAAGATTCCCCACAAGTTTTCGATGGGATTTCAGTCTAGGGAGCGAGAAGGCCACGGGAGAACATTGATACTTTGCTCTGAAAGCCACAGTTTTGTTTCGTGTGATGCATGAATCGGCGCGTTATCGTGCTGGAAAGTGTAGTTTTCGCCACAACGAAGTTCACCGTATATGGCTAGTTGATCTTTAGGAAGATTCTTATACTTTTCGGAATTCATTCTTGAATGCACAAAAACAATATCCGTTTTCCCTTGAGCCGAAAAACCAGCCCAAACCATTATTGAGCCTCCACCCATTTGGCGGCTCATTAGTACATGAGGAGACTTCCGTAAATCATGCCAATAATATTGAAACCCGTCAGGACCATCCAGGTTAAAATTTGTTTCAGGAGTTCCCTCCTCCCCGCAAGGACACAGATCAGAAAATAACACAGAGTACCATTTGGAGGTCCAGGCCATAGTTTGTTTAGTGAAGTTTAGACGTTTCATTTTGTGCCGGCTTAGAAGCGGTGGTTTTTTCTTCAATTTTTTATATTTCACATAGGTAGCATTATGCAACACCCTGCGAATGGTTCTTCTTGAACAATTCAGTTTCAAAGCATTTTTAATGCCTGTAGTGGTCATCTTATTCTGTGTAGCGATCGAAAACACATGGCGTCTGTCTCTCGAGGACAAGCAAGAAGTATATCCAGGTATTTTAATCACCGATCCATTAATTTCTCTTTTCAAAATATTTCTAATTGCACATCTAGAACGTTTAATAACTTTTGAAATATTATTAATTGATGTACCATTTCCATTTAATCTCCAAATATCGCGAATTTCACTTTCTTTTAATTCTGTACCTCGTGGTATGTTTGCAAATGCGTGAAGTCGGTTATCGTCTGCTTTAGTTAACTGCTGACGTCATAACAGCGTGCAGAAAATTTGCATATTGTACATTATTTTCGGAAAAAAGCAGATGTTTTAATTAAAATGTTAGGGTGTCTTATAATTTTGTCCATGGTATTTTTAATTGTTTTTATTAAATTCTATAAAAATATCATTTCTGTAAAACAATTACGTGTGATAACATAATAAATTTATGTTTTTGACGTATTTGATAAAACATTTTTAAGTTCTGAATCTTTTCTTTCATTATTTGTCAAATTAGATAGGTGTCTTATAATTATGTCCAACACTGTATATCAAAGTTTTTTTGCTACAAGTAATAAATTATTTACTACAACTGTCCGTAACTCTTTCAGTAATAAATGTATTTGTTTTAATCTATAGTATAATGATTTAGGCATATACTGTCACGTTTTCTGAAAGTTTCATGAAATTTCGAAAAAAAAAAAAAAAACTTTAGAGTTATGAAGTAAAAACTTGCAAATTTCTTTTCCATTTTTTAAATAAAATATTTATAACTCCTTAAATATTCGAGCTAGCCTCACAAAACTCTGCACACGTATAAAATGTAATATTTACACCACATCTAAAATTTGCAAATGAATGGATGCACTTCCAGGTACAGGGTAATCACAAATATTTTTTATTTAAATGGATTTGTTGTTCTCCCCCTAAAAGTGTTCGTGACAAAATCTTTGTTGGAAAATATGAAGAAAGACATGTTTTTCTTATTTCCAAAATTCAAGAAAAACACATTGAGTATTTTTCGAGATATTCGACAAAACGTAAAAGAATGAAAGTGTTTCCATTATTTTGTCCAACACCTGAATGTTCATTAAATTTTGTTTGCGGCAGCCTATAAATGTTGCATCGTACTTACCAGAAATTTTTCTATAAATGTAACATATTTAAATTGTCCTAGATGTTTCGAAACCCGAATCATTTGCTTCATCTCAACGAAAAGTTTAGTGTAGCATCTCTATATGAATGAAATTCAGAATACCGAATTCGGACTTTCTGCTACTATTTATTGTTGAGATATGTTGATAACAGATACACAGATAAACACAGACCAATCACTAAAAACATGATTTTCGGATTCATGGGACCTGAAAACGTATAAATATAACAAAAGCGCAATTTCGAAAATTTGATCCAAAAACTGTACTTTCTCTACCAACATATTGGTAAGAAAAAAAAAATGAAGAAAGAAACACAAAGATGAAATGGAAAATGAAAAAAAAAAAAAAGAAGTAAAAGAAAAAGAAAGCAAAACGACTTCAAATTAACATCCAATCAAATCAATAAATTTGATTTAAAAAGCTATCATAATTTTAGAATTAGAAATATATTTTTTATTTTTAAATAAAACGAATAAACTGAAAATACCATGTAATTAAAATCCATTCTTTTTAGATCTTTGTAAAGATCTAAAAAGAAGGTGGAACTATGATTTTAAATATGAAAATTATTACTTTCTCTTACTTATCTATATATATAAAATCGTTTGTCCTGAGTCAGTGAGTGAGTGATTCATCCTCGCTCAGCCCAAACCCCTGGATCTAAGCATGAAATTTTGTGATAATGTTCCTTATATTACGCAGACCTCCACTAAGAAGCAATTTTACAAAATTCGCCCCCCCCCCCAAGGCGGGGGGGGGGGGGAGGGCAAAACGTGATTTCACAAAATCCTTCCTATCTGAAACAAAAGACAGGTATCCGTAAACTTTTTGCTTTTAAATATAGCTAACACAAATATTTAAAAACCAATTTCTGGAATTTTAGAAATTCGGTCCCTAAGGGTAGGGGGGGGGGGGAGGGGGCAACACTTGATTTCACATGCGCAAAATGTGATTTCACATAATCCTATATATCTCAAAAATAAATAAATAAATAAATAATAATAATAATAATAATAATAATAATAATAATAATACAGTTTTCGTGAAATTTTTGCTCTGAAATATAGCTAATACAAATACCTAAATACCAATTTCTGGAATTTTAGAAATTCAGCCCCTAAAGAGAGGGGGGCAAAACGTGATTTCAAATAATCCTTTATATCGCAAACCAAAAATAAGTCCTTCCGGTTCATTCGGAAGTGTAGGTTGATTCCTTTCTCCTTATTAAGTAGTCGCCATTTTGTTTCAAAATGGTGACTATAAATTATTAATGAACTTGGTAGAAATATTGATGTAGGCTATGTATATATGAAGATATATATATATATATATATAAATATATATAATCAAATCGGTTCATAAATACCTTTTCATGGGAATTTAAAATTTTCAAGTGTCCAGCACTTGGAAACAAGATGGCAGGCTAAGTTGGCAAACAAATATATCAAATGCATTTGTGAGATAAATCTACTGTACAAATTTAGTTCGAATTAATTCAGAATCTCAAAAGTCATTGTGTTGAAAAATTAAGTGGCGACCACTTGGATCAAAATGGCGGAGCAAGTTGCTCAGTCAACAAATCCAAGATATTTGTAAGGTAAGTACACTGTCCAACTTTGGTTCGAATAAATTCAGTATTTCAAATGTTATCGCGATAACAAAGTCTCAAGTGGCAGCGTTCAAGTGGATGCAACTTGGAAACAAAATTGCAGAGAAACTTGCCCATCGGAATCATAGATGTTTGAATGATAAATCCATCTTTCAAATTTGATTTGAATTGATTAAGTATTTCAAAAGTTACCGTGATAACAAATTTTCAAGTGGCTGCCACTTGGAAACAATATGATGGAACTTATCCAAGTTATTAGAACCATAAGTTCTCTATCCAACATTTGTTTGAATCAGTTTAGTATTTTAAAAGTTATCGTGAGGGCATATTTTCAAACGGCAGCGTGATTTCAAGTGGCCGCAACTTGGAAATAAGATGTTAGAACAAGTTACTCAGTGAACTCATCCAAGATAATTATATAATAAGATCACCTCCAACTTTGGTTCGAATTGAATCAGAATCTAAAAAGTTATCATGTTTATAAATTTTCAAGTGGTAGCCTATTTTCAAGTTCTCTCGCTTAGTTTATAACATCCGCACTTTGTTAAAAATGGCGGATAAAGTTATTAATAAACTTGGTTGTGACCCTTATATAGTCTATGTGTACATCAAAATTCAAGCAAATTCGGTCTTAAATACGCTTTTTACAGTGTGAATTACAAATTTTCAAGTGGCCTCCACTTGAAAGCCAAATGATGGAGCAATTTGATTAACAAACTCATCCAAGATATTTATAAGATATGTTCACTGTCCAAATTTGGTTCGATTTGGAGTATTATTTCTGAAGGTATCGGGATGTTAAATTTTTAAGTGGTAGCCTGATTTCAAATGGCCCCGCTAAACTTAAGATATCCACCCCTTTGTTAAAAATATCAGATAAAGTTTATTAATAAACTTGATTGAGACATTTATATGGTCTATGTATACACCAAAATTCAAACAAATTCTGAATACGCTTTTTATAATGTGAATTTGAAATTTTCAAGTGGTCTCCACTTGAAAACAAATTGGAGGAGCAACTTGGTTATATATATATATATATATATATATATATATATTATAGGCATAAAAGTATGTTTCTAGTAGAATATGGTATGAAAATCCTTTACCATTTGTGTACAGGGCTATACAAAAGAACTAGAAAATAGTAGGATAATACTTGGAAATTCATGGAAGTGCATTTCAGTCTGTACTATATGTTATTAATATAGGATTATATTTAAGTGCACAATGTGGTCTTTACATAATTTTTTGACGATGTACAGAGCTGCCAATAGTTAAACGAACACATTCTGTTTTACTGAATGTAGTTAGTGGAAGTGATTTACTATAATATTTTACCATGTTCAGAAAAACGGCTCAGAAATTAAAATTAATTCTTCATATTCCTGTGGTAAATAAAGTAATATATATAAAACTAAATATTTATCGTTTTTTTTTTTTTCTTTTTTTTACACGTTTTGTGGTTACCTGAATATGAAGTCATGTTTTTAACATTTAATCTTTGTCTATGTTTTTTTTTTATTTTTTTTTTTTATAACTTAAAATCAAATAATTTTAGGCAATTCAAAAGTTGCATTTGAAGTTAATATACGGTTGTCATTTGAAAAGTTTTATCAAAATTTATAAATTTCAAGGAGTGGTGCGGGTGAAAGTTGTCTGAATAATTTGAAATGAACTTTTAATTTTGATAACACTTTTTTAATTCTCTTCAAATGTAAGTATAGTATTAAAATGGGGTTTGAGTGGGCGAGAGCTCCCCTTATGCAGAATTATTTGTCAAATGAGGCTTTTCCAAAACCTATTTTAAATTGTTTATAATGAAGGTTTATATAACAGTATTCGTTAACTTATTCCTTAATATCCAATCTGCCTTTATGGTATTGAATTTAAGGGTAAGAGAAAGCCTATGAGTGCCACACCAGAATATTTTTTATTCGATTCATAAGAATGAAGAAACAATGAAATTTGATTTACTATGAAAAATATTAAAAGCGTTTTGCTTCAAATTTAAGAACTTAAATGAATGCCATTAATGTGCTTTGAAAAAAGAAATAATAATAAAAACAATAATAAAGACGAAAAATCATGCGGTTTACATTGATTATTAACATTTTCCAACTATACTTACTCGTTCCATCGTTTAAATTTCAATGTTCTTTACTACGTTGTCATACTAGGGATGGTCTGAAGCACAGAAATGCAGATAAATAGACTAATTGAATTGGTAATCACTTATAAACATTGTTTGAAAGAGTTAAATCGCTTAACACAAAAAGAAATGCAATTTTAACATTTCCAATTGCAGCTCTTAATGTATCTGAATATTTTAGTATAGCCCTGTAAATCTGGATACCAAACATACGGTAATTCAAACAAGAAAAAAAAACATATTAATAATAAATGTCAATTTCATTATGATTTTTGCAGTAGATAGTTATTTAAATATTATTTATAAAAATGCCTGTCATAAAACACGGTTAATTGGTCTTCTTTTAAATGCCTCTGTACACAAACCATTTGTGTTAATTATGTCATTTTCAATAGGGAACATTCCATAGCAAACTTGAATAACACGTATTGTTTTAAAGAAATACTAAAAATATGCACCAACGTTAGAAATGAACAGATGGACAGATAGGCAAAGGGACAGTCAGACAGACAGATAGACTAATTCAAATCATCTTAAGCATTGTTAGAAAGTATTAAAAATGCTTTAAAATAATGAAAATGCAATTCCAGCATTTTCCAACGATGACATTTAATATATCTGAATATTTTCGTGTGCCCTGTGAATCTTAATGCAAATTATGCTGTATATTATAGAAAGTCAATTTTTGTGTATATGAATAATAAATGCCAATTTTACTAAGTTTTGTGCAAAATAAAAAGGTATTAAAATATGTTTCATAGGAATATCTTACATAGAACGCAATGCTTAGTTTGAGAGCGGACAGACAGACAAACCGAGGTCATAAACATATCTCAACATTGTTGAAAACTGTTGAAAAAGAAGATGGACGTTAAATTTAGTTTAAATAATTTAAAAATCAATGACAACAAAAAAATTTTATGCAGTATTTCTTTAAATAACAGAAAATTAAATAATAGTCTCATTTTTCTCTTTCTTAAAAATGATGGTATTGATATATGATAAATTTAAGTTTAAAAAGTATAAATATATACGTAACGTATATATTTATCAAATTACTTAATTCTCAAATAAAAATTAAAATACCTCAGAATTAATTCTGTAAAAAATAACAAACTTTATTGCCTCAGGTCTATTATAAGCAATTTCCGGACAAACATCGTTAAAATCATCTTGCGTTATGTTCCTTTAAATTACAAAATCCATTCTCATGGAACAACTGAAAACTCTTGTTTGCCCAATTATCTAGTAATATTCCTAGTTCTATTTTTCAAATTCTGCCTTGAAAAAAACTAGTATGTTGTGGCCACCACATGACTTTCTTCTATATTTTCTTATACAAATTCACTTAGTAAAAATAATTTATTAAAATTATTATTTAAAAAAATTTATCTTCCATGATAATGCAGACGATTTCCATATTAGAGAAGTAGTATAGCACTAAATATAAAAAGAAAATTAATATTGCATTATTCTTATTTATTTATTTATTTATTTATTTATTATTATTAGTTAAAAATGAAAAAAATTGATAACTTTATTTTAAATTATCGCAGATGGATGGTTCAGTCATTCGTTTTAAAGTTATTGACGAGCTCTTTTGAAAGATACCCAACACGAAAATTTACTCCCCTCGTGGGGGGGACTTCCCCCCCCAGGGGGGAGGTGAGGCTCCTACGTACACAATTTTTTTTCCAGTTGACTGTCTCTATTATAAATAATTCTTTTAAATTTCATAATGATTCTTAAACAATAATTCTCTGTATGCACATTTATTCAAAATTTTGTCCTATACCACCCATGTTAAAAATTTAGAAAACGCCGAGATGGCAACGTAAGCTGTTGGGCAAATTTTACCAAAAGGTTAGGCACTAATTTATGTCAATGCGTAACTACGTACCAATTTGTATGACATTCTGTGCAGTAGTACCTGAAATACAGTCGCCACAAAATTTTGTCACAAACATACACTCAGAGACAGACAGGCATTTTCTAAAAATGATCAAATCGTGTTCTACAGTTCTCAAAACGTGTAAATCCATCAAAAACACGAGGTCGAAAATTGTTACGAATCCAATACTTTCTTCTATTGGATGTAGAAGAAAGTAATAAAAGAGAAAAAATACTCAAAAATGAGTAAAATTGTGTTAAATTTGAGAATGCCACATACTTGAAATAGCTTCGAAGCAAATAAACTCAAATTTACAAATCCCGTGTACTTATTACTGAGCATATTAATATGCTCAAAAATTAGCATCGACCATCGTGAATCCCTATATCACAAACACAGATTCTCATTCGTGTGCTCTTCCGCAGACCAGTATGAAACCGCCACGAAGTATAGTTCTAAAGATTTGAAGAAAAAAAAAATGTGTTTCAACTCTTTCTATTTAAATTTGTACAAATTCTATTAAAGAACTTCTTCTAGTTCTGCATATTTATAATAAATTATGAAGTGAACAGATAGTAATTTGAAAACATGCGATATTTCATAAATGACGCCAGCATGTTTTACTTTTTGAAAAAAATAAATAAATAAATAAATACTCTTTTCGAAATTAGTATGTCTATTAACTCATTTTTGAGCACTTCATTTTTAACAGTGACCTGTAAAATATTTAAGAAAATAGAAATTATTCGTACTACTTCATTTTATGATCAAAATTTGCATAAGTTTCAAAGCTTGCCAATCAATAAATGTCGAGTCTCATTTTTTACTACTGGTTGTAAATAATAATACCAGTAATTTTTTTAAATCTATATTAATATCATCAAATGTCTTCTTATTTGATAGTTTTCACGTTTTCTTAATATTCATCGCTTACCGGAAATACGGAAGGCTAATTTTCGTCAAGTAATTTATCATCAATTAGAGATGAACTTAGAGAGTCCCAGAATATTTCTTAGAAAAAGACTAATTTTAATCTCTTCTGAAGGAGCTTTTTAACTGTGCCACTGTCCATAAAATTTGCTTCAGATTAGATCGAAAATAAACCTTTTTCCACTGAAATTCCTCTAAAACTCTTCGGCGTTAATTTTCTAGGAAAAGGATATCATAAGAAATATACATATCTTTTCATTTTCTGCAGCTAGTGAGCAAAAGGAAGATGACAGTAATTTCAATTCTCAAAGTTTACACCGTTATAAAGTTATGTTTTTCATGGGGTAACTTATTAATCACTTTAAAAGCGTTTCTTCTTACCAATGAGTGAAATATTTATTTGATAACAACTGAAGTACTCAACTTTATAACGTAAAGTTTAACCTTTTATTTATGTATTGTACAATGCGATTCGTTTTACATTGTTTGTTAAAACCCTTTCGGGCACAGTGTTGCAGCTGCAGCAACACCTAATTTTAATTCTCAAGTGCAAAATCGCATTCCAGAATTTTTTTTTATAGAGTTTTTCTTCTATAATATAGAGGTGGAACTTCCTTTATTTTTTGTCTTCATATTTCGTTCTTCAATTCCGGTGACTGTTGGTTTCAAACGAGCAGAATTACTCTGTGCCGGAAAAAGGTTAAGTTTCTTTAAATATTTTTTTTAAATTACAATTCTGTTTTATTTTCTATTATTAAATATCTCTACATGTGATAAAGAAGATGCATGCGTGTAGTGTCATCGCTTTGTAGGCAAACGGTTGATCACACTATTACAGAATTTCGCACGAAAGTCCAAATGGACCTCTCCTCATGCGCCTCGAAGCCTGATTGCTAAAATTTTGATTAGTCTTTTTTAATTAATTAAAATCCATAAATTTAAAAAATAATCTTCTCTAGAGATAGAAACGTAAAAGTAAAAATGCTACTGTGGTCCATTAGCTCAGTCGGTTAGAGGGTCAGGCTAATAACGCAAAGGTCAGGGGTTCGATCCTCTAAGAGTCAACGTGTTACTTTTCACAGATAACTAACAGAAAAGATGCCAAGAGATAAAAGAAAATCTTTCAGTGTCTTCACAGTATTCTAAACTGAAAGGGTGACGAGAAAATGACAAAAAACAAAGTTAAACTTAAAGGTGTGTTGGTCGCCATTTAGGCTAATGGCTCATCGCAGAGCTACAAAACTTTGCATGGAGATGCGTTTTTACCTCGCCTAACACATCTCGAAATCCGATTTTCAAATTTTTGATTAGTTATTTTTATTTTTATTTTTATTTATTTTTTATTTTATTTATTTATTTATTTATATATATATATATATATATATATATTTTTTTTTTTTTTTTTTAGAAATTTTTTTTCAGCTAGAACGATTGTCTAGTGCTGCTACCTGTTGTCATAGAGTGAAAATAATCTGTCCGAAAAACGTAATTCTGGAATAATAGCAGCGCCATTTATCATCAAGTTTGCACCTAAACTGAAATGTCCGGTTAAAACGTAAATGTATGGACCCGGAACCGACACAACGTAGGCGGGGAAGACGCTATGGAAGGCAGCGAGGATCCGATGTGATTTCTTAAGGGATTACAATAAAAATGTTTTTAATTTTTATTTATAAAGCGATTTAAAATATGGTGATTGATGATTTTTGAAAATTCCTTTGCACATAGTAACAAGTGAAGAAAGCAAAACGTGCTAGTAATTAAATAAAACACAACCCATATACAAATTTAGCAAAATATAACTTTGTAAGCGAGTTTCTCATTCTTGATGTGTATTTGTTACAGGATTTTTCAATGAATTCTGGCTACTTTACGTAATTCGGTATTTCGGTAAGCTCTCAGACACAGTTTATGTTGGTTATGATGATTATCCAATCCGTCTCTTTTGGATTCCTATTTTTATTTGCTTTCTTCTATCGATGTTTTGACGCCTTTTTTCTAACCATCTCTTTCGCTGAATCACTGTCTCTTCCTCACATACATGATGTAACTCGGTGTCTTTCGACAACGATAGAACGTTGCTTCATATGTTTTTTCTATGTAAAAGTGAAGTTCAAAATATTACTCTTAGTTAAAAAATATATAGAGAAATATACGAAGAAACTTATGAAAGTAATAGTAGAATTTTGGTCTTTTTCTTAGCTAATTATTTTTGCTTGTTAAGACCATAACACGATTGCGAAAAAAATGTCTAATCCTTAGATTTAGGGCTCCATGGATCAGTTTCGTGATTTTAAGCTCCCAGTTATGGTTTATATTGTTTATGACTATCAACCTCTCCTTTTTGTCTTCATGATTTTCATTTGCTTTCATGATTTTCAATTGCTTTCTTCTGTTGATGTTTTAGTGCACTCTAAAACCATCCGTTTTACTTCTTTTTTTTTTTTTTTTTTTGGAATTTCATTCGTTTCTTTTAAGAAATGCATGATTTAAGTTGGTATCTTTTAACAATAATAGAATGTTTATATTTCTTCTATACGAAAATGAGATTAAAAATATTTTTCTAACAAGTTTAAAAATATATAGAGAAATATGATAAAAAATTTATGAAAGTAGAGCAGAAGTTGGTTATTGTATTTTGCCAAGACCAGAGAACACGATTTCGAAACAAACTTCCAATCACAAGATTTCAGCTTCACAATTAGGTAAGTTTAAATTCTTGGTTACTGTTATATTTGTTATGACTATCCGATCTTTCCCTTTTGACTTCATGATCTTCATTTGCTTTCATTTCTTGATGTTTTGAAGCGCATTTCCTAACAGCCTCTCCTTTAATCGCTGATTTCTTTTTCAATATTATTGTTTTTTTTTTTCTCCATTTTTAATTACTGTAGCTCAGTTCTTTCTACAGCGGGAAGGTGTAACTTCATGTTTCTTGAACGTGAGGAAGACATTTAAAATATAGGGTGATTATAATTAAAGTTACGATCTCAAAACGCTATAATTTTAAAACTACCGGTCAGAATGATTTGATATTCTGCCAGAACAATCGTGAGGCGATGGAATTTTGTTTGGTAAAAGAAAAATGTTCAAAAATATGCTGTTAATCATAAGGTATTTGTTTCATGAAGCTCCTCTTTTTTCTTGTCACTATCACTGTTTTCACTGTAAACACGTATTCTTGACTTTTTACGAAAAAAGTTGTCGCAAACTCCTTGGAGTCTATTGTTTCCTGCTATTCTATTTTATTGCTAACAACATTCCTGTGTACAATGAATTCATTTAGGAGTTTCTCCTGACATTACCCTGGTAGCGCCATTTATAGGCACATTTTGGAATTATTTGTTTCCTAGTCAAACAAAATTCCATTGCCTCACGATTGTTCTGGTAAAATATCAAATCGTTCTAACCGATACTTTTAAAATTATAGCGTTTTGAAATCCTCACTTTAATCATAATCACCCTGTGTTATTCTTAGTTTAAAAATATATAGAGAAATATATAAAAGAATATGTGAAAGTAGCTGCAGAATTTTAATTTTCTTGGCTAGTTTAACTAATCATTTTTTCTTTACTCAGATATTTCAAAATATCTTTTACGTTTTTTAAATATTTATATCTTATGCATACACAAATTCGGATATAGAATGAGCCGAAACCAATCTTTACAAATTCCCCATGATAATTCTGTCGAACTTTTTAAACAACTTTCCATTTCCCACTTTAGTAAATGTAATGCTTAGTAAATAAATAGTTCTTAAAATACTTGCTCTTTTGGTCAGTTTAGTGATTCAGCACTTGCAATTCTGGGATTTTTGGATCCAAAAATCAAACGAAATCTCGAGATTGTGACCTCGGAATTGCAATACTTAGCCGAAAATCGGTTTTATTCGACACTATCGTGTACCAAAGAAAGAAATTTGATAATTATTCTTAGTTTAAAAATATATATCGCTATATATTGAAATATTTAAATAAAAATGTAATTCTCATTCTACTTACTATCACCGTTACTGGTAAATTTCGTCGTTGGATGACTGGAAATATATTAAATTAAGGTTGCAAGATTTCAAGACTCGTTTCAGATATTGCAAATTAAAGAAATGTGCATAATAAATATATAAAAAATCAAACAATACTTATAAAAGCAAATGATACTTATTCTACAGGCTATCTCCTTCACTGATAGATCTGAATCGAGAAAGAACTAGTTACTTTAAGAAGCTTTTTTAATCATTTGCTAAAACACAATTATGTCACATTCTCACACATTATGAAGAAAATTGTAGTACCATACTTTTTTTTTTTTTAAACAAATAAACATGTTTTTGCTCATTGGCACACTGAAAAATATTTTTGGTGACATGTGCAGAGATATAAAAACCACGGCAGTAATCTACAGTTATCTTCAGTAATAGTTTTTCATTTACAAAATGAAAATTATAATGCCATATTTAAATATGCAATAGTAAGTACATAAATATTTGTACATATTTGCTAAAACTTTTAAACTAAATAAAAATCAAACTAACAAATTAAACATTCATTATTTGTACGACCAATACTTCAGAAGAAAGATAAAGTTGACACAATTTGAAATGGGCTTTAGTTAAAAATATAATTACGAACTAAATAAAGATTTTTATTAAAAATTCACTGTAAAACACGTATAAAATGATACATTTAAGTAAAATCATTAAAAATACATCGTGTCAAGGCCTTTCGCCCTGAACATCAGGGCATCATCATGACAGAGCCATTTTAACTAGAAGTACAGTAACATTTGATTTATATATACAAAATACCCATATTACAGTTACAGTTATTATACATGAAATAGATGAAACAGCTGAACACAGATCAATCAGAAATGAAACAGATGAAACTATGATTTCACAAATGAATCTACGCTTTCAGACTGTTTCATTTGTGATTGATCTGTGTTCAACTGTTTCATCTATTTCATGTATAATAACTGTAACCGTAATATGGTTCTTTTGTATACATAAATCAAATGGTCCTGTACTTCTAGTTAAAATGTCTCTGTCCTAATGATGCCCTGATGTTCAGGGCAAAACGCCTTGACACGATGTATTTTTAATGATTTTAATTAAATGTATCATTTTATACGTGTTTTACAGTGAATTTTTTATAAAAATTTTGGTTTTCTACAAATACGCGTGTGGTTATGATGTCTGTATATGAGATGTAATTTTATATAAATAAACTTTTATTACATCATTCAGAACTCAGGTTATTTTATTTATATATCACTTTTATATATCTAAATGAGATTTTCATTAGAAATCAGTTTAATATTAATTATTTTTAAAGGGAAATATGTATTTAAAATACATCAGAAAAAGGATTTTTTTTTTTTTTTTTTTTCATTGGGCTCATATTTGATAGGCGTGTACGTCAATGCCCCACGAACTGCATAGGTTTTCATGAGTATTGAACTCTCAAATTATTTCCAATTCGTTGGCGTCTGAACTTTGCATTCGATTAGGATCAAATTGAGTAGGCATCGTAAACGTGATCGTCTAAAGAACTATGTAGATTTTTCACAAGCATAGATTTTTTTTTTTTTTTAGGAAAAAGAATTACAAAGTAGAATTCTTTTATATTATGGTCCATGGACTGAGTTATTTGAAGTTCATTTTAGTAATGTTTAATTGTTAGAAACAGAAAAAAAGTTATAAATCTTATGTTATATGGCTTTTCTAGAGTATGATCATTATGTGAAATAATGTGCATATCATTTATAGGTTTAAAAAATTAAATAAATAAAGGGAAACATAAAATAATTTACACATATAATGTTCTATAGATAGGGGGTTATATGGAATTCATTAAATCATATAAAAGAGAATTAAGACGATGGAAGTTTTGGAGTTGTACTCCAGCGTAGTGGTTACGTTTTATAGTTATTTTTCAATTACGGTTAATTACGGTCCAGAATACAAACGTACCAACAATTACAGGGTTCAAAAGGTCCCATATTTTGAATACCACTATTTGTTTAAAAGTTTTTTATTTAATTAAATGCTCAAATTCCCGTAAGTTACATAAAGAAAATTTTATTATTAAAAAGTAGCGGTGCTCAAAATATAGGACGTTGATTACTACCTATTAAGATTTCTTTTCTTTTCTTTTTTTTTTTTTTTTTTTTTTTTTTTGGCTTATTTATTTTTTGATTTGAATTTATTTAAACGCCAGTTAATTATTAAGTGTTCAGAAAGTTGAGTGAAGTCGCTACAGACTTTTTTTCTTTTGGTAAATATAATATTGAAAATAGTAATTTTTAAAACCATTTATTTATATTTCTTAATTTTATAAGAGTAAGCGAACTTTCGTCAAAATATACTAAGAATAATACTTCTTTTATAATGTTCATTTCTTTCAAAATTTCTCATGTCTAACGTATCAGGTGACATTATGATCATTTTGTATTTAAAAAAAAAGTAAATGTTGCTATTTTAGGATATTAATATGGATACTTAGACAACTTTAAGGCAGTCTGTCAATCATTCACAATAAAAGAAAAAAAGCTTTCAACCGTAAATTTTGGAAAAAACAGCTTCTATGTACCACGATCTTTTTTTCCGTTGAAAATTTCCCCTTTTTCAACCGGGTGATATTTTGGGGTAAGCTGGCAAAGATCCAATAGCAACTTTTTGAAAATATTAGGAGCAGCTATTTCTGTTCTAGAAATACTCTGTGTGCTCCCTGCCTCTGAACAAAAAGTACGAACCGAGATTTCAGACGCTTGCTGATGACAGAATATGCCGCAAATATTTATGGAGAGAGGGTTGTTGGCCACAGTTCACGCACGTGAATGCTCGAGTTATCAATCATTATTTAAAAACGAATGGCTTGAAGTAATACATAGACGTTTGATTTTACATAACACACGGTATACAGTTACACTTAATTGAAAACTGAAGGAGTGAAATCTGATTCTCTAAAAGAGGATTTTTTACACTTCTAAAGATACTTTGTAGATCTCTGGAGAAGGCATTAATAAGTTGGAAAATTAAGAGGCTCGATGGCGGCATAGATGGGGAAATTTCCTTCCTCGGATTATCCGCATAAATTAATCACTGGCAGTTTAATTAATGATAAACATAAAATCAAAGAGACGAGGATAAAAGAAAATTAAATGCATTCATATATGAAAGTTTAATTAAACTGATAATGTAACTGTTTACAACTAGGAAAAAGATTTGATTAAAACAACAAAGTGTATTTTGTTAA
Organism: Salticus scenicus; assembly: GCA_963930645.1. Classification (NCBI taxonomy): domain Eukaryota; kingdom Metazoa; phylum Arthropoda; class Arachnida; order Araneae; family Salticidae; genus Salticus; species Salticus scenicus. The sequence goes on along the minus strand of OZ005649.1, from coordinate 258,238,214 downwards.
GGTTATTTAGGTTGTTTTATACCAAATTTTTATTAGTAGTAAATAATTAATTTTGTCGTGGAAAAAAATATTACCGCATAAATTTAAAAAAAAAAAAAAAAAAGAAAGAAATAGAAACAAGCTTTATTCCCAAAATGTGCTAAAAACTCTTTTTCAGCGAATAATAAATAAATTAATAAATAAATTCAAGATTTGACATAGGCAGACAGATTTTTCCGCGGAACCAGTCTCTGATGAGATAATACTTCCGTATTGTACTCTTGTGAAAAACTTAAGCAAAACCAGTTCGTCATAAGGGATTGAAAATGAATCGCAAGATTAAACAAAGCTAGACAAGTCTTTCTCCTGGAATCTGCCCTTATTGAGATAGATCCTTGAAAACACGCTTCTATGTTTTGTATTATCAACGATTTTGAATTCGTGTGCTAACTTTCAGAAAAATCGGTTGCTGTGGTTGTGTTATTTGCGGCCAATGGACTACACTAGGGTATTGGACCAATGGGTGGAATGCCATTCATGGGTGTCTTGAGAAAAATAGGCTCTGTGGAAATGAGTTAAAATTTTACTGCAATATTTAACACGGAGGGATAGTGTGTTTGGAATCATGGCCGATTGGTTACTATTGAGTGAAGTCCAACATGGGTTGCTCTCCATTGAGGATCTTCCTGAAGGAACTTACCTCGTATTTACGCGAGTTTCGAAAAAACCACGAAAATCTCCGAACAGTCAGTCCAACGATTTTAATCTGGAATTCGAACCACAAACAGAACAACCAAGTTAAATAAAAGCATGTAAAGAAAATGTTTTTACCCCATTTATAAAAAAAATTTTGTATTTGCCCCAAATTTACTTTAAATTATCAAAACTTTTTAATTAACTTTATTATGATTTTCCTAAATTTTTATTAATAAAACATTTTTTTTTCGTTTGTTAGAATTGCAAAAACGAATAATCATAAAATGATTTTACGTAAAATAATAAACAAAATGCCTATTGGAACGCGTTAAAGCAGAAAATTTTGTGTTGACAACCAAATTTTTATTGAATCAATAAAATTTTTCTCTGAATGAGAGATAATAGGAATGTACTACAGCCAAATTTTTCAAGGATCTCAAATACGGTTCGAATTTTCAAGGGTCATTTTCAAGGGTCATTTGCACGGTAAGCAAACAGGCTGTTTAATTAAATAGGGTGGAGGGAGATGGGTGTTATAGGCGTCTATCGTTACCATGGAGTTCGTTACGATGTTCGTTACGGAGTTCGTTACGATGAGACTTTTCTAAGCTCACAAACCCACTGGTCACCGTAGGCGGCTAGTTGATCAGTAAAACTTTTCTCGTTGTGAGAGATGATTAAACTGTGTTTTAAATACTTTGCTAAATAAAATTTTGCCATCAGCGATTTCACAATCAGTTTCCAGAAAGAAAAGTTATTATTATTATTTTAATTCTAAGCTACAAATTTTTGTTTATTCTTGAATAAAATTGTACGACTTTTTCTTTATGTAAAAAGTATACAGTTATTATGTTATTGTTTCAAAGTATATTTAATGTGTGTACTTAATAAAATGTAAGTATTAAAAAACGTATATCATACACTTTTTTAACACTTTGCAACAAAGTTAAAAAGTGTTTGTCCCTCCCCGCTCTAACCACTGCAAATATTTATGGAAAGCCTTGAAAGTGGTATATGTTATTTTGGTTCACTATAGCATATTTAAGCATAAAAACTTCTTCACATACCATAAAATAAAAGGAAGCACCACCGATTTCGAAAGGACATGGCCTTTCTTCTTCAGGTGCAAAAAAAATGCGTGCTACTGCCTTGGGAGCAAAATCAAGATGAACTTTTTATGTTTAAATATTTATTGCACACCAGTTCTTTAATTTATAATTGTCACTATAGCATGTTTCTATTGAAAATGGTATAAATAGCACTTAATGGTTTGTGCACAGGAGCTAATAAAAGTATTCCAAGCATAACAGTCTATAACAGGTCTTTCTTTAAAGCTGTTTTGACAGTTTTATACAGCAGATAACATATCAAAATTAAGTCTGGATCTTGCGCCACAAAAAACCAACCAACCAACATAGCAAAATTACCACACATTATATAGATATAATAGTTCATGTTTCCAAACTGGACGTGATTAGGCTTAATAATTGTTTTGCAAGGACGCAAAATACTTAGATACAATGTTAAAAACGGAACTCGCGCCAATTTGAATTTTAGTTGAATTACGACTTTTTTTTTTTTACTTTTTCCAGCAAAGTTCAAAGGTGTTTATAACTTCGGTTAGTCTGTATCTCCGTCTGTTTATGTTCAACTGTCTGTCCGTCTGCGATCTAACGTCCATAAATATTTTCAGAATTTCTTCAAACTGATACATGTTATTTTCAAGATCACTAGGGCATGAACTAGTAATATTGGTTTATGTACGGATCGCCCAAACATATGTCAATGCTTTGTGTTCTATGTCAGGTATTTTTATAAATCATGTATATTCACAATGCATAATGAGATTGTTATTTATTATTCATATGCACAATTTTTTATGTATGTATATATATATATATATACAGAATATGGTGGGATTAGCATTAAGATTTACAGAACCACACAAAAATATTCAGATACATTCAGATCTATAATTAGAAAATACTGGAATTGTATTTTTGTTTCTGTTAAGCATTTATAGTACTTTCCAACAATACTTAAAAGTGATTATGACTTTAAATTGTCTGTCTGTCTGTCAGTCCCTCTGCCCGTGCTCTAATGTCTGTAACTATAATCAGAAATTCTTCAAACTGATGCATGTTACAGAAACACCCATAAGAAAGCCAATGCATTGCATTCTATGAGAGGCATTTTCAAAAATCGCATTTAAATAGCTTTGTATTGCATAATTAATAATGAAATTTACATCTGTTGTTCACATGCACGAAAAAAATGCTTTTTATAGGATATGATATGATAAGCATTAACGTTTACATGGACACACAAAAATATTTAGATACATTAAGGGCTATCATATAAAATTGCTGGAACTGATTTTTTTTTTTTCTTCTTTTTTTGTAATATGCGTTTTTAAACACTTTCCAATACTATTTAAGAGTGAATATAATTTCAAATAATCTATCTGTCTCCGCTTTATAATTTCGATTTATAGAATCTTTTGAAATTAATTTATATTATTCAAGTTTTTTTATGGCGTGTTATCTGTTGAAAATAGTGTAAATAGCGCAGCTAGTTTGAGTATGGGGAATTGTAGAATATTCTGGAGGCATTATAGTCTATTTTAAAGTGTCAATCTATATCATATTTCAATTTGATTCAGTTAAAAAAAAATTATAATCTAAGTGAAAAGCATGATTTTTTGTTCGTGTTTCATTAAAAAAAAAAAAAAAAATACATACACACACACACACATACACACCCACGCACATATATTTAAGAACAACAACTTGAAAAAGGGATCTTTTTAGTTTGTTTTTCTTTTTTCTTTTTCCTTTTTCGTTTTTTTTTTTTTTTTTTTTTTTTCCAATTTAGATGCAATTTTGTTGGCAATGTTTTAAAACTCTTTAGGATTGCTTCTATTTTTTATAATATTACATTTTATTGTTTGTACTGATACATAAATTGCACCAGTTCTTTTTTTTTCCTTTAGTACTAAATCACAATATCTCATGCAATATTCCAAAATTTCTTAATTAACTTAATTTTTAAAACCAAAGATGAAATTAAACTTTCATTACGAGTGTGTCAAAAATTAAATACTTAAATATCAGCAGAAACCTCTAAACAATTACTATTATTAAACACTGTAAGAGCATTAATAAACCTAAAGAATTTTATATCAAAATAAACTAATTTTTTTTCTCATAAAAATATAAAATTATATTGGCAAATGCACGCGAAAACAATTTCCCATAGAAATTCTTTTAATTTGTAAAAAAAAAAAAAAATCATTAACATCAAATGAAATATTTTCAAAAATACAAATTTAACTAAATTAATCTAGTAATTTTTATCACGGTCTATAAGTAAACTAAATTCGCCATACATCCTATTACAAATCATAATAGTGTCATAATGGGAGATACTTCCAAATAAATGTTCAAAGTCAAAAGTGTTAATCGAATATATCTCAGAATTGTTGCTATTGATATTATCTAAAACTAGACTATTGTTAATTTTTATAAAGGCACTTTCATGTTTAAAAATATTATTAAAAACTCTATTCAAGTAATTGAAAAACTGTTTGTAACCAAAATGTCCATAACTAAACGTACCATAAGTAACATACCTAAATTTAACGTTTTTTATAATTATTATTATTATCATTGTGAAATTCAATGGTGATAATTAAGAAAGAGGATTTATTATTAGAAATTTTAAAATTTAACTTTTTGTTAAAAGCACTGAAAGGATATTTAATTAGAGAAAGAGAAGTACTTACTTTCTTAAAAGCATTGTTACTTAAATATTCATCTAAAAGAAGTTCTTTATAAAATTTCTTACACATAATAGCAAAATTATTACTCGCTTTATCTACAGTGGAAATAATAAAATTCTTTTTTAAACACTCAATGCTATTCAATAAAGTAGTTAACTTATTTTTATCCTTCTTTTTATAAAAGTAATTAAAATAAATATATCTTTCTAAACAATATACTTGAAAATATATTATGTTAAAAAAATAAGACCATAATTTGATTTCTTAAAAATAAATAAATTTTAAAATTAATAGTTTTCAGATTATAGATATTAGCAATTTTTTTTTTTTTTTTCAAGTATAGACTAAAAAGTAAAAACCTTACTTATTATTTGAAATGGGAAGATAAACCAATGAAAGTTTTAGATATTAAATTCAATAATATATTTTACGTATAGTAAGGACCTGGTAAATTTTGAAAAGGATTTAGATAATTTCATTTTAAACCTTTTTTATAAATTTGTTTTGCCTGTTGAAGATTTTTATAAATGGAAAAGGGAAATATTTAAATTGTTAAAAAATAAATATTTATTGTATTTTAATTACTTTAGTAAAAAGAGGGATAAAAATAAACTAACTACTTTATTGAATAGCATTAAGGGTTTAAGAAAAGAATTTTATCATTTTCACAGTAGATAAAGCACATAATAATTTATCTATTATATGTAAGAAATTTTATAGAGAACTACTTTTAGATAAATATTTAAGTAACAATGCTTTTAAGAAAGTTCTTTTACTTCTCTTTCTGAAATTAAAAAATTGTTTAAGTGCTTTTAGTAAAAAAAATCAATTTTAAAATTTCTAATTATAAATACCTTTTTTCATTTATCACCACTAAATTTTATTAAAAAAAAAAAAATAAATAAATAAATAAATAAATAAAAAATAAAATCTCAGTTAAATTTAGGTTTGTTACTTGTTGCCCGTTTAGTTATGGGTATTCTGCTAACAAAAAATTTTTAACTTTGTTGAGTACTTATAATGTTATTTATAGATATTATGGATGTTATTTATAGATATGAAAGTAGCTTTATAATCAATAACAATAGTCCAGTTTTAGATTATATTAATAGTAACAATTTTAAGATATATTCGATTAACACTTTTGGCATTGAAAATTTATTTGAAAGTATTCCTCATTATGACATCATTATGATTTGTAATACGATGTATGACGAATTCAATTCAGTTATAAATTGAGATAGAAACTACTGGATTAATTTAGTTAAATGTTGTACTTTTGAAAATATTTTATGTGATGGTAATGATTATTTTTTAGAAATTAAAGGAATTCCTGGGAGAAATTGTTTTTCGCGTGCATTTACCAATATATTTTTATATTTTTATGAGAAAATAAAATCAGTTTGCTTTGATATAAAACTCTTTGGGTTTATTGATGATCTTATAGTGTTTATTAGTAATATTAATATATATCTATATATATATATATATATATATATATATATATATATATATATATATATATATATGTATATATATGTATATATATATATATATATATATATATATATATGTATATATATATATATATATATATATATATATTACTATTTTTCTATTTTCTAAAAAAATAGTAGACAAAATGATCTTGAATTTCAGGCATACAAAGAACATTTATATACTCACATTTTCCACTATCGATTTCTCTCTCCCGACTTTCACGAGTGCAAATCAGGGACCTGCCATAAATTGAAGATAAAATCTTTTTGTAAAAAAAATAGAACCGACTCCAGAAAGCAACTACTATTTAAACAACTAAGGAAAAAAAAAATTGGCATGAAATGAAACTGTAAATTGCGACTAAAAGTATAAAATAATTTCCTTCGCCAAACAACCTATAACACTACAATTAATCATAACTTTTGAAGTCGGCGCAAAATTAAATAAAATTTAATTAGTTTTTAAAGGTTTGCTTTTAGACCGGTAGCAACAAATGCTGTTGTCTCGAATGATCCATTTTCATGCTTCCTTTATTATTTTATCACTGTACACAATTGGTCCATTAGTAGCTTCTACATAGAACAGTGAACATTCTTCACAATGCGATATTTATATTTCTACGCAGTTAGAGTTTCCTTTGCAAATTTGGTATAACTTTGATAGCTCTCATCCTTGGTGGCTTTTGGATTTGGCGATCAAAATATAATGCAAAAAATATACACGCAAGATGTATATTTTCATAATATATGTTCTCCGAAGTATTGTTTCATATTCTTGATTACACTCTTAATATACCTCATCAAAATAATCATGATATCCCCAAAAAATTAAATATGTTTGCCAGATAATTTTGCGATTTTTCTTTCACTAAGGACGTCAGATACCAGCATCTTCGGCAACTTTTGCTGCTTACGAAATTTTATTTATTTTCTTGAATCAAAGTAGTTTTCGGCTGCGTTTTGCACGTGACAATGTGAGATGTGTATTTTCAATAGGATTTGATTTTTGTATTGAATAAAGGTATAAATTTTTATTTAATTTTGCGCCGACTTCAAAAGTTATGATTAATTGTAGTGTTATAGGTTGTTTGGCGAAGGAAATTATTTTATACTTTTAGTCGCAATTTACAGTTTCATTTCATGCCAATTTTTTTTTTCCTTAGTTGTTTAAATAGTAGTTGCTTTCTGGAGTCGGTTCTATTTTTTTTACAAAAAGATTTTATTTTTCTCTTTTCAGTGAAAACTTATTCATATAGCAGAACATCTGAATACGTTCGACGGCAGTTTCACAAATCACAACTTCCAAGAAAAGTGACATAACTCAAAAAATGGTTTATATCACTGAAAAATACATGAAGTACACCCAATGTGAACAAAAAAGTTACATCTCCATCTAGAAAGTTATCCACTCGGCAGACAGTTGTGCCAGTTTTATTCTAGCCAAGTTATTTTTAAGTTGATTTTTCTCAAATGGTGCATTTTTAAGTTGTGTCACATTTCTTGTCTGTATCGGATATGAGCAAAAAACTATCTATTGAATGAACTTACCTTAAATTAAAAAGTCTTTAGAAATGTGAAGAACGGATACGCTATATTCGTAACCAAAAGTTCTGTTAGGCATATAAATTGAACTTTACAGTGAATACGTGTCACCTGCTGCGCTGGAAATTGTGCAGCGTAAAGTTCAAACAAAGAGCAAAATATGCATTGCAGCTGACGGACAGAAGTTTCAACATCGATACTTTCATACTGCTTTTACCAGTGTAGCTGCATGCGTTCACCACTTAGAATGAGAACAGACTTTTGTGAGTTTCCTGTAATTTGTTTATACCTTAATGAAATCATAATTAAATCTATTTCAGACCAAGACCATTACGACAACAAAAAAAGTATTAAAATTAAATCATCTCTTACGAAGTTATAAGCTAACAAATTTCAACTACAACAACAATGAGAAACATGGTTTGTATTGAGAACCTCTTCGTTTATGAAGTCGGTTTAAAACGTCTATGCGTTAATCGATGTGACCGCTTACAATAACCATACTTTGAATTTTACATAGCATAAATGTCACCCGCTACGCTACAGCATATGCAATGTCATACAAGTGTGCACAAAATAGAAAATAGTGAACAAACAAATGCACGTCTTAAGCGTTCTGTTTTCAGCATTAATGTCTAAACTATCTTTGCGTACTAAATCGATGATGCTCTGCAATTTTTAAATTCACTTTTTCCCCTGTCTTGAACCGTTTCCGAGGTATTAACGCTAACTCGACTGTTTTCCACCAGGGGGCGCTGTAGGCGATTGAATCACGTAGCACATGTCCACTTAATTATAACTACATACCACTTTTATGTCTATAGCTGCAGCTGTTCAGCAGTTAAAAGTGTCGGGACTTACTTTTTTGGACACCCTGTATTTTCTTTTGATCGTAAAGATATTACAATGGGACTTATTTCAGACCAAGACCTTTACGATAAAAAAAAAGTATCAAAATAGGATAATCCTTTGAGAAGTTATGAGCTAACAAAGAAAAACAAAAACAAAAAAACATACGCTTTGAATTGAGATCCTCCTCCTTTTTGAAGTCGGTTAATTAGAGCATCTTTTACGAAGATATAAGCTTACAAACACCAACAACAACACATAGCTCGAATTAAGAACACCCTCCTTTCTGAAGTTGGTTGAAAACGACTTTGCGCTAATCGATGTGACCGCTTACAGTATTCTTTGAACCACAGAGTATACGTGTCATCCGCTACGCTGCAAAGTGTGCAACGTAGTCCAAGTGTGCACAGTGTAGTAAATTGCGAACAAACAACTGCACATTTTAAGCGTTCTATTTTTAGCAATATGGTCTAAAAACTGTCTTTTCGTAGTAAATCGGTGATCCTCTACAGCTTCGTAATTAACTTTTCTCTCATCTTGAACCGTTTTTGAGATAGGAGCGCTAATTCCGCTGTTTTTCACCAGATGGCGCTTTATTTTCTTTAGATTGTAAAGATATTACACTGGGACCTACTTCAGACCAAGATCTTTACAACAAAACAAAAAGTATTAAGTAACCGTATTTTAAACTATATAGCGCATGTCTCACCAGCTACGCTACAATGTGTGCATTGTAACTCAAGTGTGCATAGTGTAAGAAATTACGAACAAACAAATGCACGTTTTTAGCATTGTATTTTTAGCATCAATGTCTAAACTATCTTTTCGTACTAAATCGATGATGCTCTGCAATTTTATAATTCACTTTTTCTCCCTGTCTTGAACCGTTTCCGAGATAGGAACGCTAGCATGAATGTCTAAACTATCTTTTTGTACTAAATCGGTGATACTCTTCAACTTTGTAATTCACTTTTTTCTCTAGAACCGTTTTCGAGATAGGAACACTAACTCCGCTATTTTCCACCAGGTGGCGTTGCAAGCGGTTTAACTTTGTACTGCATGGCCACTTTGCTATACTTACATACTATTTTTATCACTATAGCTGCAGTCATTTAGCATTTAAAAGAGTTAGGACTGATTTTTTAGGCACCCTGTATTTTCTTTAGATCGTACAGATATTGCAATGGGACCTATTTCAGACCAAGACCTTTTCAACAAAACAAAAAGTATCAAAATCGGAGCATCCGTTCAAAAGTTATGAGCTAACAAACATAAAAAAAAACATACGGTTTGAATTGAGAACCTTCCTTCTTTTTTGAAGTCGGTTAATAAAAAGCGCAAATATTTCGGATTACCAATATCATAAAAAGCTACAAATGACTTGTAACTTTAACACAAGATTTTACTTACTACGTACAATATTTGTATGCTTTTTTGTAAATATTTTACGATTATTTAAAATTATTATAATTTATTATTAAAAATTATATTTAGACAAATATAATTTTTTATTCCAAAGTTATTAATTTTGGCACGTTTTCTGTTTATAACACGAATGGATTTTAATAAAATTTTACAAAACTCGAAAAAAAATTGATAAAGCATTACAGAAGCATTATTCTGAAAGGTAAAATATACACGTGTAATTTTTTCTGAGCAATGAGTATCTGTAATAAATATTATTTTACTGCGCATAAACGAAAGATAAAACTTTTTTCATTACATAGATTAAAAGAAAGATATATTAGGCAGCCTATGTCAAAAGTTCATTTGAATAGAATAAAAATTAAGAAAATTATCGGAAAAAGAATTAGCAAGATTTTAGGTAATTTCCAAATATGAAATTTAATAAGAGGTTTTTTTTTTTTTTTTTTCACATATTATGTATTTAATTTGAAGATCCAATTATATCACTCCCGTTTGCAAATGCTCTTTTTTGTAAGAAACCCCATGAATTCACAAATCTTATTAAATAAATAAAATTATTTTAGAGTTACAAGCCCACAAGGGGTTTTTCAGAAAAAAAAGTTTTGCAACGTGGTTGAATTAATTGGATCTCTAAATTAAATTCATGGCATGTAAAATACACCTTATGAAATTTCAACTCTGTAAGATATAGATCTAGCCCGTTCTATTGCCGATAATGTGCTTAATTTTTTACTCTGTTCACATGAACTTTTTACATAGTTGCTTTCAAACTATACAGTAAAAAATCTTTATCTTTAGCGTATACGCAGTAAAAAAACATTTACTACAAATAAGCATCTCAGCGAAAACTACATGTGTACATTTTATGTTTTAGAATAATGCTTCTCTAATATTTCGTCTTTTTTTTTTTGTGCAAGTTTTATTAAATTTTGTTTAAATCCATTCCTGTTATAAGCAAAAAACTTGCCAAAAAAATTAATAGTTTTTGGAAAAAAAAAAATCCTGAATGATCGTGCGATTTTTACAAAAAAGCAAATAAATGTTATTCATAATATGCGAAATCATGTATTGAAGCTGCAGGTCATTTGTAGCTTTTTATGATACAGGGAATCCAAAATGTTTTTGATTTTTTTTCATATTGTGGTTGGTTCCCTATTTGCACTCGTGACTAAATCGACAGTAGAAAATATAAGTTTATAAATGTGCTTTGCTTTTTTTTTTTTAGAAAATTGGAAAAATGTCAAAAAAAAAAAAAAAAAAAATCTAATAATTTGATCACTACTGCACGCTTTAAACATATCTCTATTAGGCCGTAATGTAATTTTTATTTTTATATTATTTCTTTTATTTTTCTTTATTTATTTTGAAGGAGGGAGGGAGTTTAAGGTGTGCCTTTGTATATAAAACATTTTTACTATATTTAAGATTTTCAATTGGAAACATTCTTATGTAAGACTGAAAAATCTAAATAAGATATGTCAGTAACAAAAAATACAAAAATTGTTTATTGAAATGAGAATACGAATCCACAGATGGACAGATGATCCGAAGTCATAAACTCATTTTAACTTTATTTGAGTGTCTTGTAATCGCATCATCTAACTGAAAGTGCACCTTGGAGCAACTTCCACATACACTCTAGGACTTAAAAAAAAAGACGCACCAGGGAATAATGAAAATTCGACACAAATTGACATGCATACAGGTTTCAATGGAAAATGCAAATTTTTAAAGTTTGGTGGCCAATGAATGAATGTGTGACGATACAGCGCATTTTAACTGCTCAACTGGCAGGATATTAAAGAGGGGGAATTTTAATTCCAGGTCATAAATTCTTTGAGAATTTTATTCCGTCTACTCAGATAGTAACTATGCCTGGCATACAGGTACGCAAACAATATACGCATATGTCAGCATTTGAGGGAGGAGTGTAGTTGGGCTCAAAGAAGCTGGTTCGTCTAATCTGCGAATTCTTTGACATTTGAATAGGAGCGATGCCGCTAGTAGATGATGTTGGCAGGAATGGGTGAACCATGGCCGAACATAGTGTTAAGAAGGAAACTGTCGGCCTAGAGACAGGACAGAATGTAAGAACCGATCAGTCGTCAGAGCGGTACTCAAAGCCCCAAATTCGTCGTTATTATGGATTCTACGTGCAACTGATACTTCACTGACTTCAAATATCATTAATAGACGGCTCAGAGAAATGGGATTGAGCTCACGGAACCCCTTGTGCCGACTGCTATTAAACTTTGCACACTGACAAGCCCGTTTGCAGTGATATCGGGCACGTTTGACCTGGAATGTTACTAAATGGAGTAGAATTGTTTTCAGTGATGAGTCCCACTCCAATTTGAGCCCCGATGACCAGCGAAGACGCATCTGGAGACGCCCCGAAAAAAGGGGGATTCCAACCTGACTGTCACCAACCATACGGCCCGACAACCAGGAGTGATGGTCTTGGGTGCCATTTCATTTCATAGCAGGACCCCTTTGGTTGCCATCCGCAGCATCTTTAAGCAGAGTGGTACGTCGACGAAATTCTACGTCCCGTTTTGTTGTGCTTCATATCACGAAATTTTGAGCGTATATTTTAACACGATAATGCCCGCCCATGTACGAAGATAATTTCTACTGCTTGTTTTCTTCCTTGCCCAACATTATTTTGACCAGCAAAGTCGCCGTATGTCTCTACCACTGAGGACCTTTGGAGCATCATGGAAAGAGTCCTACAACCAGCTCGAGATTTTGCCAATCTAACCCACCAATTGGACAGAATTTGACACGTTATCTCGCAGGAGGATATCTGCCAACTCTATCAATTAATACCAAGCCGAATAGCTGCTTACATAAGGGCCAGAAAAGGGCCAACGCGTTATTGACTTGTTCACTTTGTGAGGCTCTTTCTCTTGATTAAATCCTCCTAAATTTCTGAAACTGTAATCATTTGTTTTTCTCCACATGTACATCATATCTAACAAATTTCATCCCATTTGGATAACTCCTTCTTGATGCGTCTTTTTTTTTTTTTTTGTCTTAGAGTGTATATTAATATTTTTGTGTAACCTTGTAAACCAATCTTTAATATTAATCATGCCATATTCTACAGAAAACATGCTTTGTGCATCTGAATAATATATGACCATTTCGTTATGTAACGTGTAATATAAAAGTATTAATATAAATTAAAAGAAATATTTCTCATAGGCGAAATGTATCCGAAATATTTTATGAATCCCTGCTCACAAGCATCTATATATTAATTTGAAACGTGTTTTTGTTTGTCTCCACTAAATTGAGAGAACGGCTAGGTGTAAAATTTTGGTTGAGGTATCTAAAAAAAGGTCTTGGTCTGTAGATGTGTTATGAAAATAGAAAAATAAAAAAAGTCGAACGGTTCATCCTGTGGGGGTAGGGGGGGGGGGGCAGGGGTTAAACACACGTTGGCGAGCATAACTCAGCTCCAAATTACTTACAGTGAAGAAATTGTACATGGGGAAACTAGACTCGAATACTAAAAAATCGATATCGGCGATTTTGGAATTTTCGATTTTAAAGGGGGGGGGGAGGGAAAAGTAGATTTGGAGGGGGAGAAAGGGATGAAATTAGTTTGAGAGGGAAATCCGTTCTAGACCCACACATGTAGCATCTCATTTTAAAGGTCTTGAAATTTCATGCTGATTGGGGATGTTTGTATACAATATAGGGCGCCCCCTGGGGGTGAAAAATGGAACTAGGGGATTTTGTAGTAGGCCATATCATGTTACACCTTATTTTAAAGGTCTTGGTATTTCCTGACCGTTGGTGATGTTCGTACAGAACACACTGTGCCCCCTGGTGGTGGAAAGCGCAACTAAAGGATTTTTCAGTTGACATAACCATGTGACACCTTATTTGAAAGGTCTTGGAAATTCCAGACGATTGGTGATAAAGGTCTTAAAATTTCATGTTGATTGGGGATGTTTGTATAAAATATAGTGCACCCCCTGGTGGTTAAAAATGAACTAGGTGATTTTGCAGTAGACCCTATCATGTTACACCTTATTTTAAAGGTCTTGGTATTTCCTGACCGTTGGTGTTGTTCGTATAGAACACGCTGTGCCCCCTGGCGGGGGAAAGTGCAACTAAAGGATTTTGCAGCTGACACCACCATGTCAAACCTTATTTGAAAAGTCTTGGAAATTCAAGGCGATTGGTGATGTTCGTATGCAACATACTGCACCCCCTGGTGGAGGAAAGTGGATTTTGCAGCACGTGCGTAGCATGCCTTCTATACAGTGCAGCAGCCACAGGCAGAGGTAACACGAGTCAGAGGTTCGTTCGGTTCAAGATTAATTTTTGAGAATTTTTTCATGTTATTAGCGGCCTGCATATACGCTGCCGCAGGCACCGGGTCACGAACTCGAGTTCCGTTCTGTTTGAGGTAATTTTTTTTGGTTCCAGATGATTACTATTATTATTATTATTTTTTTTTTTTTTTTTTTTTGTGTGATGCTTTCATTTAAAAATAGAAATTCAAACAAAATGGAATTAAAGATATAAAATCATGCATGTTTAAGGTTCATTTAAGGTATCATTGGCCCAGGCAACACCGGGCGGGTTCCTTTGGTTCCAGGTTAATTTTTTGGAATTTTTCTATGTTGTTAGCGGCCCGCGTATGCGCTGTCACAGGCACCGTGGTCACAAGGCAGTGTTTCGTTCGACTCGAGGTAATTTTTTTTTTGTTAGAGCTGTCTATTTTTTTCGTGATGCTTTTATTTAAAAACAGAAATTCAAACTAAATCGAGTTAAAGGTATAAAATCATACAAATTTAAGGTTCTTTTAAGGTACCATGGGCCCAGGCAACACCGGGCGGGTTCGTTCGGTTCCAGGTTAATTTTTTGGAATTTTTTTTATGTTATTAGCGGCCCGCGTATGCGCTGCTGCAGGCACCGGGGTCACAAGGCAAAGTTTTGTTAAGTTCGAGGTTTTTTTTTTTTTTTTTTTTTTTTTTTTTGGTTACAGCTGATTATTTTTTCACGATGCTTTTATTTAAAAATAGAAATTCAAACAAAATCAAGTTAAAGATATAAAATCATACAAATTTAAGGTTCTTTTAAGGTACCATGGGCCCAGGCAACACCGGGCGGGTTCGTTCGGTTCCAGGTTAATTTTTTGGATTTTTTTTTATGTTATTAGCGGCCCGCGTATGCGCTGCTGCAGGCACCGGGGTCACAAGGCAGAGTTTTGTTAAGTTCGAGGTAATTTTTTTTTTTTTTTTTTTTTTTTTTTTGTTACAGCTGATTATTTTTTCACGATGCTTTTATTTAAAAATAGAAATTCAAACAAAATCGAGTTAAAGATATAAAATCATACAAATTTAAGGTTCATTTAAGGTTATTACCATGGGCCCGGGCAACGCCGGGCGGGTCAGCTAACATGTAGTCTTAGTATTAAACGGAATTTAAAATAAAAGATAGCAACTGTTTGTTTGGCGTCACACTGACAGTACTTTGTAGAAAGTGATGTCATATATAGTGTTTCTATTTATAAGCATTTTTCCAAATTTATTATTTTTTTAAGTGAAATATCTTAAATTAGATGTTTTAACTTGAAATACATTTAAATAATGATGCGACGATTTTTGAAACATTACGATAAAAAAAATGACCGTCGAACTCGACGGGTTTCAGCTAGTATAGTTCTATTTATAACTTTTAAATAAATAACATTTCACGGAGAAGCTGAATAACATAAGCCGTTTTAACGCATTTTAAAAATATATAAAACAATTATACCACAGACAGACGGACAGATAAGCAGGAATCATTAACACTTTTCAAGGTTGCCGTAAAATGTTCTGAAAAATTCATCAATTATCATTTAAACCTCAATATTACTCAAAATGAAACACCGGTATCGGTTTTGTTTAAAACTATCAAACATGCAATTTAAAAATAATTCAATGTAGTCAAAAGTGGCTCTTGATTGAGGAAAAGCATAAACCATTTGAAATGTAATGAAATTACAATTCTCGCTTTATATACAGCCCCTTAAGACTTGGCGATAAAAGCAAAAATTTCTAAAGTGCGGTATTACGATATCTCATCAAATTTTTCACGCAAAAAGGTGGAACGTTTTTATCATTATTATTAGTATTATTATTAGACCAAGGACAGTAATTTTCTAAAAGTAAGTAGCGAGAAAAAGGGTCTGTATGCAAATTAAATTCTGTATTTCAATATATATATAGCCCTTTGTACAAACTAGTACGTTGCCCTCACAAAACTTTCTTCTATACTTTCCTATATAAATCAACTAGGTACAAAAAAATTATTAAAATTAGTGTTTATTAAAATTATTTTTCACGATGAATGCAGGCGATTTTCGTCCTAGAGAGGGATAACACTAAATATCCAAAGAAAGTTAATTTTATTCTCTACAAATGACATCCTTAAAAAATACATTTCCTTTTTTTTTTTTTTTTTTTTTTTTTTTTTAATTAAAAAAATCGATAGTTTTATTTTAAGCTATCACAGATCGATGGTTCAACGATTCATTTTAAAGGTATTGACGAGTTCTTTAAAAGACCTATATTAAAAATTTGCCCACTTTGGGAGGAGGAAGGCGATAATGCTTCATGTACAAAAATCTTTCTCAGATGACTACCACTATTATAAATAATCCTTTTTGGCTTCCTATTGATTCGTTAAAAATAATTCTCATTATACACATTCATGCCAAATTTTGTCCTATACAGCCATGTTAAAAATTTAGAAAAAATGTGATGGCAACTCACCTGTTAGACGATTTTCATCGAAACTGATATGCACCAATTTATGTTAAGGGGGAACTACACTCCTTCTCATATTTATAAGGAAACTTTATGTTTTGAAATAACTAATGTAAAAATAATTGTGAACAAGATTATACTAATTTATATTAATTTTTTTTTCAATATGACATACATTTTTGCTCTACTTCTAGAGAAATAGGAAATAGTTTGAAGAAAGAAACTTCTGTGTTATTGCCTTTCTCGTGGCCTAAAAGTTGAAAAACCTTAACTTGTCATATTAGAAAAGTGCATGCAAGTATAAAGCAATTTTAAATTGTTTAAATGTATTCAGAATATCATCTATGCTGTATGAAACGGTATTGAAACTGAATATTAAAGAATATATATACCAGAGAGAATGTCTGACTGTTTCACCCTAAAAAGGTACCCCAAAAAATATTAATTTAAAGAATAAGTGAAAAAAAATACTAAGATTCGACCTGTCCTTATAATTGTGAACACCTGAAAAATCTTTTTTTTTTTTTGACCGTATTTAAAGTTTTTTAAGATAGAAAAACGATAAAACTTTTTAAATATTGTGTATTAATGAAATTCAGATTAATAAAAAATATATTTGTAATAGTGTTCAGTGTTTAGTTAATATGGAAAAACGGGTGTCCTTATAATTATGAGAACCAGTGTGCATATCAGTTTGTGTGAAATTCTGTACAGTAGCTCCTGAGGTACAATTGTCACATAATTTTGTTACACACACATAGATAAATACACTCACAGACATTTTCTAAAAATGATTAAATCGTGTTATAGACCTCTTATCCACCGAAAACCGGAGGTCAAATATGTTTACGAAACCAATACTTTCTTCTATTGAATACAGAAAAAAGTAAAAACGACATAATGATCATTACCCTTTATTAGAACAAAGTTTGTAATTAAAAGTTTGTTTCTGTAACCTTTAGTTTAAGAGAAATTGCTGTGACATCTATTTTGAATCACCCTTACATATATATATATATATATGAAACAAAATAGGGAAAATATGAATAAGAGCTGGATAGACATCCCCTTCCTAGTCTCTCTATAGAAATACACATACTAGTACTAGTCTGTATATATCTCTTACTTGATGATTTACCATGTGATGCATATTATTATGCGTGTAAATATTGAATGGTTTGAATGCATTAAATTAGAGGTTCCTAAATACATATATATTTTTCTTTTTACATGCGCTTTACAAATCTACTCAGTACATCCATAATTCTTTTTTCACACATGCAACGGATGAGTTAAACAAAGAATGGATTTCTTCTTAGTTTTCTAATTTATTTCCACGCGTGTGACCCATTTAAAACCCCCAAACAAATTCTAATCCAAGTGGAACAGAAAGAACATTCTTTTATTAGTGTCTGAGCTTATTTTATAACTATTTTTAAATAGTTTAATCTAATTAAATAAACTAAGATTGGAAATGGTTCAATACATTGTTGTAAGAAAAAGAGCAAAAGGTTTCAGCATTGAAAATAAACTGGTGATATAGTTCCAGGGATCAAAGCAGTCTATTGATTACTTTATTTATAAAAGGAAATCTTCGGGATATTCAATCGAAGAAACATACTGCAAACGATTACTATTTAATTATTTTAAAGAAGTGGTTATTCAAAACGGAGATTGCTCCATTCTTTACTTAGTTCTTAATTAATTAAAAGATTGGACATGGCGTCACACGTTTACGTCGCACAGTGGATCGAACAATGTTAAAATACGAACATAGGCCCAAAAATCAATCTCTAAATAACTGATATTTTGCAGTGAAATAATTTAAAAGAGTGTCTAAAAAATACAAATATATGGTTATTTCTTCAATTACACGAAGTTTTATTACATATAAATAAGTTCAAAACGAAAACTTTCAGAAATAAGATTTTTCGATGAATTTCAGTGACTTTATTTGAATAGCCATCAAGTGGTACTTAAGATAACTATGAAAAAATACGAAATAAAAATACTTTTAATAATGTTCTAATAAAAGTTTAAGGTACTTCAGCCAACATTTTCTTGGTTTTCTTATGTTGGGATTCACGCATGAAATGTGAATATAAAATTATCAAAAAATTTAAATTTATAAGTTGTGCAACTTTTTTTGTCCAAAATTTCAAACACATTTTACTACTCCCAAAAATATACATTTTAATCTGTGAAAAGGATTTTCTCCACAAACCGCCACTTTTAGAGAAAAATTTTTATTCTGTTTACCCCCAAATTATCAATCGAGAAATTTATCTGAATAACTGTATTCATTAATGACAGAAAATTTATTAAACGTTTTATAGTGAAAATATTATAGAAATTAGATGATTAAAATAGATTTAATAAATCAAAAATTATTTCTTATTTTTTTTAATATTTAATAAAATAATTAATTTTAAATGGTTTGTAAATGGTTGCTGTGATATGTCATAAAATCTTAAAATTAAATAAATGTTTAATGTTAAATTACTAAATGTTAAAATTAAATATTATAATCCCTATTACGATTTAAAGTAAAAGTTTCTGTGCAATAAAAATAAAGACAAATGTGAATTTTTTATAGCGTTAGTCTGTAAATGCTTGCATGAGTTTTCTATTGAAATACTGTATAAAAAAAGAAAGAAAAAAGAAGCAGTAATGTGATGATATATTTAACATTGTGTGGTAAATTAATTGTGTTATAAATATAGATTTTCTTCACGAAATTTTTATTTATTTCCTTTTATTCTCTTCTTTTTTTGCAACATTTGTTTCTTTATCAGGTATGTTTCTAAATACCTGTTTGCTGCAGAAAAATATGATACCGTTTAACCCCTTTATAATGACAATTTTTCCTCAAATGGCACATTAAACTAATTTCACGAATAAAAATTCATGTAAAGAAAAAAATGCATTTAGCTTATTACAAATAATTAATTTTAATTTTGACACATTATTCTCTTAGTTAATCGCAAACTTCTCACGACTCATTATATTAGCATAAGCAGAATTGCCACAAATGACTATTTTTTTTTTTTCGCACTAATATTATAAAAATAATGTTTATACTGATATTTTTCTAGAGAAATGATACACAGGAATCATTATTTTTAAAAACAATGGTGCCAGTTGAATAAAATTATGATGAATTTGGTGGAGAAAATATTCCTGTGTCCTTATAAAGGGTTAAAAAAAACATAGAATCGCTTTTAGTATCATACGTATATACATATTTAAATCGAAATGTGACAAAAAACATCATACATAGATAATAATAATACCATAACCTTCCTATGTTCGTCACTGCCTATACTTCGATCCACTGTGCGTCGGTGGCGTGCTCGAAGCGACCGTGTTTGAAGCGACCCTACAGATCTCCGTATTCTGCGATCGTGTTCTAAGCAGCCCTTCTAAAGAACATTTATTAATCCATTAAACGCCACTATATGAATCCCACTGAAAAATTATGAATTTTCGCTTATTTTGGGTTTTAATGTGTATTTCTAATCATATATAGTTTAAATAATTAACAAAAATATATTTTGTTAGAAGATATGATATGTTTCCAAAATGGAAGATTTGACATCTAATTGGGGTAGAACACATGTTGAAAAACTGCAAAACCCTTTTAAATTAGTTTTCTTGATCCCTGTTTGTTATAATTTAAGAAAATAATTGTTTTATTTGATATCCATTGTTTTAAACCCCTGTACTCGAATGACTTACTTTTGCGGATTTTTTTTTTTTTTTTTTTTTTTTTTTCTTTGCTGATGTTTTGCAGAAAAACAAACATCTTTGAATAATTGAAAAAATAAATATCTATAGAAGTCACATTACAAACTTTTTGAAAAAATTACCAACGAAACTAAAAGTTTCAATATTTAATGTAAAGAAGAAAAATTATATTTATCTTAATTACTTGCAGAGAAAAAAATTCGTAAAAAATTGTTCCCGAAGCGGGAGTTTTGGCGCCTAATGGGAAAGTGAACGTCCTATACTTCGTAAATAAATAAAATTAGTGCTGAAAATAAAAAATTATTAATAAATGAAAGACTTAGGCTTTTAAGTTTGAAAGTGCTGCTACACGAATTTATCGAATTATTTTTCGTGCGTATTACTGATTGCTGCAATATATAATTTCATGCATTTTTGCGATTCATGCATTTTGAAATAGGGGTATTCTGTGATTTATTTATTTATTTTATTTATTTATTTTTCGTTTTCATGTACACTAGTCTAACGCTTCGTCTGACTGGTTCCCTCATCAGATATGTAAAGGACCCTGGATGAGAGTTTAGAGGCCCGCCAACGTCTAGTAAAGAGTCTGCATGTGATGTCAGTCTTCTGTTTGCAGTCATTGCCTGAAGAAGAAAGATTCTTTTTCTTTTTTTTAATACAAAGGCATAATTTTGATACATATCCTTCGTATTAAGTAAAATTCCTATTCCTTTCTAAACGAACGATTTATTTTTTAATGTGAACAGAATACTGTCTTTTAATAAATAAAAAAAAAATTTCGATTTCGCTGTTCGTATTATTAGTCTATGATTTCTCATCAAACAGCCAAACAATAATAAACATAAACCCAACAAACCTAATTTGGCAAACAAACGAAATTGGCGGCAATTAAACTACAGCTAATATTTAAATGACAGATTTTAAAGCTATTAGGAGGTTATTTTCATATTATAATTAATTAAAAGTAAACTAATCAAAAATTCGAAAATCGGGCTTCGAGGTATTGCGTTGTTATTGTGTTTTGTGCTATTCTAAAAGTTTCAAATGTTTAGCTAGTCGGAAAATTAGTTAAAAATCGATTGTAAAATTTGTACTGGACAAACAAACAAACAAACAAACAAGAAAGCGAGTTAATAAAAACATGGTAAAAAGATGATACTGGGAATTTCCAGAATTCCATTCTTAAGTGACAATCTAGTGTGACTCCACCCCTCCCCTAGTTCCCCACACGACTTTCTCTTATCCTGCATTTAAAAAATTAGAAGATATAGGAGTGTCGCTTCAGACACTTTTTCAGCGTGTCTCTTCAAACAGGGTCGCTTCACAGATGTTTTTTATAGGGTCGCTACGAGCATGGCGCCCTTACTTCGTTCTATCATTCTTCTCCACGCAATACCTTACAACGGTACAAGGGGGAAAAAATGAAAGAAAGAAAGTAAATAAATATGTCCGTAATTCGAAATGCACTTTGAAAAATTTCCAAACATTACACTAATATATCTGATTTTTTGTGTGGCCTTATGTAGGATAAATATTTTTCATACCATATTTTATGTAAAATAATCTGGTGTGTCACTCACACGACTTACTCTTACGCTGAAATTTAATACTATAAATACAGGTTGGAAATTAAGAGGTAACATAACGAGTACTGTTTTGTAAACCTATGTTAAAATAATTCAAATTAGGCTTCGGAAGAGTTTTATATGATAATTAGTTCTGTGTGAGGGGGGGGGGGCTACCGCACCCCTCAACCCCCGTTTCATTACTGCACCTACATTTATAAAGAATTTAAATCTGTTATTAAAGCTAAAAGTTTACTTAAAATTATTCAGATAACTTTCACATGCGAAATTCCTTAAAACTCATCAGTCTTGATCAAACTTTTCCAACAACAAATTTATATTAATTTGAAAATACAACTTTCGGATCTCCTGAAATTATTCATTTTTAAGTTATTCTAAGAGACACAGACAATAATCAAACTTTGAAAAACTTGACTTTAGTAATCAGGAAACCTCATAATGTGTAAATACACAAAAAACAAGCGATGAATATTTAGCTTAAAAACATACTATTTATCATATGTCTATGAAGAATTCATTTCAATTCCTGAGCAGCTTTCCTGGACATAGTAAAATATTAAAGTAAAAAACTTCCACTAACAATAAAAAAGAATGCTATCGCTTAAATATTTGCAAACCTGTATACCTTTTGAAGAATATGTACAAACCACATAGTGTACTTAAATATTTACAGTTGCAAATAATACGTGAAAACATGTATGTACCTTTGATTTTTCCATACAATAACTGTGCAAAATATCCATATTTGCATAGTAATTGTATGAAATAAGATATGTATGTATAAATATAGATATATAATATATATTACCTTTGGAACACATCGCTCATAGACTGCGATAATGACACAACTAAAAAAACTACGTTTTGAGATAAATGTCCTATGTTCGCAAAATTTTCGTGTTCCTGACTCTCTCCAGAATACGAAATTGTCCCTCAAACATTATGGAACGTGACCGTTTCTGTAGTGGAGGTGTGATGGTATGCAGAAGGAGGTGGGGGGAGGATAATGGTCAATGGACGTACACCCCCCACACATTTTCAGTAACGGATCTGTGATCTCCCAGAGATATCGCGATGAGGTGTTAGAGCCTTATGTAAGACTTTTGAATGAATATTTGACATATGAATCTGACTTTTTATTTATGAACGACAATGTTCATCAACATCAAGCAAACCTCGTCGACGAATTCTCTGAAAGTGAAGATATTAAGCGAATACCATGGCCAGCTAAGTCTCCTGATTTTAACCGATAGAAAACTTATGGGACTACCTTGGAAAAGCTATTTCCCGTAGACATCCTCTGCCTAGAAATGTTAAAGCTCTGAACATGGTATTGCTGAAAAAGTGGTGCTTAATTCCTCAAATTTTGGTTAACAACGTTATTGCCAGCATGAAAATACACTATGATTTGTGTGTACAAATCAGGGGAGATAGCATTCCATGTTAATTTCGTAAGGTTTCATTTTCTTTGAGTTATTCCTTTTTTTCTAAACTCTCTTTGTCACAATTTATTACCATTTTTATTGTTTCATGCTACAATTAAAAATAACATGCAGTTCTTTTAATTTTTTTTCCCTCCGTGTTTATGTGTCGTACTGTTATGTATCATATCACAAAAAATCATGAAATTATCATTGGAAGTTTCTAAGAAATCTGTGGATTTATGCATGTAAAGATAATTTTGGACATGAGTGTGCATCAGAAATTCCCAATGTATAGTATAACTTATTCAAAATTTATACATTTTTGTAACGATTTCGACTTCCCCTATAAATTAAATTTAAGTAAAAAAAGAAATTAAAAAGGAAAACTTCCAGAAAAGGGTGGACATTGTAAACCTTTTTCTCAAATTACTAACTTAGACTTACTTGAAAGTACGCAGACATATGTATTTTATTATCACAATATTACGCCTATTAAAATTTCTCAAAGTCTTTTTAAATTAAAAAATAAATAAATAAATAAAATTCAAAATTTAAATTTTTTATGAATGTTTTAATATTCCCTGATAACTATTTATTTATTTATTTTTCTCTCTCTTGGATTTTACGAACAATACATTCTAAGCATATTTTGGTATTATTACGTGTACAGGAAATTGAAAAGTTCTGTCGTTTGCAATAAGTAACATTACACCGAAAATTTTTAGTTCGTGTATTGTACTTTACCAAATGTCATCTTTAATGCGTAGAATAAATTTTCTGTATTAAATTTTTAATTCAAAACTACAAAACCTTCCGATACATTTAATACTTTGTAAATTAATTACTAAGTTATTATTATTACGATGTTATTATTTTTACATGAAAATATGTACATATATATATTTATATATATTAAATTATCAATGAATTTACAAAGCAATACCCAAGTACGTTTGTAATATATAGTTAAATCATAATTGTATAATGTCGATGGATAAAATTTGAAATTAGTTGGCAGGGAGCAATTTGAATATTCTCAAAAAATAAAAATTAAATTTTTGAATTGATTTTTTTTTTAAATCATTTTAATAGTGTTTGAGAAATTTTAGTGTACTTAATATTTTTATATTTCTATACATATGTTTATATAGATTTTCGTAACTGTAAGAAAACATTATATATATATATATATGTATATATATATATATATATATATATATATATATATACATACACTAAGCGACAAAAAAAAAAAAAAAAAAAGCCGCACTTGGATATTTTCCTTTTTCCTTTTTGCAACCGCCAATTCTTTTATTTAAAAAGCAAATTTTTGAACAGATTTTATTACGTCGCGCTCCACGAACACTTTAGGATTGAGCCCAGTGTTAAAAATAAAATGCAACTGTAAGGAAAATTATAATTTTAGAAAGTATTTCAAAAATGGCAAGTATAAGGTATTTAACGATGCCTCAAAAAGTATTAATTTTAGAGTGAAATTCAAAAAATATTTTAATACGTGAGATGGCAAATGAATTAAATGTTAACGAAATATTCCTGAGATGATTTTTAGGAACATATAAAATGTTTTGGCTGTTTAAACGAAAAATATGTCTTTAGGCGGCCATGTTGCCCATCCAAGTGAGATGATGGCAAGTTAAGAAACAAAAGTTTTAAAAAATCGATTTGTACATGCTCATAACTTAGAAAAGATTAAAAAAAGTGCATAGCAAAGTAAGTTCTTTAAAAACAGTGCGGGAACAATTAAACAAAGTATGTTAAAAACCAGAAGATCTGCAAAAAAAGCGCCATTACTAAGGAAAAGAATAAAAAAAAACAAGACTTCAGTTGAACAAAAATTTAAAAAAATTATCAGTGAATTATTAGGCCCAACTGGTTTTCTCTGATGAGTCAAGTTTATTTTATTTCGGGCTGATAGAAAAAAAACTAGTAAGATGATAAAAATATGACAGAATTATTGAAAATTGCATTCATAAAACAGTGACATATTCTCCGTACATTATGGTACGGAGGCATAAATTTTCAATGAGTCGGGCAAATTTTTATGCTCAAGGGATCAATTAACTCGAAATAAAACGCGGCCATTATAAAAACGGCGCCTGACCGACTATTTTGAAGGTATCTCAGACTTTCCTGCAAATAGAATTTCAATATGATATTGCACCATACTAAAGGGCGTCTGTGGTGAGTTTATTAAATTCAAATTGTTAAAACTACCTATCCTATCCCATGCGCACCTATAATTTTGTAAGCAATCATACCTTTTTTTAACTTTAAGTTAAATCCCACAAAAATTATCGTAGAATTTCTTTTTCATCAGACTTGGAAATAGCCCTAATCTCAATCCGCTCGAAAATGTTTAGTCTATAAAAAAGCGCGGAAAAGGGGTGAGGATTAAAAAAATTGCAGCCTATAACTCTGCAAGGACTAGAAAAAATTATTTGTGATATATGACACCGAGAATTTTTTTATATTTATATTAAAACACTGCATAATACTATGCCATTGTGCATTAAAGCAGTAATTCCATATAAAGGTGGAATAACTCAATGCAGAATACATATTTTTATTAAAAATTGCTTAGATCTAACAAACAAATAGTTTTGTTTCATATATTAAAATATAACTTGTTTATATTATATAATAAATCATAATGCAGTACAAAGTATATGTTTATTATATTACGTTTAAAAAGAATGTTTTATGTAGATTTTTAATAATTAATTCGTAGAGTGTAATAAAGTGAATTATTAAATCAAAAATGTCCATATGTGTCATTTCATCTGTTTGATATTATGCAAACATTACAGTTTTATTTGTTTCAACCATTAGTTTTGAAGTTATTACAAATGAAAAAGGTCAATTTTTCTGCAGTGCTGCTTTTTTTTTTTTTTTTTTTCTTAGTGTATATACATGTGTGTGTGTGTGTATGTTGTATGTATGTATGTATAATGTTTATCATCCCTTTAATTTGGAATAGGTATTAGTTATCAATTGGAAAATAAGCTACAGATAGATGTCTATGTGCTTTCATTTTGCAAGGAGGTGTTGGTTTTTGGGATTAAGGACGATTGATTTCACGCGGGTTCTAGGCCTGTAGGTGGAGTGCCCTCCGTGGGGATCTTTCTAAGGGGTCCTAGTCCGTATTTACGCGAGTTCCGAGAAGACCACGGAAAATTCCGAACGGCTAGGTCGACTTCTCATCTAGCAGCTTTGAGTGCAGAACCACTCGGCCATTGGTGGGGCCTCGCTTTGTAAAGAAGAATATTCGATAATTTAGGAAGGAACATGAAAAAATATAATTGTTATATTTCTAAACACAAAACAAGTCACATTATTAGTTTAAAAGAAAAAAAAATACCGTCGAAGATTACATTTAATTGTGGAAAAGGCTTATATATACATATAAGTGCATATTCAACAAAGTATATTGACCTCTTATAATAATTAAACATATCGCATGCTAAAAATAACAAAAGTAAATAAATCCAACTTCCTAAAGAGTTATCACATAATTTGATTTATACAGTCATATATATTAGTACACATCAGTCTTTTGTCTGTTTTGTCGCGTTTTAAAAAGAGCCATGCTTAATTACTTCAATCGGGAATACTTGTTGTGTTTTTGAACTTTAAACTGTTTCTTTACATTGCAAACTTCTTATTCTGTATCTCCACGAGATACTAGTAAACAAAATTATAAAATGTAATATTTACTGCCTCTTATCCTTTTCCGAAAATAGTGCAAACACAATGAACTAATTTTCGCAAATAAAAGGACTTATTAAAAGTTAAAACTTAGTTGAAATCAGTTTTAAACATTACCTTAAAACTCAATTAGTTTTAAAAACACACCTTTGAAAAAATAACTACAAAATTCTTAAATAAATTAGATTCAAACATTATATAGTTGCGCTGAAAATTTCAAAATATAATATACTAGTACATAGTCGTACTATATAAACATAGTTATTTATTTATTTTATTTATTTTTTTTTTTTTTTATGTAAACAGATACAATTAAAAATTTTTGTAGATTAACTATGTAAATGTCAATAATGAATCAAATAAAAAATTTCAATTCATTACATTTTATTATTAAATCGTTATATTCAATGATTTTCATTTATAGATAATTTTTTCTCAGACATCAATTGATATTTTTTATAAGTAGAATCCATACGATATATATAGTATAAGGAAACTTTAACATTTATCTTTCACTATAGCAGAGATATAATGAATAAAAAGTAAAATTTACAGTGATTTTAATTCATTAAAATTTGATCGAAAAAAGTGAAAATTTAAAGATTTATAAAATTTATTAAGTTAACCGTGCTAATTTATTTGAATAATAGTAAAAGTTGGATGAATCTGAGCTAAGTAATTTCCATATAAATTTTCTTCACATCTGAAATAACTTTCGTATTGCTCACCAGATAGCAGCACTATAGACTAATTAGGAATTTCCTTCTTAAAGTTATTTGACAAGGAACTTATATTAAATAAAAAACATTGTATAATTTAAAATTTAATTTCAAATTTTAATAAGTTGAAGTGTCATTTTTTCATAAATCATGTATAATTTGCAACAGAGACATTGAATATAATGATAATTGAATTATACTGATATATTTTCTTTTGACAGTAGTTTACGCAAGGGCTTTACTACAAAATATTTGCAGGAGCAAATAATTGCTAACATCAAATAATATCATTTGCTTAAAGTTATTTAATACAATGAAACTCCTCTGAAAGTCCACCTGTATCTCTATTAAAGGGTCACTTCCTTTAGGCCAATGTATAATTGTGTACCTACCTCTCTTAGGGCAGGGGTCACATTTTGCAAGAACAGGGTTTTATTTTGCCATTGACTTGACCAACATATAACTAAGATTAATATCTATGTTTGTAATAATAGTCTCATTTCAGGAAAAACAAACCAATTGATGAGACTTCATAAATGGGTACTTAGAAATGAATTTGAAACTTTTAAATAGGAATTTTGTGTTATATCATTATTTAAATAATAAATTTAAATGCAATAGCTTCAAAATATGTAATGCTGACTCCAAATGGAAAAATAAAAGGATCAGATTTAGCTAAGATTCAGATTTAAAAGATAAAACAAGTATTTTCTGTTAAGAAGCTTTTGTGGAAATTATAGATTAATACATAATCTCTTTGCTACTCATAAGTAATGCTAAGTTGAGCCAATTTGTTTCGATAAATGAAAAATATCTTAGGAAAGAAAATTCTTGCTAAAAAGCTTTCAAAATTAAAACAAATTAGTCTAAACAGGCAATTAATGTGTGTTTGGTTAATTACAATAATTTATTTTATGGAATTTGTTACTTGAATTAGGATTTTCTGAACAATCTTTATTAGAAGACCGCCACTCTAAAAAACCAATTCCCTATAGCAGGATGAGTGGCCGTTTGGGGCGGTTTCACTGTATTTCAGTTCCAGCTATTTATAATTTACCGAATTTTAGATTTATCATTTAAGGAACAAGTTAGCACAATTATGTTAGAAAAGTTGCTGTACATTAAAGTTTATAGGTCGAAATTTACTAAGATTATACAGCTAATTTATTTGATACGCCTGCTTTGAATTCACTTATTGCTGACAGAAAAATAAATAAAATAAAAATATTCTGCAATATTATGATTAATATATTGCTTCTAAAATTGTTTTTTACTTGGGAAAAATTTTAATCTCTGTTCCCCTGATGAAAATTCCTCAACTATCTGACCACCGTTGGAGGATATCATTGAGCTGTTTTTTTTTTTTTTTTTACTACAATACACTTATAAATTCAAAACTATATAATTACAGATTTTTAGTTTGTTTTTCAAATTTGATGGACTCAAATTATAATCATATGTACACCTTTATTTTCAAACTCAAAGTAAAGTTTTCTTTTTTTATTTTTTAAACTCTGCAGGGAAAACAATATTACAATTTTGCCCTTTTTTTCAAAGGCAAGCAGAAGGTTGTCCCGGGGCTCTCCCGCATAACCGCCTCATGAGTTCTTTATTGCCAACAGTGACTTAAGTATTTAGTGAAAATCACAAGATTTTTTTTCCCCCGATAATTAGTTAAATTTTTTATCATCAATTGTTTTTTTTTTTTTTTTTTTTTTTTTTTTTTTTAATTCATTATGTTGACAAAGACGATAGTTTTTAATATTTTTTCATTAATATCTAAATTTAAAAAGCACATTTACGGGAGATCCGTGTAATATGGACCCCCTAAGCAAGAATGCTTATAAAACTAAAATTATTAAAATGAAAAGATTTAATTTGTTGGCTTCTCATTACAATTGTATAGTTGCATGGTTCAAGCTTGGTAAAGCACACTGAGAACTATTAATAATTGCATGAAATAATTATTTTATTTATGTATCGGTGGTCCATATTACACATACGCTCGTGTAATATGGACCAAGTGGTCCATATTGGTCCTTCTCGTAGTGGTCCTTCTCGAACAGTTGACACACTTGGAATTGTGAAACGAACTGTCCAGCATGTGCCCTCATACACTTGTCCATCTCTTGGAAATAGTAGAAATGGACGAAAAAAATAATAGTTAATGGACAAAAAAAAAAAAAAAAAAAGGCAGGTCCAAAGGCTATATCCAATGGGTATAGTATGCGAAGGAAGTGATAGCTTGATTACCCCTGCTTCTCTGGCGTATCCTATAGCCTCAAGATTTTGAGTGTGCGATATCTGTACGCCGAGCATTAACAAAACCTCTCTGTTTTTATCATGAACCACTAGTCCATATTACACAATAGAGCATGGTTCATATTACACGCAGAGCAACGTTGTTTCTAATCACCTATCGCTATGCAAATTTGTGCCCATGAAACACATGTCTAAATTGTGCAGAAAATAAGTACATTTGCTACTATTAATACGAAAATTATATTACAATTACCTAACAGCAAAAAGTCATACTTTCATTATAACATACTTGTTACATCAATGACCATATAAACCGAAACTCAATTTCGTTATCGTCCAAATACAGGTACGCATGTACAAGTCACTTCCTGCTTTGTATAACAATAATATTCATTAAAGGCAATGAGATGGTTTCACCATCTAGTGTTGAACATATAAATTTCCTCATGGTCCGTATTACACGATGGTCCATATTATACGGTTCTCCCTTACCTGTTTATTTATTTATTGTTAACATAATAATACTTCAATTCATTTAAACAAAAGCTTAAAACTTATAAAATTCTTATTTAAAATAAAATCATGATATGCAGTATTATTGATAATATTATTAAAATACAAACTCCTGTTGTGTAAGTTGTTTATTAACACAGCTTCTTTAAATTCAATATTCTTTATAGAAACATGTTATAAAAGAAATAATTTAGAGATTTTCATTATCCAAACTGAGGACTGACTTATCCAATCTTGCGTATTTCAAAATTGTACATAATAATATTCTAATTTAATTAAAGTAAAATTTTTAAAGTTTCGAATAATTACTTATACGTTGTGTCTATAATATTGCTGAAATATATATAATATTACTATTGTTAAATTTTAAAATTAAATTATTTTCAATATTTAATAATACTTCTTGTTAGATTATTTTTGGACAGATTTGACATCAAATGAAAATTTTTATAAATTATCAAGGTATGTGTGCAATTGCTCTCTCTCTCTTGCAAACTCTTCTATGATAGCCATATCTTTGTATTTTAGATGAATTTTAAATGTTGTTTCATTAATATAGATTTTTAAAAAAGTCATTCTATAATTTTATTTTAGAAAACTTTGAAAGAATTACTATTTTTTCTTTCATTTATACGTTTGTTCTATTTTTATTAGGTATCGTCACTATTATTATTATAATCGTACACTTACAATAGGAAGTGTAATAGTTACATGATAACGATAAATAGTGATAATAATGTAACTATTATTGCTATCATTTACAACAACTGCGCCACCATTCATGATTTTGAATTAAAATAATATTTTTTTCCCCCTGAAATGTATTTGCACATGTAAAATATTCATCGATTTATAAATATATGATTATTGAAAATAATGTGTATATGCATTTATAATGGAAATTAAACTAAAAATGTATCAAATGTATTTAATGAGGGTTTTTTTTTTCCTTTTAAGAAAGAAACGAAAGTACATATAAAAAATTTGCTTTAAAATCAATCGATTATAAAATGTGTTACAAATATGATTAAAATTGCAAGGAGTTAGTAACTGATGCGGTTCATTTTTAATACGCCTATATCATCTATATTATACATAATACGCTATCGCATTAATAATAATAATAATAATAATAATAATAATAATAATAAAGCAATGTGAAGTTTTAGAATAAAAAACCATATATTACAACGATACAAAATTCAGTTATGGTGTAATAAAGTACAAAAATCAGTTGAAACATTATGTAATAATATCATTTTCCATTTTCGTCGAGCCTGCACTTACCAAATCTCATCGTTGAATTTCTTTGCAAAATGTATAACATACATTACACTTCCAGTTTTGTTATACAGTTAATAGCATGCAGTTTTTGAAAAAGATTAACATACTTTTTACACCTGTCACACTGCCTCATCATCCGATCTGTGAACCTAAAAGTATTTCTTATTTTGTTCAAAATTTTCGAAAAAAAAAAAAAAAAAAAAAAAAAAAAGTTATATTTTGAGTTCAAATTAATTTTACAAGCCAAAAACTTCCTAGCCGTGTTCATAATATTGCTAAATTATTTTCATACAAATAAATTTCATTAAATACAAACCTTTAGCAACAAGATTAAAAAATAAAAAAATAAAAACTTTCAAATAACCAGCAACATTCTAGATATTCTAGATAAGCCAAGTGCTTATATTATATGAAATCTAAATCTTTTCACAAACAAATAACAACTACACTGAAAACAAAAAATTACCAATTCTTTATACCTTAAAATGTCTTATTTGTATTATGACAAAAAGAAATTTATTCCATTTTTTAACCCTTTGACTGCTCTGGAAAAAGGACAAAATTGTGATGTTGTTTTCACTGTATGGTCTTTCAATATCTTAAAACAATCACTATTTCAGATAGCAGTTAAAAATACAACATGGCATTTAAGCTTAAAACTCATTAATTTTATATATGATCTCTGTACTGAAAAAACAAGTTAATAGTTCATAATTATTCATTTTTGAACTGTGAGTGTATTAGGGGAAAGATAACTTTTTATTGAACAACAAAAAAAAAAAAAAAAAAAAAAAAAAAATCCGTATCATTTGCTCGGAAGGTTAAAATGTTTTATTTTTTATTCACAACCTATCTTTTTTAATACTCATAATTCTTTTTACTTGTAGTAGATCTAGAACCCTTTATAAAAACTCGGCACAGAGGGCATTCCTCCCAGTCAATCGGCCTTAACCCACTTACCCTAATATATAGCTGCCAACTTTTTTAATTTATTCCGGAATGTGATTAGTATCCACCCTTTTTTCACACTGAGTTAATTGTAGAATAATTTTCTTCAATATAAAATTACGATTAAATATGAAATAAATTACTCTACAGTGAAAATAGTGCAGGTACTAACCACATTCCGGAATAAATTTAAAAAGTTGGTAGCTATGCCATAATATTTTTCCTATGCGCATTTACTTTTCGTTATTTAGTTTGCTTATAATAATTATAATTTAAACTTAGTGCGATTAGAAAATCTACTAGAAAGTTTGTTCTCTCGTTTATTGGAGTAATTAAGAGGTTCTGCTCTCCAAGTTCTCCAAATTGGTAAACGGAGTGTGCCAGGTTCAACACAGGTCACGCTCGTAAGCCTAACCGTTCGAAGTTTTCTGCGATTTTCTCCGATATTCTCGTAAATGCAAGGCTAAATTTCCTGAGAAAGACCTGTCAGAGAACATTCGAGCCAGGCGTAGTCAGTCCCAAGCGTACTCTGTCGGTCTTAATTCAAAACACACTAACTCTCGATTTTCAGATTTCGATTTTCTGTCACCCTCCTGATCACGTACAACGCACATTCAGTGATTAATTATGTTGTAAAAATTAATTTGTAAAGTTTTCAAAAATTATGAATGGCAATGGAACTTTTTTTTATTCATTTCGGTAACGTTTACATAAAATTCAGCGACCTAAAAGTTTTTCGGGCTTGTCTTTGCATGGTTTCTAAAAGAAAATGCGTGTGTGCATTTGGAGGGGAGGAGATTTTCGAAATTAAACCAATTACTAAGTTTCTGCGAAGTAACGTTAAATTGTTATAAACTTTTAAAGTAGTTCTTATTTTTCTTGTTCTGGAGTTTCTTTATTTTATGTCGATGAAATATGAAAAAATATGTAAATAATCTTAAATCAGTATTTATTGTTAAAAACATAATAATTTTGTAAAATTAAATTTTTAGCTCATATGCATGTATAACTTCTTAAAATACCGTCTTAATTATATATTTTTAATGAAAACAAAAACATATCGGATAATTTAACATTTTTCTTGGGAAAATAATTACAAAACTTAATTTAAAAAAATTATAATGACAACAAATGAATCTGTTAATAATTTTCAGCGAAGTAATTTAATATATATGTATATATATATGTATACTTTATTTGGGGGGGGGGGATGAAATTGTAATAAAAATATTTCAATCTTTATCAACAGCGTTTTACTTTCAAATTCGCAACCCTGTGACCTTAACTAAATACAATTGCCTATACAATTTAAGTAAATGAACCTTATATTTGTTTGAAATATCTCACACACAAATGCCATCTCATTTCAAATGCCTATTTTTTTTTTTCTCATTTTGTCCACAGAGAAAGAGAAAAAGGATTGCAACACTTGCAACTTTCTATTTCATAATATAAATAATTTACAACCATTTAAACCCCACAACCATGTAAAGCATTTTTGAGGAGAGGAAAAAACAATATATATGTGAGTGTGTGTGTATGTGTATTAGTATAAATATACGTACAATTGGATACATCCAAATTTAAGATAATCATTTGTGCAAACAATGTTGACAAGCACAATAGATTTTACGAACAAAATTTTGCTTACCTTTAAGAATTTTCTTGAAAGACTTCGCTAGTTCTTTCGATAAATCATAAATGTATAACAGTACGTCAAAACTAGTTTCTGCTGCTAGTTCTGGTCGATCTAAAATTTCTCCGTCCATTCTGAGTTCTACTTTAGCAGACGAAGTTTCTCTCTTCCGAACTCATCTTCCGCATCTTTGAGTGACGCCCTCTCGCGGGGAGCTACGACCCTCCCCTTTACAGAAAAATAAGTATTTCTGGAAGAAATTCCCCAAGTTATCTTAAGCGTAGGTGCAGAAGAAGCTATATAATAAATAAAGCATTGGGGTTTTTGGCCAGACACTAATACCAGTTTAGTCAGATAAATGAGATTTTAAATCTGGTAAAACATCCACCTTAAGTTTACGGGAAAAATACTAAAACAAAAATATTTACGTAACACTGACTGCGATCTACATCTGAAGTTTGTTTACATATTTATTGTTTACCTTTAAGGACAGTTGTAATTAAAAAATCTGGAATAACTCCACTTGATTTTCCTAATACTAAGTAATTAACGATTGTTTAAATAATGTAAGGGAAGTTGTTAAAAAAACACAAGAGAAAATTATAAATAGTGTGATTGAGTATTTTTGCCCAAATAGTATGTTGTTTAAATAAACGTTGTTGCACTTCAAATAATTTTGGACCATAGGTCTTAATGATAAAGATTTTTTTATTGCGTACCTATAAAAATTTTTAAGTGCTAGATTCACAAAATCTATACAGTTCATGTGACGGTGACCAATATCATATAATAGGTATATAAATTTAAAGCTCAATCAAATAGAACATTTAGATGCTATCACACTTTAAATAATTTGAATCCATAAGCCAAAATTATAAAGAATTTTTCGTTGCGTCCTTGTGAATAAACTAAACTAAATTGTACTATAAAAAAAAAAAAAAAAAAACTTTTCACCAAAATCTATACAGTTCGTGCTACGGTGACATATATCATACGTACCAACTTTCAACTCATTCGAACAAAGTGTTTAGACGATATCGTGTTCACTCACACACATACATACTTCAATATAAAAATAGCAAACATGAACTCAGGGGAATTCCAAAACGTATAGAAACACCAAAATCTCGAAGTCAAATTTTTGTCATGATTACAATATTTTCCTCACATTCGTATGTTCAGAAAGAAGACTTATAAGCATTTCATAAAAACAGGATAATTATTATTCTTTATTTATAAAGCTTTTCTTCTTTTTATTGTATATATTTC
Organism: Salticus scenicus; assembly: GCA_963930645.1. Lineage (NCBI taxonomy): Eukaryota > Metazoa > Arthropoda > Arachnida > Araneae > Salticidae > Salticus > Salticus scenicus. The sequence goes on along the minus strand of OZ005649.1, from coordinate 258,202,550 downwards.
AAATATTAATAAGATTTCATGCGAAAATTAATAAAACCATTTGATTGTTCTAGAACTTTTATAGAGAAATAATTTATAATAGAAATTAATCGAAAGAATACTTCCTTAATACTTCACAAGAGTTTGAATAAAAAATATAGTTCCCTATCATACTATAAGTCACGAAAAAATGTAAGTATTTGTGAAATTTTTAAACTTTGTTTTTATTCATTTATTTATTAAGTTTTTTAAAATTGCGAGGCGTAAGGAATTCAAAAATCAGAAAATTTATATAGTGTCTGTTTGTATAGGTTAGTCAGTTCATTAGTTAGGTTGTGTGGGCATTATCTCGAAAACAAGGGATCGTGAAGAAGTCTGACTAGCTTTGAAATGTCACTTACGATATTCGCAAGAACACTATTTTGAAAATTCTAATTTAAAAATTTCGTAAGTTATTCAAAATTTATGATTTTCTTACTGTGGGAGAACATGGCAAAATTTCGATTAAAAGTGCATAATGAAGAATATTTTTATCATGAAGATATTGGACCAGTTTTAAAGTGTAATTAATGTACAGGGCTCATGAATTACGGTCGCTTAGTCGCCATTGGCGACGAATATATTTTAACTGGCTACTATATTTTCAAATTTACGAAAACTCAACATTTTTTTTTTTTTTTTTTTTTTTTTTTTTTTTTAATATTTTGATGAAAAAATTGGTCTTAGAATCGGACTTATATTCCACTCGATGTAGTCTAACTCTCGCGATTTTGATACCCGCTCTTTGAGACACTAAGTTGAATCAGTACATCATTAAGCGATTTATACCACTTTTCTCTATGCATGTTTCACAACGGGGTGTTATTAATGCACCATTTTAAGGTTTACATTGCTCCTGTTTGCGTGCGCTCAACGACCTGGTGCTGAATCGTTGGTCGATTAATGATGTATCAGTGCCGATGGTGCATCTGTTTGGCGAAAATAATTAAAACCGTTTTTTAAATGTTAAACAGATGTTTCTTGATGTATCATTCTAGCCTAGTAAGTATTAGATTTTTTATGCACAGAATTTTAATTTCTATGTTCAAGTAAATTTCAAAATTGAAAAAAAAAAAAAAAAAAAAAAAAAAAAAGGTGGCTATTTTTTATTGACTACCAGATTTTTTTGCTGGCAACCAGTTTTTTCTAAAATCATGAAACCCTGTTCATGATGCTGGCATGAACATCATTGACTATAAACATTCTGCTTTGAAAACTTCGTAAGTTATTCGAAATTTACGATGACAGAATATGGCAAAGTTTCGAATGAACGTCCATTATGATGATTGGTTGTCTGTTAAACGTTTTTTACGTGGCACTAGAACAACACAATGCGCAGTACGTTCATTATGAGGGACATTTTCATCATGATGATGTCGGACTACTTTTAAGATATCATTTATGGAACTAGCATGGATATTCACCGACTATGAACGTTCTGATTTGAAAATGTTGTAAGTTATTCGAAATTTAAGATTTTTTTTTAATATGGCATAATAGTGCATAATATGGCATAATAGTGCAATACTGAGCTACTCATATGAAAATATTGCAAATATTGTGAAAATTAAAAAATTTATTGTTTCACTGTTATAATGAACTGAATTTTAGTTCATCTTAAAAAGAAAAAGGGGTGTAAAGTGTTAGGTTTATTTTTCAATATTAATTTACAATCAATGAGCTTTATATATTGCCTTTGATTGAATTTGAATCATAATAAATATTTGGGTAAAACCCCTTATACTTTTGCCTTTATTATTATTATTATTATTATTTTAGAGGATCTGAAATTCAATTAATTCTATCAAAAAGAATTTTTTGAAATTTCACGATACTTATTTGGTATTTTCATATAAGTAGCTCAATATACTTGGTTAATAAATTATGTAAATGAAATTTCAGAAAATATTTAAGGATCTCGTTGGTTTAATATAACTATTCTTGTTTAACTTGCCCTTGAAAAAAGTCATCAAATTACATTGTCACCAAAAAATGGAAATAGTAGAATGACAATTGCTGGTGAAGGAAAAGAAAAAGAAACCTCATTCCCTAAAAAGTTAAATAATTTGGTGTGACCTCACACAACTTTCTCTTACTCTACATTTCCATAGACTAGACACATTTTTTACAGTTTAAGTTGTAACAAGCAAAGTACTGTTTCTGAATACTTCTAATACATTTTAAACAACAGCTCAGAGTAGTTTAATAAAAAATTGTTTTAAAAAAAAAACTGTTCATAAGACTGTTTACAAAACAAAGCTTTTTAACAGAAATTCACCCTTCTCACACAAATTGAGGGAAGGGGGTCTTAAATATTGTAACTGCATTCATTAAAAAAATTTAAGACTGTTATAAAATTTTGAAATATATTTCAAATTATTAAGAGAATTTCCGCCCATAATTTTCCGCCACTCGAAAAATTGGACTATTTTGAGCAGCCCTGAATATTGCATTACCTATAAATTATATACATACCAAACAGTGTACTTAAACTTAGCACAGTACGCACGCACACACACAAAATGACATTACACAATTTGAAATGCACTTCGAGCTTTTTTCAAACTTGGCACTAATATATTAGAAATCTCTTGCACGATCCTGTAAACAAAGAATAAATATTCTCCATGTCATATTTTATACAAAACTTGCTCATGAACAATTAAATAAATGTCACTTTTATGAACATATATGCCAATTTAGTTTTGTACAGTCTAAATATATTAAACTAGTTAGTTGTAGGGTGACTGAGGCGCCCGTTGAAAAATTATCATTTCATTTTATTTATTTCTCACTTCAAATAATTCATTTGCTAGCAAGCTCGTGCGAAATTTTCGCATTTTATTTATCTCTTCGTTACCTTTAAAATGTAAAATTATTATTATTATTTTATAGACGTCATTTTTTCATATGCATGAGCAAATTTAATACTATATATATATATATGTTTTTTTTTTTTTTTTTCTTTAACGTGAAAGCATATTTTATTTTATGCTGAAAAAAAAAAAAAAAATAGCAACAATTAAAAATTTAAATGTCTATTTTAAAGCTATGTCTATTTTCATATTTTAATTAATTTTAAAAAATCTAGTCAGAAATTCGTTACAAATAATGTACCAAATGAAAGGGGCGATTTTTCTGAATCCGTCGGATTAAACAGCTTATCGATCGGGCAATTAGATTTTTTTTTTTTTATTTAACTAAAGTATGAAAATTAGGTGGCAACTTCCGTTCGCACACAGAGTCCAAGGAAATCTCTTAGCCTTTTTAAGCGTGACAGAGCCAGTCAGTCAGTGATGAGCGTAACTATATATGCTGATATACTTACTAGAAGTTTTCCCCGTAGACGTAACACATTTGAAAATTTTATATGTCTCAAGACGAACCATTTATCCGATTTCATTAAAAAATTTCAAGTAGCATCTCCGTAAGATTCTGATTTAAAATACTGAGATTGGATTTGAACTTCCTGATATGATTTGTTCATGAGGTATGTTGAAAACAGACTTAAACACACAGATACGCAAAACAACTGCTAAAAATCTGATTTTTTTAGATTCAGGAGACCCTAAGTAAATAGAAGAAAATTTCAGTTTTGAAAATTTGATTAAGAAAAAGAAAAAAGCCATGTATATGGATAAAAGAAAATAAAAATGAAAAAGTTACCAGAGTTGGTGCAAAATAACTTTGGCTTAGCAAAAACCTTTGGTATAATGTACAATGTTCCTACATATACAAAAATTTTCTCCAGCTATCAGTGTTATAAATAATTCTTTTTAATTTCATAACAGTTATTAAAATATAATTCTCTTTATGCACATTTATGCGAAATTTTGTCCTATACAACCCACCATGTTAAAAATTTAGAAAAAGTGGGATGACAACGCCAACTATTGAACAATTTGCACCAAAAACTGAGAGGCTCTAATTTATGTCAAAGTGCAACTATATACCAAATTTTATGAATTTCTGTGGAATAGTTCCTGAGATGCAGTTGCCACAAAATTTTGTCACACACTCAGAGAGAGGCAGACAGACATTTTTTTTTAAATGGTCAAATCGTGTTCTACATCTCTCAAAACGTGTAAATCTATCGAAAATCCGAGATCAAAAATTTTTACGAATCCAATACTTTCTTCTATTAAATATATTAGAAGTTAAAAAAAAAAAAAAAAAAAAAAAAAAACCTAACGTTTGAATTAAGATTTAAAAAATAATAATAATAATAATAAATAAATGAAAAATGTAATAAATGTTTTAAATAATTTAAAGGCCCGGTGTTCGATTCCCGGCTCTAATATTTTTCACATAGTTGGTAAAAATCAGCCTTCTACTCCGTTCTATCAAAAATTAAATTATTATAATCAAATATATTCAGTAAATATTGAATAATCCTAATTTTCTCCAATTTTGGTTATCATTAATAATAATAAAAATAATAATAACAATAAGTTACTCTCGCAAAATGCAGTTACGAGACTGACAGTACCTTATGTTTCTTAATAAAATATACTGCTTATTTCTTACTTCCCGCAGACTAAAGACAAATATCTAACTCTTTTATTAGTTATTACTTAAAACTTAAAATGAGAGACAAGCTGACAAGTATTTGGCTCTAACGCCAGCTCACCCGATTTTCATGGTTATTGAACTTTCTTCCTCCTTTTGTGGCTCGCGTTCAATCCATTCCCAATTTCGATTCTTTACCTTTTCATTAAAAACTAGTGCGTTGCTAAAATAGAACTCCCCCAACTTCTGCATTCAAAGAGTAAAAAAGAACATCTTCTTGTCAAGAACACGGATGGATATTCTCTAAGATGTTCAGAGTTTAAAAACTCTAGCGAGTAGAGTGATGCACTTTGAAGTTAATTTGCTCTAAATATAACTTGCTCTCTCTGGAGGTCTTGTAAAGATTCAATAAATTAGCGATTAAGAAATATTTTTTTGTTTGCATTAGCATGATATTTTTGATTTAAATGTTCATGCAGGATAAACCTGAAAGATGAAATTTTAAGTTATTTTCCAATATCCGGTACATCAGGAGTTGTAGCCTCCGCCTTTTTTCCAGGACACTTTGAAAAATAAGAAATTTATGCCTTTCTTGCAACCACTATTTTTATACAGTAATTTCTATATTCTTTAATCACGACAGATTACTTTAAAAATACAATAAAGATTTTAAAAAAAAAGTGGTAGCAAAAGAGACGAAAATTTCTCACCCATGAAAGTGTCCTGAAAAAAAGGCGGAGACTACGATCCCTGCCGGTATATCTTGTAAGTTTAATCACCACTTTTATTTTTGTTTTACAAATTTTTCGTCGAATTAACGAAATAAATAATTTTTTCGTTAGAAGGGTTTTAGAGAAACAATTTTTTAACTGTTCGATTTTTTTTTTTTTTTCTTCTTTTCTTTTTAATATGTTCGTTGATTTTGTGAAAGTTCTATGATTTTGTGAAAGATCGTTTTAAGATTGTCGATTTTAATATAAAAGATCAGTTTTCGAACCCGAATTTTTACTAAACAGGGGCTATAAAAGGCCATTTTTCATAATCAATGAACATTACTGGTGAGACTTCCTGAAACCCTTCACACGTCGTAACCACTATAAAGAAAATTACAACATTGTTATGTTTATTTTAGTACTTTATGGGAAAATGTTTGCATTCCATAGGAAGATGCTTGTATCCTGTGAGGAAATTCATACAGAAAAGGAGAATGAGAAACCAACATTGATGGAAAACAATAGATGATTTGGCCTCGAATATAAAAACCGATAGAGTCCATTGAAGAAAATTGCATACTTTTTTCTTCTTTACTAATAATGCGGGTAAAATCCATTCAGCCTCCTCAACCACTAATAATAAATAAATCTACATATACAGAACGAAATGTTAGTATGCGTGCTTTTTATAGACTCAAAAATTACTGAACTGATTTACAAAAAAAAAAAAAAAAACCCTAATATTGCCTATTACTTATGACTTAACAGGAGGGTAGTCATCAGCAGTTCATTTAGAGCTGAGCACGTCAACCAGGGGTCTATTTCACCCAAGCTCAAAGCATTCTTAAGAGAAAAGCCTCGTAGCTGAAGCAAAATTCAGCAGACGGCTTAATGAAATGACGACTTATGGCCGTATTCACCATTAACTTCAACTCCCGGTTCAACGCAAAAACTTGAAAAGCGTCTAAAGGTAGGGTACAGCTTTCCAGCAAAATTTGACACGCTGTTTCTGCCATCTAGCGTTGAGGACTTCATATAATCTTTGATTGGTTATTTTCACCTAAAAAATCTGAAAATAACTATACCGCTAGATGGCAGAAACAACACGGCAAAATTTGCTGAAAATTTTCACCCTGCCTTTATACGCTTTTCAAATTTTCATCTTCAACCGAGAGCTGAGGTTATTGGTGAATAACAGCCTAAGACGCTCAAACCTATGAGCAGAAAAGGCCACACAATCACATAAAATGTGACAGACAACAACCACGACGTCGACAAATGGGATTAGAACTGATGCTCATAATGCGCAGACGCCTTTTATGGATACAATGACCAGTAAGAACGCCAATTGCCATCCTAAAGCCATTTCGGTTAAGTATTAAATATCCTAATGACGCAGGCTAGAACAGTCATGATTTAACTTTTTTGCTTGTCTTTGACCATCAGATCTACACCATTACCAAGGAGCTTGAAAACAGAAGCCCTAAAAGCAATGGAAGAAATACCAGAACAGGCTCAGGGCCACAAAAGAGTGTGCTGGAGTCAGACCTTGCCAGTTCATTAGCCAACTCATTACCAGGAATGCCAGTATGAACAGGCACCCAAAGACTAACCTTATTAAAGGAAGAAACGTCACAAAGTACTCTGAAACACTCCCACACAAGAGAAGAGGTGTACTTATACCTCATCTATGAAAGGACAGCACTCTGAGTCTCTGAACAGATACGATTAGTTAAATTATTATAACCCCCTCTGACCACTGTCAAAGCACACATTGCAGCACAAGAGGATAGCAAAGATCTAATATTGTCTAAATGCAGAAATCATTCGTTATTGAATTCGTTATAAATGTTAATTATTAAATCAAGGGAATGGAACTAGTAATCCATTCCCTTGATACCAATCACGTTCCTGACTTTGACAATATTAAAACCTTAGCTTCTAGATAAGATATACGAACGTAAAGATATATAAATCACGAATTTTCCTATAGGACGTTTTTACCAAACTGCAGCATTGAACGAAGCTAAAACAGTTCCTCCCGAGTACATAACCTTGATGTGATGTTTTGTAACTGGATCTTAACTGTTATGCTATGTAGTATTACAAAATTGTAAATAATTGTGTTTATTTTTGTATAAATTCTTTCAAAGAGGCTTAGTAAATTGATAAAGGGCTAATTTTGTGCATTTCTAGTCGTTTTAGCGTTAAAATAACCTTATTTTCCCTTAAAAACGCATTAAAAAGCCCCAGTAATGCAGGTAATGGATTTAGCGCCAAATTTGGCGGCTTTTTCCCACCTTGGCGAATTTTTTGGCGACCTTGGCGAGAAAATCCTTATATGGGATATACCAAATATGGAAGCTGTAAGTTGATTGGTTGGCCACTTTCTAGAGCTTTCTCGAAAAATCTGGGTTCCATGGAACAGTATATAAGGAGCGCTTCCTCGCCAAGGCAGTCAGTTCAGTTCAACTTTCAGCCAGCTTCGCTAGTGCTTGCATTGCTCTTGAGCCTCTTTGGAAGAGACTTGCTTTATGTGTTATTGCTATACAGTTTGTACTGTGGATTTGCTATTGACAGCTGTTGTTTAAGCTGTGTTTACTGTTTGAATTGAAGCTGATACTTGGTTTATAGACCTGCATTTTTCTGGAATTTTCTGTGAATAAATTACTGATTTTTTGTACGTTTGGCCTTTCATTCTCAGACAACTCACGAACCCCCAAGTACGCAACATTTCTGGTGTCAGAAGTGGGATTGTCTGTGAATGGTTATAACTAGAGCTATGGAGGAACAACTGAAGAAACTTCTAGAAAGCGTAGCTACCCAGATGAATGAAATGAAAGAAGGGCAAAGAGAGATGAAAGAAAGTATGGAAGCATCGCAAAAAGAGATGAAAGATAACCTGAGTCAAGAGATGAAAGAAATGAAGGCAGCACAAGAGGAAATGGAAACATCGCAAAGAGAAATGAAAGACGGCTTGACTGAAGAAATGAAGGAAATGAAAGATACTATGGGTGAAGTTCAGGAAGAAATTAAATCTAATCAAGATGAGATGAAGAGAGAGCTTTCAACGGTGAAAGAATCAATCGAGGGTAAATTAACGGTGATGGAAAATAGAATGGATGGAATAGAAGAGAAAGTTATAAAGATAGAAGAAAATTTTGAAGAGAAAGTTTTGAAAATAGAAGAAAGTTTTGAAGAGAAAGCTATGAAGATAGAAGAAAATGTTATGAAGGTTGAAGAGAGTGTTACGAGGATAGAACGGAGTTTCGGGGAGAAAGTTAAAGAAAATTTTGATCAGGAACTGAAAGGCAGGTTTTCAGAGATAGAAGGTAAATTGAAGAGAATAGAAGAAGATCTGGAGAGAAAAGTGGAAGAAAAGTTAGAATCCATGCCCCAGGAAACTGAAAAGAAAGAGAGAAGAAGCCAGATTCACGAATTTATTAAGCTATCTACCTACGATGGCAGTTCCTCCTGGCATGTATATAAGACGCAGTTTTCCATCGTAGCTGAAGCAAACGGCTGGGACTCTGTTGCAAAGACGGCTCATCTGGTAGGGTCGTTGCGGGGCGACGCCGCAGATATTCTGGAGACCCTTTCGAAGGAACAGCGATATGACTTCGAAGCTGTAACCAGAGCACTAGAGCTACGTTTTGGAGCGAAATGGTCCAAAGAATATAGTCGACTCCAGCTAAGGTCCCGTCGTCAGAGACCAGGGGAAAGCTTACAAGAACTGGCATCAAACATCCAGAGGCTTTCACATTTGGCTTTCTCAGACTGTCATCCTGAAACACGTAATGATCTGGCTCTAGAATATTTCATTGATGCTGTCGGAGATCCAGATATTCAAAAAGCCCTCAGACTCTCCGGCGTGAAGGATGTGGAGTCAGCCTTAGTGTATGCCCTAAAGATCGAGACAGCCCAACAAGCCTCCCGTAAACATCTCCAGAACGACACAGCAGACGAAGTGAACGGCTCTCAAGATGATTTTAAAAAGATTCAGAAAATGATTGCAGAAATTAATAGAAGACTACGCATTCTTGAGAGTAAAAGAAAAGGGAAGACTCCAACAACTAAATGCTGGGGCTGTGGAAAAGACGGGCATATCAAACGAAGCTGCCCAGTAAGAACACCTAGAGAAGCAACCGAGAATGTCTCTGAAGTATGCCACCCAGAAGGAGCTCGTCAGTAAAATTCAGGTGCATTCTTGCGGAAGCCTCCATCTGAAGATCATAAATACATCTCTAAAGTCGAGGATAAACACCAAAGAATAAAGCCAGTTGTTCGCCAAGTTACTGTCGCAACACCATCAGAACAAGATCCCGACCCATGGAGTGACGAAGAATTTAGAAAAGCCCAGATGGAAGATCCTGACGTAAAGCCTATATTACAACTGAAGGAGACGACCAGCAACAGACCTACCTGGCAGGACATTTCCAGATTTAGTCCCATGACGAAAAGTTATTGGGTACTTTGGAACTCCCTTCATATCAGAAACGGCGTCTTATACAGAAAGTGGGAATCTGATGATGGGAAAAGCTTCAGATGGCAGATTTTATTACCAAGATCAAAAATTCCAGCTGTTTTAGAACAACTGCATAGTAGCTCTACCGGAGGCCATTTTGGGGTAATGAAGACTCTGCAGAAAGTTCGGGAACGCTTTTACTGGTCCAAAGCAAAGGAGGATGTGGAGAAATGGTGTAAATCCTGTGATGCTTGTGCGGCACGTAAAGGCCCGCAGAAACGAAGTTGAGGAAGACTGCAACGGTATAACGTGGGAGCACCATTTGAACGGATTGCAATCGACATCTTGGGTCCTTTGCCACGGAACTCCAGTGGAAATAAATACATCCTCGTCGTGATGGACTATTTCACCAAGTGGCCTGAGGCATATCCCATTCCCAATCAAAAGGCATGCACAGTCGCAGAGGTCCTAGTGCAGCAATGGGTGTCAAGGTACGGCACGCCCCTACAACTTCATACCGACCAAGGTAGGAACTTTACCTCTGATGTTTTCAAAGGACTGTGTCAACTATTCGGCATAGATAAAACCCGGACAACACCCTTACATCCCCAGTCGGACGGCATGGTCGAGAGGTTCAGTCGTACCATCCTGAATAACCTCTCTCTTCTAGTATCAAGGAACCAGCAAGATTGGGACTTGAAGTTGCCATTGTTCCTGCTGGCTTATCGAAGTGCTGTCCATGAAACCACCGGCTACACTCCAGCCCAGATGCTGTTTGGACGTGAACTTCGTCTCCCTTGTGATCTCCTGTTTGGTTGTCCACCCGATGCGCCTTCATCGCCCGAGGAGTACATCCAAGATCTCCAGGCACGATTTGAGGACGTACACAACTTTGCTCGGGAGCGGATTAACATGGCAACGGAGAAAATGAAGACAAGGTACGATCTAAAGGCTACACAACATGAGTTCCAGGAAGGAGAGAAGGTCTGGTTGTGGAATCCTGTTCGACGCAAAGGACTCTCTCCCAAGTTACAGTGCAACTTGGACGGACCGTACACAGTCTTAAAAAGGCTGAATGATGTAGTGGTGCGGATCACTAAAACACCTTCATCAAAACCGAAGGTGGTGCACTATAACAGGCTAGCCAAATACCACAATTACCGGTAATATTAAAATTAAAAATGTAAATACTGATAAAATTTGCGCATGCGCACTGTAAATATTTGTACATATTGTGAATTTTGTAAATATTTCCCACTTAATTTATATTTCTATGTTATCTTTATGTGCAACTTAGTTCTTGTATTTTAGATTGTGTAAATTTGTTTAGTTTCGCCTCTTGACCAAGGGTTGCACTGCCCGGGACGTGCAGTCCTTGGGAGGGGGGCAGTGTTACAAAATTGTAAATAATTGTGTTTATTTTTGTATAAATTCTTTCAAAGAGGCTTAGTAAATTGATAAAGTGCTAATTTTGTGCATTTCTAGTCGTTTTAGCGTTAAAATAACCTTATTTTCCCTTAAAAACGCATTAAAAAGCCCCAGTAATGCAGGTAATGGATTTGGCGCCAAATTTGGCGACTTTTTCCCACCTTGGCGAATTTTTTGGCGACCTTGGCGAGAAAATCCTTATATGGGATATACCAAATATGGAAGCTGTAAGTTGATTGGTTGGCCACTTTCTAGAGCTTTCTCGAAAAATCTGGGTTCCATGGAACAGTATATAAGGAGCGCTTCCTCGCCAAGGCAGTCAGTTCAGTTGAGATTTCGCTAGTGCTTGCATTGCTCTTGAGCCTCTTTGGAAGAGACTTGCTTTATGTGTTATTGCTATACAGTTTGTACTGTGGATTTGCTATTGACAGCTGTTGTTTAATCTGTGTTTACTGTTTGAATTGAAGCTGATACTTGGTTTATAGACCTGCATTTTTCTGGAATTTTCTGTGAATAAATTACTGAATTTTTGTACGTTTGGCCTTTCATTCTCAGACAACTCACGAACCCCCAAGTACGCAACAGTATGTATTTTGACAATGAAGAAGTCTAATGTTTAGCCGAAACGTCTGTCATGTGTTTGTGTGTTTTTAATTAAAATGTGTTATATATATATATATATATACATAAAATAAAAAAAAAGTCTCATTTTATATGTTACTCTAATTTTATGTGTAGTATAATCGGTAGCAAAACTACTGAAGCGCTAGCAATAGTTTGTATTTAAAAAATGTTCACATAATCCTGTTTCGTTAAGTAAATATTTGTCGAGTCAATGAATTTGTCTTTATGCTGTTTATAAAAAAGCAAGTTGATGATCAAAATTAGCGATCAAACTGAAATATATATATATATATACAACCTCTGACAATAAAGTTCGGTGAATACTCCTGTAACATTAACGTAGATGAAATATTAACGAAAGTTACCTTACTGTCCTTCGAATTAGTCACCTCCCATAACTATGCACCGCTGACATTTGCTATACATGTCCTGGAAACTTTGCAAGAAGTCTTCTTTTGGGATGGTTTTCAAAAGCCTCGTCACGTGTCGTTGGATGTCAGGAATATCGTCAAATCTCTTTCCTTTCAAAGCGGGTTTGAGTCGTGGGAATAGGAAGAAGTCTGGAGGATTGAGATCTGGCAAATATGGTGGATGTTCAATTTCCACAACCCTCTAAACGTGCCTGCTTCTGATCGTCAGTCAAGTGATGTGGCACAAGACGACAACACGTTTTTCTTATCCCCAAATTCTGGGTAACGATTTGTCGCGCGGATTCACAGTTATCTGCAGTTCATGAGCTATCATGCGCACAGTTAATCGATGATCTTTCGTGATTAATTTCCTCACTTTCTCAATGTTTTCGTCACTGACGGAGGTCGCCGGTCTTCTGTTACGGGAGTTGTCAGAAACACTTTCCCTGCTCTCTCGAAAACGGGTAAACAACTCGTATACACACTTCATGGACAGTGCTTGATCTTCATAAACACGTAACAGCATCGTATGAGTTTCTTTCGGTGTCTTGCCAAGCTTAAAACAAAACTTTAAATTGATCTTTTCATTTCCCTGTTCTCAGTTAAGAACCAACGCACTAAACAAACACTTTGTAAAACAAGTCTTACACGGAAACAAACGACGCTCAAACTGAACAACGGTGGGGGCAGATGGTCAATACCTGCCACTACACAGGTGCAGCGTTTTGTTTCGCCAGTGTTGCCAGATCGGCCGTTCTGACTTCATTCACCGAACTTTATTGTCAGAGGTTGTATATATATCCATGTGTGCTTCAATAATTTTGCTGCTGACTGTATGTGAATCCATTTCTGCACACTTTTCAATTATTTATTATTGGCCTTTTTTTTTTTTTTTTTTTTTTTTGTCGCAAGTTAGTTTTATTTTGTTTTAATGATTTCCCCCAGAAATATCTTAAAACTAATTTGTTATTTACCGAAAAAAAAAGAAAAAATTAAATTAAATTAATCAAGTATGATGAGGCCACCACATGACTTTCTTCTATATAATTTTACACAAAATTCATTTAATACAAATTATTTATTAAATTATTAAATTATTTTAAATTATAAATGCAGACGATTTTTATATGACAGAATTATAACACTAAATGCCGAAAGAAAGTCAATATTTTGCAATTAGAAGTAATACGATTTTTTTTTTTTTTTTTTTTCGTTAAAAGAAAAAAAAATTGATAACTTTATTTTAAATTATCGCCGATCAATAGATCAATAGTTCAACCATTCATTTTAAAGGTATTGGTGAGATCTTTCGAAAGATACCCATATTGAAAATTTACTCCCTCCGGGGGTGTACTTCCCCCCCCCCCAGGGGGAGAAGGGATGCTCCACATGCACAATTTTTTTTTCCTAGTTTACTACTATTATTATAAATAATTCATATTAATTTTACAATCGCAAGTTAAAAATAACTCTCATTATGTACATTTATACGAAATTTTGTCCTATACTGCCATGTTAAAATTAAAAAAAAAAAAAAATTGAATGGCAGCGCCACCTGTTGATCTCCAAATCTAATCAGCACCAGTTTATGTCAGAGTCACACTAAATACCAAGTTTGGTTAAATTTCATTCATTCGTTCGTGAGATACAGCGTCCACAAAATTTGTGATATACACACAGAGACAGACAGACATTTTCTAAAAACAGTCAAATCGTGTTCAAGATATCCCAAAATGTATAATCCATCGAAAACTGGAGTTCGAAAATTTTCACGAATCCGATACTTTCTCTATATATACAGTCGGTAACAAAAGTATCCGAACACTAGTAAAAATTCCTATGTAAAAAAAGTAGAGTTAATACTGGTTTGTTAGATAAATCCTTGTCGAAACATGTTCTTAGACTGACTAAGAACATGATTCGACAAGGATTTATTGAACAAAACAGTATTAACTCTACTTTTTTTTAGATAGGAATTTTTGCTAGTGTTCGGATACTTTTGTTACCGACTGTACATATAGATGGATGGATGGTTGGGTTTTACGTCGCACTAGTGCTGCGCAGATGGGCAATTGGTGACGGTCTGGGACACACCCCTAGAGGTGGTCCGGAGACATGCCATCACAATTTTGATCCTCCACGGAAGGGATGGCTCTCTCGCTTCGGTGACCCCCAGAGGTATAATTTTTGATGGGAACATGGAGGACATTGCGGCCACGACAGATTTTATTTGCACCAGCCATCATTAGCGTACACGACGGTCTTTGGCCGGCTCAAGTACCGAACCCGCAATCTTCCAATTACGAGGCCGGCCCTCTACCGACTGGGCTACCACGGCCCCTATACATATAGGAGAGAGTAAAAAGGAGTGAATACTTACTTCCATAATATTTTAGTATCTATGTAAATTAATGCATGATAATTTAGGCTAATTTTTTATTGTCGCGTTTGAACAGTATCCGTGCTTTACTCTTCATGATCAGTAAACAAGATATATGCTACAAATGTTTTGAATTTTTTATGATATAAAAATATCGTAAACTAAGATTTAATCAGTATAATTTATTAATCAATCTAATATTTAATTAAAATTTATGCATAATTAACATAAATTAGTAGGTAATTATAAATAATTATTTTCTTAAAAGGTACAGTCGGCTGCAAAATTATTCGAGCACTAGCCAATAATTCCTATATTTAAAAAGTACACTTAAGACTGTTTTGCTAAGTAAATCCTTGTCGAATCATGTTCTTAGACTGATTAAGAACATGACTCGACAAGGATTTATTTAACAAAGCTGTATTAAGTGTACTTTTTTTTGGCAAGGATTATTGCTAGTGCTCGAATACTTTTGCAGCCGACTGTAGCCTAAAAATAAGAAAATTCTGATCCACTTAACCGCACCCTTTTGAAAATCCTGCGTACGGGCCTTTTCCTGTCCCTCAGTAGTAAATATTGACGTACATTATTTATTATATCTGAATATGGAAAATAATTCAAGGAATCCGAATCGGCCATTTAAAATAAATTATTTCAATTAGTTAAAAAGACATTAGCTAAAACCCTTGTAGCGGACGCCATTTCTCAGGATAGATTATCAGATCTTACTGATGGACAGTGGGTTAACCTTTTGTCCAGAGGTATGTCGTTTGATTTCTAATCCAAAGGACCCAGGATCAAATACAACCGGTCACGAAATTGGTGATTCCCGGACGTGTAAAATAACACGCAACCAAAAAAAAAAAAAACTTCAACCTGGGTCAATAAATGGCAGAACCATCCAACCAATAAATTCAGCAACGAACAATACTGAGAAAATAATGCTCGTACACGTACTCGCTGGAGGGGGAGTGGTGTAGCGGACGCCCTTTCTCAGGATAGATTATCAGATCTTACCGATGGACAATGGGTTAACCTTTTGTCCAGAGGTATGTCGTTTGAAATCTAATCCACAGGACCCAGGATCAAATACAACCGGTCTCCAAACCCTCATAATAGGCTTTAGAATTCTTTATTTATTATAAAACTAGCAAATCCCCGGTTCGGGAACCAACCGAATTCCGAATGCGGGAAAAATTTCAAAATCAAACTCGGCCTGATGCTGCCTGTGTGCCAATAGATCAAAGTTTGTTAAAGAAACCATTTTTTAATTCATGAAATCAATGAAGGTAGTGAATCAACGAAGGCTTTTCTCGCTTCGCTGGTCACTATATTTAATGAAAACTCTTTTCTATATCGCTTTACAAACAAACATAAAATTTAAAGAAATTATGAAATTGCTTTAAAGCTCGCTTTGGTTTCCCGCTGCCTTCCGCAGCGACCCACTCATTCGCAGACTCTCGGGTGTCTGTCCCTATTGCCTGTGACAATAGCTTACCAGTGGGCTTACATTTGGGTGCTTATCAGATGACAGTTTCGAAACGGACAGTATCGAAAAAATTGAAGTAGTCATTTTATATTTGAATCCGAGTTACATATGAACAGGGTGTACATAATATTTTCTTTCACGTTATTTTCTGTATTTATTTGATTTATTCAATCAGCCATAAAATGACAAAAATTTCACACCAAATATAATATTACAATGTCTATCGCATGAGACAATTAATTTTTATGGTTATAACAGTAGTTGAGTTAGTTAATAGTAGTTGGTATATAGAAAAATAAATAAGGAAATATGTAAACCTGATCATGGTACAGCCTTACTGTAGCTCTCCTTGGCGACTTTTGAATTCTTATCGTCACTTTAGACAAAAATACATAATTTATGTTATTATTACTATTTTTTTCTTTCTTTTCGTTTTCCATTCCTTGCCATATTTACTGAATTCGATTCTTTGTTTTTCAATATCACGTGATTGAGCAGACGACTATTTTATTTATTTAACGTTCATTTATATTTCCATTAATTTTTGGAACTCTCGTGCAACTTTATGTCACTGTTTTCTTCTTCTCGGAGTACACTATATCGAAGTCAGGAAGGGCATTAGATCTTGGCCATTCTTGTCTTGGCTTCCTCAACCACTGCACACCTTCCCACCACTTGGATTTAATCAATGTTTGAATACTGCAGCCGCGAGATGGTAAATCTGCTGCATTGAAAGACCCTGGTACGTGGTGCCAATTTTCAGGCTCTGTCAGAGATCTAATTTCTTTAACTCTGTTAAAAACGAAAGGCGCCCAGCTTTCACTTCCTTCTATCCAATATAGTGCATTTGCGGAGTCGGACCAGAAAAATTTTGGGATATTCTTTATTCGAAGATCATTCACCACAGTCTCAGCTAATCTCGCTCCTATGCAGCAGGCAAGGAGTTCTAATCTTGGAATAGAAGTAGTTTTCAAAGGAGCAACTCTGCTTCTAGCCTGTACAAGTTGACAAGACACTGAACTTTCAGTTTCACTTCTTAAGAATATGTAGGTAGCGTATGCACTCCACAGATTATTATACAGATAGGACACTGCCGTATATTCTTCGGTAACCAAAATTTGACTGTAACGACCCTATTGTCAACGGCTGTAAGTTTCTGGAGCTCTCCAGCTTACGCAATCGCTTGTCTTATTTTTATTGTATCTATGTTCATATTGTAATATTAGTGCAACGTTAAACCTAACGTCCAACCAACTAACCATTGTATTGATGTTTACGTTTGGCAATTTTGTTATTGTTTACGAACTTATTGTCGAAAACAATTTATTTTAAGAAGCAAGTACTAAATATTAAGCAAATAAATTTCGTAAATATACATAAACCAGAAATATTTTTTTCATTTTAAAGCATTTTGTATTATTTAAACCAAGCAATAAGTATTTAAGATTTCATACCATACTGCTATTGCAACATTACAGTTTGTTATATTAATTTGTACACTTGAAGACGAATGTGTTTGGAAAAATTTATTTTCAAACATAATAAAAATTAGTTTTATTTCTTAGAAAATAGCTGTGAATGTTATGATTTTGTGAATTTAAAAGTAGTAGAAAAAGTGAAGGAAAGAAAACTACACATACGTTTTCGTTTAGCAACTTTATTATTGTTTACAAACTTGATTGTCAAAAGCAATTTATTTTACGAAGCAAGTGCTAAATATTAAGAAAATAAACTTTGAAAATATATATTAAAAATAAAAACATTTTTTTTCATTTTAAAGCATTTTGTATTATTTAAACCAAGCAACGTTAAGTATTTAATGATTTCATACTGCTATTTCAGAATTACAGTATGTAATTTTAATTTGTACTTGAATATGAATATGTTTGACAAAGCATATTTTTAAACATTATAAAAATTAATTTTTATTTCTTAAAAGAACAGCTGTGAATGTTTTGAGGATAATTTTGTGAATTCAAAAACAATAGAAAGTGAAGAAAAAGAAAACTTCCCACACTAACCTGCTACTAACTTAACACATGTAATTCCCCTCTGTTGATACTAGTGGTGCTACTATATTTCCGGTTCGCGTTTTAGCTTCACTGTCCTATCTGTATGATAATCTGTGATGCACTCTTGCTTGCATCGCAGAAAATATGTAAACTTAAATTTTCTGGTGCCTCTAGATTCAGAGTGAGGCATCTTGGGATTTCGACTTCTTTCAATTTAGGAACTTCTTTTCGCCACTGCTCAAACTTCTTGGCAATTTTTCAGGCAATTCTGCATCCCATGATACTTTCAATTTCCAGCACTCTTGCAGGAGAATCTCCGGCCCCAATGTAACCGGACATGTGAAGCCAAGGGGATCAAATATTCTATATACTGCACTCAGTATTTTCCTTTTCGTTGCAGGAGTATCATCTTCTAAAGTATCTTGTAAATCTACAGACAATGTATAATTCTTCAAGTTCCATATCAATCCCAGGACTGGAATACATCTTTCTTCTGATGGACTGGGGAAATTATGCTCCAACCCTCGAAGCTCAAATTTAGCATCACTGAGAATTAACTTGGATTCTTCGATAATTTCACGAAGTCTTCATAGTTTTCAACGCTGGTGATACAGTTGTCCACATAAAATGATTCTAACAACTTGGTAGCTGTTTCTTCAAAATTAGCGGAAACATTTTTCAGATGATATCGAAGAGTAGCACCGAGTAAGTATGGCGAACAAGAAAGTCCAAAAACAACTCTACGATGTCGAAAATCTTTAGGTTTCGTGGGATCACCTTCCTCCCACCATAATAATTTAAAAAATGGCCTATCGCATTTACTAAGTCCAATTTGTAAGAAAGCTCCTCGGATATCAGCAATTACTCCTATTTTCTTTAATCGAAACTTATTCAAGATTGCTGGAATCAGTTCGACGGTGTTAGGTCCTTTCTCTAAACAATCATTGATTGAAGGTGAATTTTTCTCTTTGGCAGAACCATCAAAAACAGGCCTAACTCTTGTAGTAGAATTTTCTTCTATTACAGCCCTGTGGGGCAAATAATGTTCACTTTTATCATTATTCAGAATTTTAACTTCTTCTATAACACCTTCTTGAATTCATTCTGTTAATACTGTTTCATAAGCTTCTAATGTCCCTGTTTTCTTGAGTGAATCTATACAACCTTTTAATCTTCGTTCTGCAATATTTTTACAAGTGGGTAAAGGAGGATGGCCATGGATCCATAGGAGATTCACTTCATATCTTCCTTCAGCGTCACGTTTGATACTTCTATTAAAATGCTCTTCGGCTGCTCTTTCAAGTTCTTTTCGGCTATTTTTCTCTCCTGGATCGAGAATCCTAAGCACATCAAGTCACCATAAATCAGAAATTTTCGTGTCATTTACATGTAATGACATAACGCTACTTGTACTATCTGAAACTTTCAGTCCGATTTTTCCCATTAGCGTCCACCCAAGGCGGGTTTCTATTAAGACTAAACTGGATTTTAATGTTTTTATATTTCCAGTGTATAGTTTTCCAATGGCATCAGCTCCAATTAAACCATGGATTTCATTTGGGAAAAATTCGTACAATAAATCAACATGACAATTCAGGTCAGACAAATGAATTTTATGCTTAATTTCATTTAGAAATGAACCATAGGGAATTTTTGGTATTTCAGAACAAATTTTGTCTTAATTTAACACTTCAAGACTGCAACAATAATTATCATTATAGTCACTCAGTCCGATTAAATATTTCTGATGGGGTATCACAGTTTCTACTCCACCGAATAAGCTATGTGTCAAATCTTCTTTACCTATGCATTCATATTCCATTTCATTTAATGCAAAAGTTGACAAATAGGACTTGCTGCTGCCAGAATCAAATAATATCCTGATGTATTTCATTTTATTTCCCTTTCTAAGACGAACAATCAGAGTTTGCAAAAGGACTTGCTGAATACTGGTTTTATTTGCTAAAACAGTGTCTTTCTTACTTTCAGCATTTAAATTTTCAAATTGCTGAGATTTAATTCGATGTTTTTGATCGCTTTTCCCAGGGGACATTATCTTGAAATGAAATTTTCCGCAATCCCAGGTCAGTATCTTTGCTGTGCAAAATCGGGATAAATGTTTCTTTGCAGCTAAACATTTAAAACAAGCACCTTTTTACATCAATATTTGCTTTTTATCATCATAAGATAAACTCTCAGCATTTTTACATTCGCTGTTTACATGTGATTTATTGCAAAAAATACACATTTCTTTTTTCCCTTTAGAAGAATTATATAATTCAGCTGCGGTAGGAATAATTCTTTCACGTCGAACGGGTGGCGAATAAGTACTTTTATTCACATTCTCAAAATTAAATCCACTACGAGCAAGTTTCACCTTTTCTTCACTTTCAATTTCATGCCGCAAAAAATTCATTAAACAATCGAATTTATTACCTGATTTCAATTCGTCATCATTTTCCTGTTTTGCGTAGTTCAAGGTCGAACTCAAATTTCTTTCCCATATTTTTAAAATATCTACAGGTAAGAAAGATTCAATTAACGGGTATAAAATTGATGAATAATTTTCACTTGAAACACGTAGCATTTTCAATGACCGTAAATAGGTTTCAATTTTATCATGCAATTTAAAAAGTGGCATTTTTGGACCTTTACTTATAGCATTATTCCTCATTAACGCAAGAACTTTTCTTATATAAACTTCAATTAACATATCTGTACGCCCAAAGCGACTTTTAAGACATTCTAATACATTTTTGTAACTATCTTTTGTGTCGGGATAAGATTCAACAATTTCCCGTGCCCTTGAGCCCTTTATTGTGGCTTGCAACAAATACTGGTATTTATCTTCATTTGGTATCTCTTCATCGTTGTGTATTTTCTCAAACTGTGTCCTGCCCAGAATGACAACCATTCTTTTATTTCACCCCCAAACAATTTAAATTCTATTTTAGGAAGTTTGAAGTTTCGTTTCGTTATATTTTCATTTGATTGAAAACAATTGAGAATTTTTCAAAAGTTTTTCAACTTTTGTTCTTAATTTAATAATTTTTTCTTCATAAGAACTAAAGACTTCATACTTTTTATCATAATTATCTTGTGTACACTTATCATCTTTAACAAGAACATCTAATATTTCTTTTTCTTTTGGACATAACATTGCTCATTTTTCATTTAATTGAGCATACAAAACCCCAATTTCTTCTATATTCTTATCTTCCTCTATTAAATTATTCTCCAATAAATTAGCGATACGTGTAAACGCACTTCTTAAAGGTGTTCTTTCTTTAGCTAATTTTTCCGTTATAATCCTAGGTAAACAGATCGCGACAGTCGGATGCCAATAAATATCGAATTCAAACTTTAAGAATAACTATATTCCATATCTATATACTAAATTTTAAATAAATTAGTATTCAACAAATTGATTCTACAAATCTTCATCTAATCAAAAATTTCTTAATAAAAACAGATAGAATCATTTATGTTTCAATTCAATATAAAAAGGTAAGAAAAACTTACTTTCATCTGTATTGTTCGAGGGGTGAAACGTTCGTTCTTAATTCAGTAAATAGTGGAGACTTTCACTAATTAAGCAGTCATTTTCTTTAAATAAACACAATCTGGAGAAATACACAATCACAAATTATGAAAGACATAATACTGATAAAATTACATAAATACCTAACGCGCGCTAACAATACACAATATTTACATTTTAAACTTAGAACATTCTTCTTCTTGTGTGGGCCACGGTAGCCCAGTCGGTAGAGCGCCGGCCTCGTAATTGGAAGATTGCGGGTTCGGTACTCGAGCCGGCCAAAGACCGTCGTGTACACTAATGGTGGCTTGTGCACGTAAAATCTGTCGTGGTCGCAATGTCCTCCATGTTCCCATCAAAAATTATACATCTGGGGGTCACCGAAGCGGGAGAGCCATCCCTTCCGTGGAGGATCAAAATTGTGATAGCATGTCTCCGGACCACCTCTAGGGGTGTGTCCCAGACCGTCGCCAATTGCCCATCTGCGCAGCACTAGTGCGATGTTAAACCCAACCATCCATCTTCTTCTTGCTATCGAATGCACAATTCCTGACGTGCGCGCAGGCGCGGACGATCGGATTACAAAAAGTTGAAGTGAAAGTAGCGATTTTCGCAACAGGTACACATAAATTAAATGAATGCCCAGCTTTTGGAAAGAAATGCAATCTTTGTCAAAAACAAAACCATTTTGCCAAAACATGTAGATCTAAATATAAGAAAAAATATAAGGTCCAAAAAATTGAAAATGTTGATTCTGCAATTAAAGATGATGAGCACTATTTAATAGCTGATATTAATGCTGATAAAAAAGACTGGTTTGAGACTGTTCTTATAGACAAAGCTATTCCAATGAAACTTGATACAGGTGCTCAGTGTAATGCAATGCCATTTAGTTTAGCAGAAGAATTAAAATTGGAAATAAAACCATCACATGTTCGCAAACTTCTTTCATATTCAGGCCATGCTATTGAGATTGCAGGAGAATCTATTGTCCCTTGCAAAATTAGGAATAAGCAAATTCAGCTCCATTTGGTTATTGCTTATAGAGGAATTAGTCCAGATTTAGGTCGAATTACATGTACAGAGGCAGGATTAATTCATAGAGTAGATCAAATAAATACATTACAAGAAGAATTCAGAGATCTTTTTGAAGGAATTGGTTATATTAAAAATTTTGAATATAGTGCTAAATTCTCTGAAGAATGTTTGCCAAAAGAAATAAAACCTCCAAGAAGAGTCCCATTTTCTCTTAATCCAATTGTAAAACAAGAATTGGACAAAATGGTCCAAGATGGTATTATTCAAAAAATTGATGAACCCACACCGATTTCTAATCACATGGTAATTGTTAAGCAGAACGGAAGAATAAGAATTCTCATTGATCCTTCTGATTTAAATAGGATACTTTTGAGATGTCATTCTCCATTGAATACCTTAGAATAAGTTGCAGCTAATGTTAGTGGATCCAAGTTTTTCACAAAATTAGATTTGAAAAAGGATTTCTGGCAGTTGAGAGTTTCTTCAAAAACACAGCCATTCTTAACTTTCAGCACACCATGGGGAACATATTCCTTCATAAGAGTTCCATTTGGAATAAAATCATCTCCAGAGATTTTCCAGAAGGTAATAACACAGATTCTGCAAGGCATTGAAGGTGTTGAAAACTCAATGGATGATATATTAATTTATGCTCCAGACATAAATACCCTTAGAGCAAGAACTCAATCAGTTCTACAAGCACTGAGAAATGCTGGCGCCAAGTTAAACAAAGATAAATGTGAATTTGAAGTAAAGCAAGTAAAGTACTTAGGACACATTCTCACTAGCGATGGTATTATAATAGATCCTGAGAAGGTTGCAGCTATTGATAGGATCAAAGCACTAGTAACAGAAAAGAATTACAACGATTACTTGGCATGATTCAATACTTGCATAAATTTATTCCTAATCTATCTGACAAAACTCATAATATGAGGTTATTACTTAAGAAAAATGCAACATGGAAGTGGTATGATGGATTCGAAAAAGAGCTAGTTGAAATAAAGAAATCACTAAAAGAAGGTCCAGCACTGACTTATTGCAATCCTAATAAGAGCCTTACAATTTCTGTTGATGCAAGCTCATTTGAATTAGGTGCTGTATTACACCAAGAGGGAAGATCAATCGCATTCTCATCCGCAGCTTTAAATGAAGCTCAACAAGCATATCCTCAGATAGAAAAAGAAGCCTTGGCTATGAAGTTTGGATGCCAGAAATTTCATCAGTACATTTATGCAAATGATATAACCATTGAGACCGATCATCGTCCACTAGAATCAATTTTTAATAAATCTTTAGATCGCATTCCACCAAGACTTAAGAAAATATTTTTAGAAGTGCAACAATATGCTCCAAAAGTTAAATATAAAAGAGATGCGGAATTACACATAACTGATTTACTTAGTAGAGACTGCCACAATGATGATTTGTGTGAAGAAAGTACTTTTCAAATTTTGTTTGCTGTCGCAGCTACGACTGCAGGTTTGAAAACTCTGCAAGATCTAACGAATACTGATCCAGAATTGATTTTATTAAAACAATTCATTTCGACAGGTTGGCCTCAGAATAAAGATTTAGTTCCAGATTTTTGTAAGAAATACCTTTCATTTTTTTATGAACTGTCAATACAAAATGATTTAATTTTCAAAGGTCTTAATATTATTATACCATATAAATACAGATCACAAGCTTTGAAAGAACTTCATAAGGGTCATTTAGGTATATCAAGTTCCTTAGACGAGCAAGTGAATGCATGTTTTGGCCCGGAATGTCTAAAGATATAATTTCACTCATAGAAAATTGTGCAGTTTGTCAGAAAACTCAGAGGTCATCTCAGGCTGAGCCTCTGATTGTAAAAGAAATCCCCAAACTACCATGGGAGATCCTTGCATCTGATGTTTTTAATTATCAAGATGTTAATTACTTACTTATCACAGATAGCTATTTTGGTTTATTGATTTCAAGCCTTTGAAAGATATGTCTAGCAAATCCACCATCAAAATTCTTAAAGAAGGGTTTAGTGTACATGGAATTCCTAAAATATTGGAAACTGATAATGGTACAAATTACTCATCATCCGAATTCAAGGAATTTTCTCAAGAATGGATATTTACACATCAAACTTCAAGTCCACTATATCCTAAAGAAAATGAATTGGCCGAACGAGCAGTACAGACAGCGAAGAATTTACTCAGAAAAAGTAAACTTTCAGGACAGGATATTCAATTAGCTTTACTTAATTTTCGATATACACCTAGAAACAATTTAGGATCCCCTGCTCAACGTTTATACGCTAGACGCACAAGAACAACCATCCCCATTTCCGAAGAGCTTTTGAAACCAGTGATCATGAAAGGCACTACTGAAAACTTATTAGAATCTCGTTCAACACAAAACTTCTACCATGATATGCATGCAAAAACATTCCCTAGTGCAACATTACAACCTGGACAAAATGTTCTACTTAGACAGACTCATCGAAATTGGATTCCGGCTGTGGTTAAGTCACAAGCTCCTCGATCTCCTCGTTCACACATTATTAAAACACCCGAAAGGGAATATAGAAGGAATATTACTTAAATTCGTCCAACTAAATTAAAATTTGGAGTCGAAAGAAGAAGGAAAATCTCGGAAATTCCTTTAAATGCAGAACCTACTCCAAATATTGACAAACCTCCCGATAGTCCAGTGCATCATCCAATCTGTGACAAATCCAAAAAAAGACCAAAAACCTCCTGACAATAAACTAGTGATTACTAGATCAGGAAGAACTGTGAAACCTGTTAAAAGATTTGATTTATAAGGGACATTAAAAAAAAAAAGGGGGGGGGGGGAGATGTCATGATAGTAACTACAACTTTTATTATGCCTATTTTAACTGTAACCGTTTATCATGTTTTAACTGTTTAGTTTTAGAATTGTGTTTATGTCAGAATGTAGCATTAAAGTTTATAAGCTACTTAAAATGCTTCTCGCGTACTTAATTACCATAATATTACAGTTATTATTATTATTGTTGTTAAAGTAAACTTCAGTTTTAAATAAAAATTTTAAATGTAATATACTGAATATTCTGAAAAATATGTTGATTTTTTACCGAATAAAGTTTGGCATAGTACTGCAAAAAATATTTTCTTTTCACATCATATTTTAAAAGTTTCGATTCTTTAAGATAAAATTTATTAATTAAATGTAAAATATTAATATATACAGATAGGAAAGTCCCTTTAACCTGAAAATACTTGCGAACGGAGAGTGCTACAGCCACGCAAGTGAGGTAACGGTATAGTAAAGTGACTATGCCCGACCTAATGTAAACGACAGCAGCGCCCCTAGTGGCAAAATTTGGAAGTTAGCCATTGCAAATCGAAAACGAAAAGAGATAGAGCAAAATTTCCAATTAGAAAGTTTTAGAGCATCAATTAATTAGTACGAAACGATATTTGGTTCACACGGATAAGATAAATTGGCGCCTGTATACCCAAAAATGTCCGTAATCTATGCGCGACTGTTCTACTCTACATATTCACATTTCGGAAATGTAGCAGTATGAAAATGCAGTTTTTGACTTTGTACTGTACTGTAATGTCTGAAAACTTTAATTTCCAATGCATTTAAAATTTTAGTTTAAAATGTGTTGGCGCTCGCTTGATACAAACAACATAATCTCATAGCATGAAATTATTGATGGCAGACGATAATTTTATTCCTAATGTGCGAGCGCTTTCATTTTAAAAATTTTATTTTCTGTGTTGTAGCAATTTCAATCGTTGCCTAGCGACGGGTAGAAAATATGTGTTCTTTGTTGAAGGTGACAAAACAAATGGAATTTTGAATGATCCTAAATGAATGAGATCCTACAAAAGATACATTTCTTAAAAATAAACGTTTGGATTTAGAATTTTGGAGCTGTGTGAGAATGTCAAGTTTCACTAACTTTCAATATTGCGAGATGGTGCTTATTTATGGCGAATGTCAACGAAACGCAACGCATGCTGCACGGGAGTATGCCGTTCGTTTTCCAGGTGGGCCACATCCAAGTGCAGTTACCATCGCAAATGTAGTGCGACGGCTCATGGAGACAGGAAGCACTAAAAGTCGTCCGCGTTCTGGCAGACCAGTGAGTGCAGGTATGCCTATGCGTATACCGCCAGAGAGTATTTTGGCATATGCACTAGCCCATTCACACAGCAGTACAAGAGAAATCAGCATGGCTTATGGCTTAACACGGGCCCGAGTATGGCAAATACTGCATAGTCAACATGCACATCCCTATCATGTCACTCTGCAGCAAGAACTGTTGCCACGGGATAATGAGCGTCGATTTGATTGTTGAAACTGGGCATTAAATAATGTTGAAGATAAATCAGATTTTTTGTCCAACATTGTTTGGTCGGACGAGGCACTGTTTCAGCGTACCGGAGTACTAAACCGAAATAATGCCCACTACTGGGTGCTGGAAAATCCCTCGTGGGGACTATCCACAAAACACCAAGTGCGCTGGTCCATTAATGTGTGGGGCGGTATCTGGAAGGGTCGCTTACTGGGACCTGTGTTCTACCAAGGCACATTAAACGGACAGATGTACCTCCAACTATTACAGGATATCATACCCGACTTTTTGGATGATATTCCCCTGTCCGCATTACGGGACATGTGGTTCCAACATGACGGTGCTCCTGAAAACCAGCCAGCTGGAGTGCGAAGCTTTCTAAAAGATTGCTTTGGACAACAAATTATTGGGTATGGTAGTAGTATTGAATGGCCTCCACGATCGCCGGACCTGACTCCGATGGATTTCTTCCTGTGGGGTTACATAAAAGATCAGGTTTATGCAACTCCACATACAAGTCTGCTGGATCTACGTCATCGTATTACAGATGCTTTCAACAGTGTAACACCTTCCATGCTGAGAAATGTGTATGCAGAATTACTCACACGAATACAAACGTGTATTGTGAGCAATGGCGAACTTTTCGAACATTCTCAACATTAACTTTTTATCACTATGAGACTTAGAGTTTAGTTTACCTATTTTGTTTTTGTGTGTGATGTTATCAAAATGTATTGATGTAAGTACATAGTATTTATTCATTAAATTGTGCATATTTCTTCTTTCCTCTGGCTATTCCTTTCAAATATTTACACAAAATGGAGTGCATCGATTTTGGATATTTTTTGGGTATACAGGCGCCAATTTATCTTATTCGTGTAAACCAAATATCGTTTCGTACTAATTAATTGATGCTCTAAAACTTTCTAATTGGAAATTTTGCTCTATCTCTTTTCGTTTTCGATTTACAATGGCTAACTTCCAAATTTCGCCACTAGGGGCGCTGCTGTCGTTTGCATTAGGTCGGGCATAGTTGCTTTACTATACCGTTACCTCACTTGCGTGGCTGTAGCACTCTCCGTTCGCATGTATTTTCAGGTTAAAGGGACTTTCCTATGCACCCTGTATATATACGTATTTATTTATTTATTTTGACTTATTCAAAAAGAAAATATCTTTTAAAAAACATATTTAATATATTATGTCTAAAAGTTAAGGCAAAAACATTGGTATATATTTTTAATATTTCGAGCAATTTAGATCTTCTAAAAGTATATATTTAAATAAACACTTTTAATCTGCCATCATCTATCTATAAAAATCATCTCTATCTATACCATCATCATCTATCTATCATTTATCATATATAAAATAAGATGTGTTGTGTGTGTGTGCCATTGTGTATGTATATCCAGAGCCTTTTAGGAAAACGGCTGATCGCAGAGCTACACACATTTGCATGGAGGTTCGTAATGACCTCTCCTGATGCACCTCGAAGCCCGATTTTCGAATTTTTTATTAGTTTTTCTTAATTAATTAAAATGTGAAAATAATAACCTTCTAATTTCTGATAAATAAGCCATTTAAATTTTATCCATAATTTAATTGTTGTCAATTTCTTTTTCGACAGAAAAAAAAAAAAAAAAAGACAAGTAATGTAAAAGAAAAAAATTTAAAGTCAATTCCTACTTACAAACACTATCCGCGATTGTAATGAAATGCTCGCCCTCTGGTGGGCTAAGGTGAAATTACAATAAACATGCTTTAATTCGGCTTTCATCAAGACGCCATTGCAAGCCGATGTTTAGTTTCACATATATTTATTGAATAAAAATGAATAAATCCGGTAAAAAAAGATAACACATACTGTTGTGTGCTCCAGTGTAACTCCAAAGGACCAAGAAATCCAGAATTAAGCTTCCATTTATTTCCAAATGACAAATTTAAAATTTCAGTTGCTTCGGCTAAGGGAAGTAAAGAATTAATCCGATGATTTGAAACTAATATTTGTTCAACTTCAGTTAAAAATCTACTTCTGATCGAACTTTGAATAAACTGAAATATTTTTTCCAAAAGCAATCAATTTTCCATGATGTAATGGCGGAGAAATTATAGTACGAATATTAAGTAGAATAACAAAAAGAACAATAATAAATACACGTGGCTATAATATTTACTAACAACAAAAGCTGAAAAAGCGCCATCTATCGATCATTACAAACGCGGGTCGAAAAAGTTTTTTTTAATAATTTTGAATTAGGAAATAACAAGCGCACGTGCAAAATGAAATAAAAATAATTATAAGATTAAAAAAAAAAAAAAAAAAAAAAAAAAAAAAAAACTTTTTATATACCATGTTTTAAATTTTCTGATGATTCACAGAGCTCTTATCAACGTGCATAAATTTTTTAAAGTGATAATGACGTCAATTTTTGTGAGATGCATGATTTAACGGTTTATAATTTTTTAATGTTCACGTTTAATTAAATGTATCGATTTTTATGTCGAAAAAAATAAACTCGTAATTTTTTTTGGCAACAATTAATTATAGCTAATATTTTAATGGCTATTTTAACGCTATTAGGATGTTATTATTTTCATATTTTAATTAATTATAAGAAAACTAATAAAAAATTCTAAAATCGGACTTCGAAGTATTGTGTTGTCACCGTGTTCTGAGCAATCCTGAAAGTTTCAAACTTCTAGCTAGTCGGGAAGTTAGTTAAAAATCGATTGCAAGATTTGTACAAGATATATATAGGAAGAGCATGAACTAATAGTAGGAATTGAAAAAAAAAAAAAAAAAAAAAAAAGTACATTTATTTAAAATGAGGAAAATAAATTAGAAATATCAGTCGTATCGTTACAAATAAGGTACCAAATGAAAGGGAAAATTTTTGTGAACCCGATGGATTAAACAGCTTATCGATCGGACAATTAGGTTTTTTTAAATTAACTAAAGTATGAATTTTAGGTGGCAACAGCAGAAGATTGTATAGAAACCGTTAGGAGAAATAAAAAAATTCTGCTTCATATTAAGTCACATGTTTTTGAAGTGGGATTAAAAATTGCAGTTTTCAAAATTTTTTTTAATTTTCTCTCACGAACACAAAAATATAATATACAGCCTGTACCTCACAAAACCAACTTGCATTTCGGATTTCATCAATTTTTTTGGTTAATAAACAAAAAAGTAACTTTTTTTTTTTTTTTTTCCAAATTAAATTTTATTCTAACTTCGAAAAGATTTATGTGATACGATACATTAAGAATTTGGATTTAAAAGTTTTTTTTTTTTTTTTTTAATAGATTATTTAAATAAAAATCAAAATATAAATCGCATCAAAAATATAAAAAAAAAACATAAATGATTTATTTTTATAGAAAGTTTACAGAAAAATGCAGTTTTAAAGATAGCAAATTTATTTCAACAAGCACTATTTTAAACCTAAAAACCATTAAACATATAAGCAGAATATGAAGGATTCTTATGTATAAACAAAAAAGTATCTGATAAAATTATTAGCAAAATAGTCTTCCCCTTTTCATACTACAAAAAAAAAAAAAAAAAAAAAATCCCTAATATGGCGACAAAAATTCAAAAGCCGCCAATTTAGCGACATAATTAAGTCTAAAATGGTGACAAAAATTCAAAAGTCGCCAAAGAGAACTATATTAAGGTTGTACTACAGGTTTACAAACCATGAATTATATATAACCACCAAAAATTAATTGTCTTATGCGACAGACGTAGCCGGTCATAGCATATTGTAATATTTGGCGTGAAATTGCTGTCATTTTATGGTTGATTAGATAAACAAAATAAACATAGGAAATAACATAAAAGCAAATATTATGTGCACCACGTATAGTGTTGTTCACAGGTAACTGGGATTCAAATGTAAAAGGGATACTCCAATTTTTTCGATACTATCTATTTCGAAACTGTTATATAATAAGCACCTAAATGGAAGCTCATTGGTAAACCATTGTCGCAGGTAATAGGGACAGGCTTCCGAGTTTCAGCGAATGACCAAATAGCTGACGAAGGCAGCAGGGACCTGAAGCGAGCTTTTGAGCAGTTTCAGTATTTTATTTTATTTTATTTTTATGAAGCTATATAGAAAAGAGTTTTCTTTAAAATTAGTGACCAGCAAAGCCTGCTAGTTTTTAATAAAAACATAAACATAAAAGATTTTCTATTATTATTATTATTTTACTTTTTTATTTATTTATTTATTTTTAATATATTGAGCATTATAAAATATATTCTGGTATTTACCAAATAAAGTTTGGCATATAATATTGCAACAAATATTTTCTTCTTACAAACATATTTTAAAGGTATCTAAAAAGCATATTCCGAATTTATTTGAATTTTGATGTACACATCTGTATATATATAAAAATTACGTGTCACGATGTTTGTCCGCGATAAACTCCTAAACTAAGGAACCGAATTTTATGAAATTTTGCACACTGTGTGCAGTTTGGTCCAACTTGAGAGATAGGATAGTTTTTATCTCAATTTATTGTCACAATATTGTTTTATTGCAATTATTTGTTAATTATAGACCTTTGTTACAGTTGCTCCAAAATATCTGTGAGTTCCATAAGTTTAATTGTTGCCAAAACGAAAAAATACGAGTTTATTTTCTTTCGACATAAAAGTAAATACATTTAATCAAGCGTGAACGTTAAAAAATTATAAAAAGTTAAATTATGCATCTCACGAAAATTGACGTCATAATCAATTTAAAGATTTTATTCGCATTGATAAAGTATGTAGTTATACATAGAGCCCCTAAATAAAATAATAGGCCGGCGCATCACCGCCATTTTTTTGCCTCCGAAGAGGACAGCATTCCCGCTTGGCGTCCTTATCACTTCCCTAAAAATTTTAAGAAATCTTGATCAATCCGGTCAAGATAAGAGCAATAAGCAATAATAATATTCCTAAAAACACATTTTTTTCACAGTACATTCTCAGGATGTCATATTATTCTTAGGATATCCTATCGATGTACTGGGGTAAGATGCGTTGTTAGGGCGGTTTCTGTTTCTTTTACAAAATGTCGCCAAAACTCAAATACACTGTAATAGAAGGTCTGTGAACACTTTATATTCACTTCTTGAATGATTATAGCAGTTTATCGCTAAACAAACTTCCATATCATAGTTTACTTAGCTAAAATTGAGAAATATAATAAAACAAGTTACACTAAAATAACATAAGACGATTAAAAAAAAAAAAAAAAAAAAAAAAATGTTTGTCTTTTGTTTATCAGAGAAACGCGCTGGGTACATGTAACAACCGTAAAGCAACAAAATGCCTGATGCGCCAGCTCGTATATATAGGAGCCTTAGTTATACACAAGCGAAGTGTGACGTCACTGACCGTCTGTGAAATCAAGAAAAAAATTTCTTATGTTAATCGCCCATTGTATTTTTTGTAAAAAATTATTAAAAAACGAGGAAAATTATTTCCGGATTTTAATCCCCATATTTTTGTATAGATGTGTAATTTATCATGTGCATACGTTAGATTGAGTTATTTTGCTGTCAAATTGACAAAATTTAAATTTTAAAATTTAAAGCTCTGTCATCCTTGGAGTTTTTCGTATTTGGCGATCAAAAACGTAACACGAAAATATACAAGCTAGATATATATTTTCGTAATATGTATTGTGCGAAATATTGTTTCATATTATTCATTACTCTCTTAATATATGCTGTTAAAATAACCATGATTTTTGAAAGGAATTAAGTGTGTGCGCCAGATAATTTGGCGATATTGTTTTTTTTTTTTTCGCCAAGGATGATAGGTATGAAATTTATTCCGCTGCAACATGTTAATATCTTATATCAGATACATTATGTATATGCTACAATTTATTTCACGTGACACGTGTGTTAAAATTTATTTACGACATAACCTTGCTTTTTCAATTTCTGTTGCATTATTCTAATCTGTATCACTTCGTTTTCTTTAAGAAATTTGTGATCTATACATAACGTTCTAAATAAAAAGTAACCATTTCAATATTTTAAAACTTATTTAAAAGTCTGTTTTATTTAACATTAAATTTTAAAACTTAATTTAAAACTTATTTAAAAGTCTGGAAGAGTTTAAGTCTGTTTATTTGTTTTGTAACGCTAATCTATATGATCGATGTTCGAAACTTTAATTAATTATTTCTCTTATTTTTCTTTACTTTTTCTTTAATAACTTAACAATTAAACGTTCCTGATTAAATTTGTGATTTATATATGTATTTTGCATTAAATTTGACTCATATTTATTGCTGAAAATGCGATCTTAAAATCTTGCAATTTTCTTATCTTAATTCTCAATGCTTTCCTTCTTGATTAACTTGAATTTACTATTAAAATTTTAACATACTCAGAATCTTCTCACCACTTCGTTAAAATATATTAATCTTTTCAGTAATATATTAATCAGTATATCCCCACAACGATATTTGGCGATTTTTTGTTGGCGATTATGGCTAAATCATAAATCTATAAATCATAAATGATAATCTAAATCATAAATCAAAAACATAAAATAATAAATCCAAAAT
This sequence comes from Salticus scenicus, assembly GCA_963930645.1. Classification (NCBI taxonomy): domain Eukaryota; kingdom Metazoa; phylum Arthropoda; class Arachnida; order Araneae; family Salticidae; genus Salticus; species Salticus scenicus. The sequence continues at coordinate 258,169,006 of OZ005649.1, read as the reverse complement.
AAAAAACATATAGGCTGCCATATTATATCACAAACAGTCCAGAGCGACATCGTTATCGTTCAAAACGGCGCCAAAGAAAAATCGCCAAATCTAGCTGTGGGGATATACTGAAGTTATAATTATCCGAATATAATTACTGAAGTTATATTATAAGTTATAGTTGAGGATAACAACTATAGTATTTCCCCACAACTGGATTTGGCGATTATGGCTAAATCATAAATCTAAAAATTCATAAATGATAAAATCATAAGCTAAATTATAAATCTAAAATAAAAGCATGCAGGTTACCATATTTTGTTGCAAAGAATCTAGAACGGCTTCGTTATCGTTCAAAAAGTCGCCAAAAAAAAATCGCCAAATCCAGTTGTGGGGAAATACTATATACCTTATCAAATTATCAACGTATTACTTACAAGGGAAGTATGAATGAGTAAAATTCCGATTTAAACCAAATCAATCTTAAATTAAAGAGCATGGTCGAAAACATAGGATAACGTTCAAATTTGCTGCAACAACTTTCCAGGGGGCAAGAAATGACCCTTAAACTTTTAGATGCTTTTTATCAAAATTGAAAAAAGAAGGCTTCAGTTCGTAGAAGCGTGGTGCTGTGGCAAGGTCTAGGATTCGTGTTACGTAGTTCCTGCGTTCGAGCCTCGGCGGAACACTTCCTTTTTTTTTCCTCCAAATATGCATATACTTATATGCATATATATATATATATATATATTAATAAAATAAAGGGAAAAAAAATAAGGAAGATAATTATTAAATTTAATTAAAAATATATACTCAAATGTCTAATTAAATTATTAAAACCTTTTTTTTTTCAACTGAAAAAAATTTTTTTTTTAATTTTTCTTTGTAATTTATATAAACTAGTATCGCCCAGTGGTCGAAATTCGACCACAAATTTATTAAAATCTCAGAATTCTTTTAAGTTAGTACCATAGAATAATAATTAGGAAGAAGGAGCATGACAATACTCTTAATGCTTACAAACCCCTTCTAGGGAAATGCCAGCGAAAGCTACTCTTGCTACTCAAAACCTTAAAGAAGGGCCATAGAAGAAGAAGAATATCGCTGTTTGTTGTGGCAACACAACAGCTTATTAGAAACACTTATGCTCCTTCTTCCTTTATTATTATTCTATGGTTAGTACTAAATAAATAAATTATAAACTCACTTTTTGTTGCCTAAAGACAAATAACAAAGAACATTTGGATTTAAATGAGCATTTAATAGACAATTTTTTGTCAGTCAAACGATAAAAGAAACAAATATTTAAATAAATAAATAAATAAAGTCACTTTTTGTTGCCAAAAGACAAATAACAAAGAACATTTGAAGTTTCAAAAATTAATTTATATTATTTATATAAATTATAAAATAAATTATATTTATAAATTATATAAATTACTAGCAGGCTTTGCCCGCTTCGCTGGTCACTAAATTTAAAGGAAACTCTTTTCTATATAGCTTTATAAAAATAAAATAAAATACTAAAATTGCTCAAAAGCTCGCTTCGGATCCCTGCTGCCTTCGGTAGCGATTTGGTCATCCGCTAAAACTCGGGCGCTTGTCCCTATTACCTGAGACAATGGTTTACCAATAGGCTTGCATTAAGTCCTTATTAGATAACAGTTTCGAAATAGATAGTATCGAAAAAAAAAAATGAAGTATCCCCTTTATATTTGAATCCCAGTTACATATGAACAACACTATACGTGGTGCACATAATATTTGCTTTTACGTTATTTCCTATGTTTATTTTGTTTATCCCCGATCAACCATAAAAATGATAACAATTTCACGCTAAATATTATAATATGCTATGACCGGCTACGTCTGTTGCATGAGACAATTAATTTTTTGTGGTTATTAGTATTCATGGTTTGTAAGCATGATCATAGTACCGCCTTAATATAGCTCTCTTTGGCGACTTTTGAATTTTTGTCACCATTTTAGATTTTATCCCTTGTAAAAATAAGACTTAATACCTTGTAACAATATGCTATGAGCGCTATTTCTGACATATTTTAGACAACTAAACTTTTAATGGTTATATATATTTCCCATTAAGCATATTTTTATTTTCATTTATTTATTTAAATATTGATGAAATTTGAACTTCAATTTGGTCTAGTGTTGTACAGGCTGTATACTACACGTTTGTGTTTGTGAAAGAAAATTTATAAAATACATACATTAGTTAATTTTAAAAAATCTAATTGTCCGATCGATAAGCTGTTTAATCCGTTGGATTCACAAAAATTGCATCTTTCATTTGGTATCTTATTTGTAACGATACGACTGATATTTCTAATTTTTTTAATTTACTTTCCTCATTTTAAATACATGTAATTTTTATTGTTCACGTTTTTTTTTTTTTTTTTCCGTCGAAAAAATAATGATAATTTTTTTGGCAACAATTAAATTAAGGAATAAAATTAAATATTTAAAATAAATGTAATTTTTATTGTTCACGTTTTTTTTTCTTTTTTTCTGTCCAAAAAAGAATAATTTTTTTTGGCAACAATTAAATTAAGGATTAAAATTAAATGGCCAATTTATCAGTTATTAGAAGGTTTTTATTTTAACATTTTAATTAATTAAAAGAAAACTAAAACAAAATTCGAAAATCCGGCTTCGAGGTGCATCAGGGGAGGTCATTACGAATCAACATGCAAATTTTTGTAGCTCAGCCATCAGCCGTTAGGAACACACCTAAACTTTATTGAATAGCAATAAAGTTCAAATTGACTCTAGAAAACGTTTGTATGGGAAATAGAAAAGGGCTGTTTTTAGGGTTTTCCCGGAAATTATTCGATTTTTTCTCGCCTTTTAAACCTTCCCTAGACCTCCACGAACATTTCAAGACTAAGATAAGATAAATCCGTTCCAGTGGCGCACCCACGGAGGGGGCTTAGGGGGCTCAAGCCCCCTCCAGAACAAGTTGGCATAGTAAAAAACTTTAGATATGCATGAAAAAAATATTATTCAAACACAGATATTGTAAGCAAAAATAAAGTTCATAAATTATACATTAAATATTAGGAAATTTTGAAATTCTTATATTCAAACACAAAAACAATGAACTAGTTCTTTGTTTTTTAGTTGAAAGATACCCTAGACATTCCATTACAATTTTTAGAAATCGGCTTCTAAGGCCCTAAAGCATATACTGTTATTATGAAATCAAGGGAATATCTAAAAAGTCAGGTAGGAGAAGCAATCTGATGTGGAAGTAAGCTGGGATGTATTTGTCAGAAAAATGGGATACCAGGCTCATACAATTTTATATTTTATTTCATGAGTATTTATAGCATCTTTGTGAAAGTTTGTTTTGTCCTAGAGCAAAATTAACACATTCGCATCGGCAAATAAAAATTCTCATTTGATATAAAATAAAGATCAGCCCTGCTCTTAATCGTTCCTCTAAAACAATATTTTAAATTAAAAATGAAATTTGCATATTCGATAAACCTTTTATATGCCACTAGAACATATACATGCTAGTGAAATTTCACATCAATTGAAGATAAAATTTAATTGGTTTAATCTCAACTATGCAAAATTATTTTTCTAAAAATATAACGATTTAGAGGATTGCCAAAACGCATAGTTTATTGTTCAAAATAGGAAAATACCCCGATAACAATATGTTAAGATATTTTACAGATGCTTCTGAGGATGGGGGTCACTTATATTTTTTTATCACGGTTAGTAGAACATACAGTAGGGTCCATTCACAGTTTTCATTTTTGCCTCTCATGTCACTGAGATCTAAGCTCCATTTTTGGATAATGTAATTTTTTCCTGTTATAAAAATTCAAATTTCACAATATAAATAAATATTATACTGGAATAGAATATCCTGTAATGAACTCAGAAAGGTAACACTTGAAATATTTGCTAACTGAACAAATTAAAATTCTAAGTAATATATTATATATTAGAATAAAATTACTGTTTTAGGATATTAAGAGGTTCAGCCCCCTGCCTGCTGTGTTGACTAACACCCCACAAAGACTACGCTTCCGACTTGTTTCTGTTAACCGAACCAAGAAGCATCACCCCCAATACTCCAGATAATTAAATAAAAATAGCCATGTAAAAATTTACACTGAAATTCTGTTATAATTCCTACATATTACAACTGTAGCTTTTATTTGGCTATAATTATTATAATTTCTTAATTACTTACGTATTACTGCATATGCATGTAAAGCAGCGCAAAAGAGTATTAAATTTGATCAAATTTTATTTTAAATGGAAATATGGGGGAAGGGCATTTCATTTCGGATGAATTTTTTGTTCACTAGCTTGTCATATTCTACACGATTTATATATATTTTTAGTTCCCCATCATACTATAGGTATGGGGAACTTAGATAATCGTGGAAAATTTCGACCTTGGTTTTTTTACTTTTTTATACGTTTTCAGGTGTGAGGAATCCGAAAATGACAAAATTTGTATGGTGTCTGTCTGTAGGGTGTCTGTTAATGTGTTAGTAGTGTAAAAAGGGTGATTCTGCGCCACGGTGGAGGCGCGGAGGCGCGCTGTGGCGCGCGCGCCACCACCCTGTTGGAGCGCGCCTCCGCGCCTCCACCGTGTCGCAGAATACACCCTTTTTACACTACTTAGTCATCATCTTGGACGAAGGGGGTGTTGCCACCGGAAGAATAGAAACTGTGTGTTGCCACCGGAAGAATAGAAACTTTGACTATCATCTTGGATGAGGTTTGGTGGTGCCATCTATCGGGAATTTTGAGGAGTTAGATTTATTTTCCTAAATTTCGGGACTTAGTATATTTTTCACAATTTCGAGGACTTCAAAATTTTTTCGAATTTTTGCAGGGGGTTAGATTCGAACCGAAGGTAAAATAGTTTCACGGCTTGATAAGTGGATAAGGGTTTTATTTATCAAACCATGAAGCTATGCTTGTGAGTGCACTTATAAGGTATATAAAGAGAGGCGTTGCGCTAGTGAGTCATTCTGAAAAGTATCTTCGTACGAGGAAGGTATGATGCGCTTTCGTGTGAATGTGAGTCATAATAAAATTTTGTGTTGTAACGATGGAGGTGTATCAGAATCCAAGTCACGAGGGAAGTTTTGGTGGTGTAAATGCCTTATTTCGTGCTGCCAAAGGCAAAATCTCGAAGAAGAAGATTCAGGACTGGCTGAGCGGAGTCGACGCATACACGTTGCACAAACCTGTTCGAAGAAAGTTCCCGACCAATCGAGTGATAGTGTATTCAATCGATCAACAGTGGCAGACTGACTTAGTGGATCTCGGCAGTTTGCAAAAGTTCAATCAAGGGTACCGCTACATCCTGACTTGTATAGACATTCTGTCTAAATTTGCGTGGGCGGTCCCTTTGAAGCAAAAACGGGGTGAAGATATTGTAAAGGCGTTCCGGTCTATTTTTGCAACGAGGAAACCCAAGTCCCTGCAATCGGATGACGGAAAAGAGTATCAAAACAGACTTTTTCAAAAATTTTTGAAAGAAGAAGGCGTGCGGTTTTTTACGACGAATAACAATACGAAAGCATCTGTCGTGGAGCGATTTAACCGAACTTTGAAAACGAAAATGTGGAAATATTTTACCCATAATCATACCTACCGCTATTTAGACGTGTTGGATCAGTTGTTACACAGTTATAATCATACTTACCATTCAAGTATCAAGAGAGCTCCAGTTGAAGTAACCGCTGAAAATGAAAGCGATGTATGGGATACTTTATACGGTGACATGCAAAATGCGAAAAGAAAACCCTGCATGTTTCAACCGGGAGATGTTGTACGAGTTTCCAAGCAGAAATTAATCTTCGAAAAAGGATATGAAACGAACTGGACGGAAGAAGTGTTTGTGGTGACTGAATGTGTGAGAAGAGACCCTCCCGTCTACCGAATCAAGGATCTGTTAGAAGAACCCATTAAAGGAACCTTTTACCCTCAAGAACTTCAGAAAGTGAAACCAAAAGAGAATTATACGATTGAAAAGATTTTAGATAAGCGGATACGGAAAAAGCGTGTGGAATACAAAGTGAAATTTAAAGGTTATCCTAGCAAATTTGACCAATGGATTCCATCCTCTGATTTATTCGCCTTATAAAACAAGTGTTTGGATTGTTGAAAGATCATTTGAAAGAATGTCGTTCTACGTGACGTTACCTTCGGACAGTTCCCGGAATTATTTTCCTGAGAATAAAATTTCTCATTTTATTACGCGATTACCCGCCCCTGTTGAATTGAAAGGGGAATGGGAAGTAGGCCTTGTCGAATTTATTTACCCTCACACCTGGTATAATGTGAATCAAAATAATAATTTATTTGGTTTCGATTTGAATGACCAGAAATCCCCGTTTGGTAGAAGAATTCCCCCTGGCTTTTACGAATCGGTTGATGACATTTTAAAAGCAATGTCTATTGAAGAGATTAAAAATAAAATTTCTTTCACTTATGATCCGCACACGAAAAAGGTGTGTATTAACGTGAAAGATAAAACAAAACTGATATTGCATGAGGGGATAGCGCAGATGTTGGGATTCGAACCAGGTGAAATCGCCTCGCCGGATATAAATATCGAGCAAACTATTTTTAGTACCTATGTCGCAGATCCCTGTGCGCATTATAGAGTATTGCTGGTTTATTCGGATATTGTCGAACCCCAAATTATTGGAGATGTGTTAGCACCCCTTTTACGAATTGTCAATGTGAGGGGAAAAGATGGAGAAATGATTTGTGAGACATTTGACCGACCACACTATTTACCTGTCAGCCGAAAATCGTTCGACTCTTTGGAAATCGTTATAAGGAACCACCTCGGCGAACTCACGCCATTTGAACGTGGGCGCTCGTACGTGAAGCTTCACTTTCGTCAAAAATACCTCTCGTGATGTTTGTTCCTTACCAGTGTTGTGCGAAATCTTTTGAAGATTACTATTCCCATCAGTCGGGTAGTGGTCTAAATTATTATCAAGGCACTACTTTACAAAAGGGATATGGATTCGGTGGACTGTTTCGATCCCTTTTTCGTGCAGCAGTACCCCTCTTCAAATCGGGAGCGAAAGCGGTCGGCAAGCAGTTGTTTCATTCAGGCGTGAACGTGTTAAGTGACCTGTCTCGCGGAGAAGACATTAAAATAGCCGCCAAGCGAAGATTAAAAGAAGCTGGACAGACGTTAACCGACAAAGCCGCTACTAAAGTGAAGACGATGATTGGATCGGGCCGCCGGTATAAAAAGAGGAAGCGTTCTACCAAAGCAGTCATTCGACGTAAAGCCAAGAAAGTGAAGGTACAAGATATTTTCGCTTAAAGATGTCTGGACTCATCCATAAAGATTCTGCTGCCTGTGCGAAATCCGAATTGGATTTATTTTTGATCCCACCCACGCAAACGGCTATTGAAAAAGGATACTTTGTTGAATACCACCCTCTTGCGAATATTCGAGACGGAGGACCTGTGGAATTTAATATTTCCGGAAATGGTGAAGACTATATTGATTTATCGGCTTCCTACCTGTATGTGAAAGTGAAAATTACCAAGTTTGATGGATCACCCTTAGCGGAAACGGATGCAGTTGCCCCCGTGAATTTATTTTTACACGCCTTGTTTTCTCAAGTGGATATTAGCCTGAACGAAAGAGTGATCTCCTCGTCGAGTAACACCTACCCCTACCGCGCCTATATTGAAACGCTGTTGAATTATGGAGAAGATGCCAAGAAAAGTTTATTGACCTGCGAATGTTTTTACAAAGATGAGAATTTGGCTGCTACAGATCCTGCTGGAGACAACCCCGGATTGAAGATACGTTACGCACTCACGAATAAAAGCAAAACGTTAGATATGATTGGACCTTTGCATTGTGATATTTTTCAACAAAATCGATTGCTATTGAATATGGTTGACTTGAAAATTAAGATGACCCGAAGCAAGCCTGAATTTTCCTTAATGTGTAAAATTGATGCGGCGAAACCCATTCCCAACTACAAAGTGATTTTGGAACATGCTTCTATTTTCATACGTAAAGTGAAAGTGAGCCCCGGTGTATTACTGGGTCATGCCAAGGCCTTAGAGAAAAGTACAGCAAAGTATCCCATCGATCGAGTGTTATGCAAGACCTATTCGATCTCAACCGGAAGTAAATCCTTTATGCAAGACAATGTGTTTTTAGGAGGCATGCCGAAAAGAATTATTATTGGACTTTTAGAAAATAGTGCCTACACTGGTCAATATGATTTAAATCCCTTTTATTTCTATCATCACAAGGTCAACTTTTTAAGTGTTTACGTGGATGGACAACCCGTACCCAGCAAACCCTTGGAATTGGATTTCGAAGAAAATAACTATATAAGAGCGTATCATCGTTTGTTTTCGGGATTTAATCGGGATACCGGCATTTATCTGACCCGAGAGGACTTTGCGAACGGACATACTTTGTATGCTTTCGACCTGAGCCCTGACATGTGTGACGGACCCCATCTGAATCTACAGCATCAAGGAAATTTACGAATTGAAATCAAGTTTGCAGACTCCTTAGAAAGAACCACGACTGTATTGGTGTATGCGGAATTTGAAAACATTATAGAAATTAGTAAAACACGACATGTGTTGTGTGACTTCCCCAACTGAAAATGAATTCTATAGAAATCGAGACTATTTTATCCCACGATCCAGTGACCAAGAAATACTTTTCCGGTGTTTTCCCCAGTGATCAATTACCCAAGAAGATCGAGCGTTATCCTGCATGTTTTGTATGCAACGTGGACAAGTCTACAGAAGCCGGAAGCCACTGGGTGGCATTCTACCTATCCTCCCCTACAGAAGCGGAATTCTTTGATTCCTATGGAAACAAGCCGAACTTTTTTAAAGGACCTATATCGAACTATGTATCTCAATTTTCACGAGTGGTGTTTAATCCACTTCCGCTGCAAAGTCATGTGACAGCTGTTTGTGGTCAATTTTGTGTGTAATATATTTATTGCCGATGTCGTGGCAAAACTTTGAAAGATTTTTTAAAGCAGTTTGTAACTGAAAATATATGTAACGACCATAGAGTCTATAATTTTGTATCCAAACGATTTCGCACACGTGCTCCTTTTTATCAATAAAAAACTATTTATAATGTAAACTTATGTGTCTGTGTTTATTTAGAATGGAGTTTCCACGCTTTCAACACCCTTTTACAATGCTCTTAGCAGGCCCCACGGGGGTCGGTAAGAGTTGGTTTCTGCGGGATTTACTGGCAGAACGACGGCGTATGTTTAACCCTCAACCCGATAAAGTCGTTTGGTTTTACGGCATCTCTCAAAAGCTTCACGAGGAAATTCCCGACGTGACATTCGTGGAAGGGTTTCCTTCTAATTATCGGGAATATTTAGGTACCCATTCTTTAATGATTTTAGATGATTTAATGGTGGAATGTGGGGGTGATGAACGATTAACCCACCTCTTTACCAAAGGAAGTCACCATTTAAATTTAAGTATTATCTTTATTACTCAAAACCTTTTTCATAAAGGTAAAGAAATGAGAGGTATTTCCTTAAACAGTCAATACTTAGTACTTTTTAAAAATCGTCGGGACATGAGCCAAATTACGCACTTGGGCAGACAATTATACCCGAGATCAACTCAGTTTTTTCAAGAAGTGTTCGAGGATGCTACCAAACAGCCCTTCTCTTATTTGTTGGTGGATTTAAGGAATGAAACCCCCGAAGGAATGCGACTCAGAACGCGTATATTACCGGGGGAAACCCAATTTGTGTACGAGCCCAAAAAAGGTTTAAAAGGAAAGCCCTACCGATTTTAATTCATTTGGGATCATGACGTTAACGAGGAAACAACTTCGAGACTTGGAGCTTATAAAGTCTTGTCCTCAAACCTTACGCAAGCATTTGTTAAAAAAATTACCGACTCGATCTGTGAAGGCTATTTGCGAATGTACCCTGAACGTATTAAAAGGAAACGTGCCTCTCTCCTCTCATCAGAAAAGGTCTTTAAGGAAATATAAGACGACTCTTCGAAAAATTGGTACCAAGAAAGGAAGTTTATTCAACAAGAAAAAATTGATTGTTCAACACGGTGGATTTTTAAATATTTTAATTCCGGCTGCATTGTCTGTTTTAACCGGCATCATCAATGGAATTCGCAGCTAAGTATGCGTTGGTACCGGAAGAAGAATTTTCTAAGCATACGCCTTCTAAAAAGCAAATGACGGAATTTGATTTAGCTATGGCTAAAATATTAAATAGTTCTCTACCGGATCACGAAAAAATTCAGCACTACTACGAACTCTTAAAAAGAAAAATGGATTTGCAAGAATATAATTTGCCTTGGATGTCTAAACAACTCGAAGAAGAACCTGAAAAAGTGGAACCTAAACAAGTGGAGTCTATAAAACAAGAACCCCAAGAAGACTATGAAACCTTTGTGTTATCGTCTGTAGCTAAACCCATGAAGAAACAAGCCGAAGCCTTATTAAATTTTCTCAAGTCTCATTCAAACAAGTTTAAGTGGAACCCGAAAGGAGAGATTACTTACAACGGAAGGACCATGGAGCATTCTAATTTAGCGGAACTCTTTCATTTCATCTTTTCTGTGAATAAAAAACCACCTATTACAGGACAAAGTGAATTTTTGCAAGCCTTGAAAGATATGGGAGTACCCCAAAGTATTATTAAGAATCGATATTTGTCTTCAAGAAAAAACATTGTCAAACCGAAAAAGAAACTTATTGTAAAAAAACCTGTTGTTAAACTCAACCCTGTAACCTGGGAAACATACTAAATAAAATGAATTTGTATCGATCCATACGTGTGATTATTTATAGAATAAAATACACTTACCTGAAAACACGTCCTACTCCAACGGCTGCCTTGAGAGAAATGAATGATAAGGAGAGTTCTTATCAGCGACGCGAGGTCACGTGATTAGGGTGACGTCACGAGTAATGTGATTGGCTATACTCAGTCACGTGGTGAGTGACGTCACGAGTTATCTGATTGGCTACCTCTGGTCACGTGACGAGAGTCTTATCTTATCAGAGATTGCTTATCAGCGATCACGGCTCAGTCTACCATTTGATTTCGTGTGTGTTGGTTGTCTCGTCATGTCTGCAGTGAGTTTCACGGAAAACGGACTGAATGTCCAGTATGTTTCAAACTTCATAGAAAAGGAACAAGCAGATCGGTATTTTGCCGAGTTAAAAACTTTACCTTTCTACACGCCAACCTTTAGAATTCATGGAAAAAGTTTTAAGTCTAAAAGACAAGTTCTGGGATACGGCGATTCAACTTTGAGTTATGCCTTCAGCGGAACTCATGTGCCTGCTAACCCTTGGACACGTCTGGTATTGGAATTGCGGGATCGAGTGGAAAAATGGACGGCTTCTACCTTCAACTATGTTCTGCTAAACCTCTACAGCAATGGATACAGCTACATACCTCAACATAAAGACAACGAAAGTGGATTAGATGCAACTTTCCCTATCGTAGTCCTCAGCTTTGGTGCCGAACGAACAATTGAATTCAAGAAGCCTAAAACACCTTCTACTTTGATTTCATTAGAACATGGTTCTCTCTACAGTATGTTAAAGCCTACGAACGAACTGTTTACCCACGGCATTGCACCGAATCCTAGCATCAAAGATATGAGAATCAGCCTGACTTTTCGTCACTTAATACCCAACCCTATCATGCCACCTTTAAAGAAACCAAGACTTGATATAAGTGATGCTTCGTCTAGTGCATGCGATACTTTGAAAAACTCTGATTGTGATACTTCAAAAAACTCTCATTGTGATACTTCTGTTAAAAACTGTTCTCAAGACATGTGTGAAGAATTGAATGTGAATGATTGGTTAAACCAATGGGTACGTGAACAATCTTGGGATCCTATACGAGGTGAATTTAATTTAAACTTTAGCAGTTTTTTACAAATTGTAATAGAAAAGAATTTTAATGTGAGGATCCACATTCGTAATTTTAAAGAATTACCCACGGGTCAATGGATACCTACTAAAGAAGGCGTTGTAATGACAGCTCAGACATGGTATTATTTTCAAAGTAAGATTGAAAATTTTAATTTTGAATCAGTAAATGATAGTTTTATTTCTAACAATCAATTAATAATGGCTTACATAGATGAGGATTATTGTAGTTTACAGCAAATGTTTTCTTTAAATCCTTCTGGCTTTTATTTAAAACCGAATGTCATTAAATTGTCCAAGGATCAAATTTTTAGGCTTAGAGAACTCAAAATGAGAATAACTCATTTTATTATTGATGCAATATTCACCGTTCAACTTCCTATGTTAATTCTAAATAAACCCCTTGTGTGTATTTCTCATGAAAATGAGCAAAGTGCTAAGGAAATCTTACTCGATTTTATCGTGTATGAAATTCAGTTAGGAATTGAAAATTTATTTCAATGTGACGGATGTGTTTTTAATTCAGACGATCAAAATTCACACGAGTGTTTAATGAAATCTATGTTTGAAAAATATCAATTATATCGTGAAGAAATACTTTTAAAATTAAATATGCATGTTATTGTTAAAAAAATTAATTGTTCCTGTCATTACAACGACGGTTTCTTTAAACAATTAAATATGACCTTGTATGAAAAATATATTGAAGATACTTTATCCAAAAAGTAATGTGTGTTTATGAAAACGACTTCTTTAAACAATTGTATCCAATAAGTAATGTGTGTATATATTTTTATGGAATTTCAATAAATAGATTGAAACTGAATATCTGTGTCTGTCTGTCTTTGAAATATTTTATTGATTTTATTTCTTAAAAGATTTAATTAGAAATATTTTATTTCATAAAAGATTCAATGAATTTATAAGTTTGAAATGACTATTTTATTTCATAAAACAACATATTTTTAAAAGATTCACTTTCTAGGGATTCAATAATTTATTTTAAAGGTATATTTATTAAATCATATAATAAAACCATTTCCTATGCATTTAATAACTTATATTCGGGAAAAATATTGTTTCATGAATAAATGGTTTTATTATATGTTTTACGAAATAAAATATATCTTTTCGAAACAATATTTTTCCCGAATATAAGTTATTAAATGCATAGGAAATGGTTTTATTATATGATTTAATAAATATACCTTTAAAATAAATTATTGAATCCCTAGAAAGTGAATCTTTTAAAAATATGTTGTTTTATGAAATAAAATAGTCATTTCAAACTTATAAATTCATTGAATCTTTTATGAAATAAAATATTTCTAATTAAATCTTTTAAGAAATAAAATCAATAAAATATTTCAAAGACAGACAGACACAGATATTCAGTTTCAATCTATTTATTGAAATTCCATAAAAATATATACACACATTACTTATTGGATACAATTGTTTAAAGAAGTCGTTTTCATAAACACACATTACTTTTTGGATAAAGTATCTTCAATATATTTTTCATACAAGGTCATATTTAATTGTTTAAAGAAACCGTCGTTGTAATGACAGGAACAATTAATTTTTTTAACAATAACATGCATATTTAATTTTAAAAGTATTTCTTCACGATATAATTGATATTTTTCAAACATAGATTTCATTAAACACTCGTGTGAATTTTGATCGTCTGAATTAAAAACACATCCGTCACATTGAAATAAATTTTCAATTCCTAACTGAATTTCATACACGATAAAATCGAGTAAGATTTCCTTAGCACTTTGCTCATTTTCATGAGAAATACACACAAGGGGTTTATTTAGAATTAACATAGGAAGTTGAACGGTGAATATTGCATCAATAATAAAATGAGTTATTCTCATTTTGAGTTCTCTAAGCCTAAAAATTTGATCCTTGGACAATTTAATGACATTCGGTTTTAAATAAAAGCCAGAAGGATTTAAAGAAAACATTTGCTGTAAACTACAATAATCCTCATCTATGTAAGCCATTATTAATTGATTGTTAGAAATAAAACTATCATTTACTGATTCAAAATTAAAATTTTCAATCTTACTTTGAAAATAATACCATGTCTGAGCTGTCATTACAACGCCTTCTTTAGTAGGTATCCATTGACCCGTGGGTAATTCTTTAAAATTACGAATGTGGATCCTCACATTAAAATTCTTTTCTATTACAATTTGTAAAAAACTGCTAAAGTTTAAATTAAATTTACCTCGTATAGGATCCCAAGATTGTTCACGTACCCATTGGTTTAACCAATCATTCACATTCAATTCTTCACACATGTCTTGAGAACAGTTTTTAACAGAAGTATCACAATGAGAGTTTTTTGAAGTATCACAATCAGAGTTTTTCAAAGTATCGCATGCACTAGACGAAGCATCACTTATATCAAGTCTTGGTTTCTTTAAAGGTGGCATGATAGGGTTGGGTATTAAGTGACGAAAAGTCAGGCTGATTCTCATATCTTTGATGCTAGGATTCGGTGCAATGCCGTGGGTAAACAGTTCGTTCGTAGGCTTTAACATACTGTAGAGAGAACCATGTTCTAATGAAATCAAAGTAGAAGGTGTTTTAGGCTTCTTGAATTCAATTGTTCGTTCGGCACCAAAGCTGAGGACTACGATAGGGAAAGTTGCATCTAATCCACTTTCGTTGTCTTTATGTTGAGGTATGTAGCTGTATCCATTGCTGTAGAGGTTTAGCAGAACATAGTTGAAGGTAGAAGCCGTCCATTTTTCCACTCGATCCCGCAATTCCAATACCAGACGTGTCCAAGGGTTAGCAGGCACATGAGTTCCGCTGAAGGCATAACTCAAAGTTGAATCGCCGTATCCCAGAACTTGTCTTTTAGACTTAAAACTTTTTCCATGAATTCTAAAGGTTGGCGTGTAGAAAGGTAAAGTTTTTAACTCGGCAAAATACCGATCTGCTTGTTCCTTTTCTATGAAGTTTGAAACATACTGGACATTCAGTCCGTTTTCCGTGAAACTCACTGCAGACATGACGAGACAACCAACACACACGAAATCAAATGGTAGACTGAGCCGTGATCGCTGATAAGCAATCTCTGATAAGATAAGACTCTCGTCACGTGACCAGAGGTAGCCAATCAGATAACTCGTGACGTCACTCACCACGTGACTGAGTATAGCCAATCACATTACTCGTGACGTCACCCTAATCACGTGACCTCGCGTCGCTGATAAGAACTCTCCTTATCATTCATTTCTCTCAAGGCAGCCGTTGGAGTAGGACGTGTTTTCAGGTAAGTGTATTTTATTCTATAAATAATCACACGTATGGATCGATACAAATTCATTTTATTTAGTATGTTTCCCAGGTTACAGGGTTGAGTTTAACAACAGGTTTTTTTACAATAAGTTTCTTTTTCGGTTTGACAATGTTTTTTCTTGAAGACAAATATCGATTCTTAATAATACTTTGGGGTACTCCCATATCTTTCAAGGCTTGCAAAAATTCACTTTGTCCTGTAATAGGTGGTTTTTTATTCACAGAAAAGATGAAATGAAAGAGTTCCGCTAAATTAGAATGCTCCATGGTCCTTCCGTTGTAAGTAATCTCTCCTTTCGGGTTCCACTTAAACTTGTTTGAATGAGACTTGAGAAAATTTAATAAGGCTTCGGCTTGTTTCTTCATGGGTTTAGCTACAGACGATAACACAAAGGTTTCATAGTCTTCTTGGGGTTCTTGTTTTATAGACTCCACTTGTTTAGGTTCCACTTTTTCAGGTTCTTCTTCGAGTTGTTTAGACATCCAAGGCAAATTATATTCTTGCAAATCCATTTTTCTTTTTAAGAGTTCGTAGTAGTGCTGAATTTTTTCGTGATCCGGTAGAGAACTATTTATAATTTTAGCCATAGCTAAATCAAATTCCGTCATTTGCTTTTTAGAAGGCGTATGCTTAGAAAATTCTTCTTCCGGTACCAACGCATACTTAGCTGCGAATTCCATTGATGATGCCGGTTAAAACAGACAATGCAGCCGGAATTAAAATATTTAAAAATCCACCGTGTTGAACAATCAATTTTTTCTTGTTGAATAAACTTCCTTTCTTGGTACCAATTTTTCGAAGAGTCGTCTTATATTTCCTTAAAGACCTTTTCTGATGAGAGGAGAGAGGCACGTTTCCTTTTAATACGTTCAGGGTACATTCGCAAATAGCCTTCACAGATCGAGTCGGTAATTTTTTTAACAAATGCTTGCGTAAGGTTTGAGGACAAGACTTTATAAGCTCCAAGTCTCGAAGTTGTTTCCTCGTTAACGTCATGATCCCAAATGAATTAAAATCGGTAGGGCTTTCCTTTTAAACCTTTTTTGGGCTCGTACACAAATTGGGTTTCCCCCGGTAATATACGCGTTCTGAGTCGCATTCCTTCGGGGGTTTCATTCCTTAAATCCACCAACAAATAAGAGAAGGGCTGTTTGGTAGCATCCTCGAACACTTCTTGAAAAAACTGAGTTGATCTCGGGTATAATTGTCTGCCCAAGTGCGTAATTTGGCTCATGTCCCGACGATTTTTAAAAAGTACTAAGTATTGACTGTTTAAGGAAATACCTCTCATTTCTTTACCTTTATGAAAAAGGTTTTGAGTAATAAAGATAATACTTAAATTTAAATGGTGACTTCCTTTGGTAAAGAGGTGGGTTAATCGTTCATCACCCCCACATTCCACCATTAAATCATCTAAAATCATTAAAGAATGGGTACCTAAATATTCCCGATAATTAGAAGGAAACCCTTCCACGAATGTCACGTCGGGAATTTCCTCGTGAAGCTTTTGAGAGATGCCGTAAAACCAAACGACTTTATCGGGTTGAGGGTTAAACATACGCCGTCGTTCTGCCAGTAAATCCCGCAGAAACCAACTCTTACCGACCCCCGTGGGGCCTGCTAAGAGCATTGTAAAAGGGTGTTGAAAGCGTGGAAACTCCATTCTAAATAAACACAGACACATAAGTTTACATTATAAATAGTTTTTTATTGATAAAAAGGAGCACGTGTGCGAAATCGTTTGGATACAAAATTATAGACTCTATGGTCGTTACATATATTTTCAGTTACAAACTGCTTTAAAAAATCTTTCAAAGTTTTGCCACGACATCGGCAATAAATATATTACACACAAAATTGACCACAAACAGCTGTCACATGACTTTGCAGCGGAAGTGGATTAAACACCACTCGTGAAAATTGAGATACATAGTTCGATATAGGTCCTTTAAAAAAGTTCGGCTTGTTTCCATAGGAATCAAAGAATTCCGCTTCTGTAGGGGAGGATAGGTAGAATGCCACCCAGTGGCTTCCGGCTTCTGTAGACTTGTCCACGTTGCATACAAAACATGCAGGATAACGCTCGATCTTCTTGGGTAATTGATCACTGGGGAAAACACCGGAAAAGTATTTCTTGGTCACTGGATCGTGGGATAAAATAGTCTCGATTTCTATAGAATTCATTTTCAGTTGGGGAAGTCACACAACACATGTCGTGTTTTACTAATTTCTATAATGTTTTCAAATTCCGCATACACCAATACAGTCGTGGTTCTTTCTAAGGAGTCTGCAAACTTGATTTCAATTCGTAAATTTCCTTGATGCTGTAGATTCAGATGGGGTCCGTCACACATGTCAGGGCTCAGGTCGAAAGCATACAAAGTATGTCCGTTCGCAAAGTCCTCTCGGGTCAGATAAATGCCGGTATCCCGATTAAATCCCGAAAACAAACGATGATACGCTCTTATATAGTTATTTTCTTCGAAATCCAATTCCAAGGGTTTGCTGGGTACGGGTTGTCCATCCACGTAAACACTTAAAAAGTTGACCTTGTGATGATAGAAATAAAAGGGATTTAAATCATATTGACCAGTGTAGGCACTATTTTCTAAAAGTCCAATAATAATTCTTTTCGGCATGCCTCCTAAAAACACATTGTCTTGCATAAAGGATTTACTTCCGGTTGAGATCGAATAGGTCTTGCATAACACTCGATCGATGGGATACTTTGCTGTACTTTTCTCTAAGGCCTTGGCATGACCCAGTAATACACCGGGGCTCACTTTCACTTTACGTATGAAAATAGAAGCATGTTCCAAAATCACTTTGTAGTTGGGAATGGGTTTCGCCGCATCAATTTTACACATTAAGGAAAATTCAGGCTTGCTTCGGGTCATCTTAATTTTCAAGTCAACCATATTCAATAGCAATCGATTTTGTTGAAAAATATCACAATGCAAAGGTCCAATCATATCTAACGTTTTGCTTTTATTCGTGAGTGCGTAACGTATCTTCAATCCGGGGTTGTCTCCAGCAGGATCTGTAGCAGCCAAATTCTCATCTTTGTAAAAACATTCGCAGGTCAATAAACTTTTCTTGGCATCTTCTCCATAATTCAACAGCGTTTCAATATAGGCGCGGTAGGGGTAGGTGTTACTCGACGAGGAGATCACTCTTTCGTTCAGGCTAATATCCACTTGAGAAAACAAGGCGTGTAAAAATAAATTCACGGGGGCAACTGCATCCGTTTCCGCTAAGGGTGATCCATCAAACTTGGTAATTTTCACTTTCACATACAGGTAGGAAGCCGATAAATCAATATAGTCTTCACCATTTCCGGAAATATTAAATTCCACAGGTCCTCCGTCTCGAATATTCGCAAGAGGGTGGTATTCAACAAAGTATCCTTTTTCAATAGCCGTTTGCGTGGGTGGGATCAAAAATAAATCCAATTCGGATTTCGCACAGGCAGCAGAATCTTTATGGATGAGTCCAGACATCTTTAAGCGAAAATATCTTGTACCTTCACTTTCTTGGCTTTACGTCGAATGACTGCTTTGGTAGAACGCTTCCTCTTTTTATACCGGCGGCCCGATCCAATCATCGTCTTCACTTTAGTAGCGGCTTTGTCGGTTAACGTCTGTCCAGCTTCTTTTAATCTTCGCTTGGCGGCTATTTTAATGTCTTCTCCGCGAGACAGGTCACTTAACACGTTCACGCCTGAATGAAACAACTGCTTGCCGACCGCTTTCGCTCCCGATTTGAAGAGGGGTACTGCTGCACGAAAAAGGGATCGAAACAGTCCACCGAATCCATATCCCTTTTGTAAAGTAGTGCCTTGATAATAATTTAGACCACTACCCGACTGATGGGAATAGTAATCTTCAAAAGATTTCGCACAACACTGGTAAGGAACAAACATCACGAGAGGTATTTTTGACGAAAGTGAAGCTTCACGTACGAGCGCCCACGTTCAAATGGCGTGAGTTCGCCGAGGTGGTTCCTTATAACGATTTCCAAAGAGTCGAACGATTTTCGGCTGACAGGTAAATAGTGTGGTCGGTCAAATGTCTCACAAATCATTTCTCCATCTTTTCCCCTCACATTGACAATTCGTAAAA
Organism: Salticus scenicus; assembly: GCA_963930645.1. Classification (NCBI taxonomy): domain Eukaryota; kingdom Metazoa; phylum Arthropoda; class Arachnida; order Araneae; family Salticidae; genus Salticus; species Salticus scenicus. The sequence goes on along the minus strand of OZ005649.1, from coordinate 258,149,625 downwards.
GGGGTGCTAACACATCTCCAATAATTTGGGGTTCGACAATATCCGAATAAACCAGCAATACTCTATAATGCGCACAGGGATCTGCGACATAGGTACTAAAAATAGTTTGCTCGATATTTATATCCGGCGAGGCGATTTCACCTGGTTCGAATCCCAACATCTGCGCTATCCCCTCATGCAATATCAGTTTTGTTTTATCTTTCACGTTAATACACACCTTTTTCGTGTGCGGATCATAAGTGAAAGAAATTTTATTTTTAATCTCTTCAATAGACATTGCTTTTAAAATGTCATCAACCGATTCGTAAAAGCCAGGGGGAATTCTTCTACCAAACGGGGATTTCTGGTCATTCAAATCGAAACCAAATAAATTATTATTTTGATTCACATTATACCAGGTGTGAGGGTAAATAAATTCGACAAGGCCTACTTCCCATTCCCCTTTCAATTCAACAGGGGCGGGTAATCGCGTAATAAAATGAGAAATTTTATTCTCAGGAAAATAATTCCGGGAACTGTCCGAAGGTAACGTCACGTAGAACGACATTCTTTCAAATGATCTTTCAACAATCCAAACACTTGTTTTATAAGGCGAATAAATCAGAGGATGGAATCCATTGGTCAAATTTGCTAGGATAACCTTTAAATTTCACTTTGTATTCCACACGCTTTTTCCGTATCCGCTTATCTAAAATCTTTTCAATCGTATAATTCTCTTTTGGTTTCACTTTCTGAAGTTCTTGAGGGTAAAAGGTTCCTTTAATGGGTTCTTCTAACAGATCCTTGATTCGGTAGACGGGAGGGTCTCTTCTCACACATTCAGTCACCACAAACACTTCTTCCGTCCAGTTCGTTTCATATCCTTTTTCGAAGATTAATTTCTGCTTGGAAACTCGTACAACATCTCCCGGTTGAAACATGCAGGGTTTTCTTTTCGCATTTTGCATGTCACCGTATAAAGTATCCCATACATCGCTTTCATTTTCAGCGGTTACTTCAACTGGAGCTCTCTTGATACTTGAATGGTAAGTATGATTATAACTGTGTAACAACTGATCCAACACGTCTAAATAGCGGTAGGTATGATTATGGGTAAAATATTTCCACATTTTCGTTTTCAAAGTTCGGTTAAATCGCTCCACGACAGATGCTTTCGTATTGTTATTCGTCGTAAAAAACCGCACGCCTTCTTCTTTCAAAAATTTTTGAAAAAGTCTGTTTTGATACTCTTTTCCGTCATCCGATTGCAGGGACTTGGGTTTCCTCGTTGCAAAAATAGACCGGAACGCCTTTACAATATCTTCACCCCGTTTTTGCTTCAAAGGGACCGCCCACGCAAATTTAGACAGAATGTCTATACAAGTCAGGATGTAGCGGTACCCTTGATTGAACTTTTGCAAACTGCCGAGATCCACTAAGTCAGTCTGCCACTGTTGATCGATTGAATACACTATCACTCGATTGGTCGGGAACTTTCTTCGAACAGGTTTGTGCAACGTGTATGCGTCGACTCCGCTCAGCCAGTCCTGAATCTTCTTCTTCGAGATTTTGCCTTTGGCAGCACGAAATAAGGCATTTACACCACCAAAACTTCCCTCGTGACTTGGATTCTGATACACCTCCATCGTTACAACACAAAATTTTATTATGACTCACATTCACACGAAAGCGCATCATACCTTCCTCGTACGAAGATACTTTTCAGAATGACTCACTAGCGCAACGCCTCTCTTTATATACCTTATAAGTGCACTCACAAGCATAGCTTCATGGTTTGATAAATAAAACCCTTATCCACTTATCAAGCCGTGAAACTATTTTACCTTCGGTTCGAATCTAACCCCCTGCAAAAATTCGAAAAAATTTTGAAGTCCTCGAAATTGTGAAAAATATACTAAGTCCCGAAATTTAGGAAAATAAATCTAACTCCTCAAAATTCCCGATAGATGGCACCACCAAACCTCATCCAAGATGATAGTCAAAGTTTCTATTCTTCCGGTGGCAACACACAGTTTCTATTCTTCCGGTGGCAACACCCCCTTCGTCCAAGATGATGACTAAGTAGTGTAAAAAGGGTGTATTCTGCGACACGGTGGAGGCGCGGAGGCGCGCTCCAACAGGGTGGTGGCGCGCGCGCCACAGCGCGCCTCCGCGCCTCCACCGTGGCGCAGAATCACCCTTTTTACACTACTTGTGTTAGTCCGTTAGTATGTCAGTCCGTTAGTGTGTTAGTCCGTTAGTTTGTTAGTCTGTTAACACGATATCTCACGAACAAATGATTGCAGAGAGGTCAGATCAGTTTTAAAATATTACTTTCGATACTGGCAAGAACCCTATTCATTTGCATCATTCGAATTAAAAAACTTCGTAAGTTATGAAAAATTTACGATTTTCTTAACATAGGAGAATAGGACAAAATTTCACATAAACGTGCATTAAATGGAAACTTTTTACTGTAAAAATGTCAGACTAGTTTTAAAATATCCGTTTTTATGCCGGAATGAACATCAGTAACTATAAATATGCTACTTTGAAAATTTCGCAAGTTATTGGAAATTTACGAATTTCTTAACATGGCAGTATAGGACAAAATTTTACATAAACGTCAATTTTGAGAGATATTTTCATCGTAAAGATGTCAGACTACTTTTGAAATATTATTTAGAACACTGGCATGAATATTAATGACTATGAATTTTCCAATATAAAAATTTCGTAAGTTATTGAAAAATTACGAATTTCTTAACATGGCAGAATAGAGCAAAATTTCACATAAACGTCAATCTTGAGGGATATTTTCATCGTAAAGATGTCAAACCACTTTTTAAATATTATTTTGGATACTGGCATGAATATCATAGACTATGATTTTTCCAATTTAAAAAATTCGTAAGTTATTTGGAATTTACGATTTACTTAACATGTCAGAATATGCAAAATTGAGCATAAACTTCCATTTTGAGGATCATGAAGACATTAGACAACTTCAAAATTACATTTATGATATTGGTTTGAACATGATTGAATACCAATATTCTAATAGGAAAATTTCATAAATTATTCGTAATTTACGATTTTATCAACATAGCGAAATTGTAAATTTTTCATATAAATATGAATTTTGAGGATTATTGCATTGGAAATAGTAGCATGAAAACTAAACAACGGAATCGATCCTGATAAAATAAATTAATAGTTTAGAATAAGATAAATATATCGAAGTGAACGCTGGATAACCTATTAGGCGGGGATTTCATTCTGTCACTGTATCAAGCTTTGGTCAAATTCATTTCTTTTAACATGATTATAATATGTCTCGCACTAGAAATTTATGAGAACATAAATATGATGTGGAACTGAGCAGAGTCCACCTATGCCAACTAGTTTTTTATCATAGATGAACAGACAACTTTGTGTTTATAAGCTCAGTGCCAATTCCAACTGACTGAACTACTGTAACTTAGCTTATTATATACCGACATAAATTTCTCGATTGCGCTATACAACTTAAATTTAATTTCATTCATTCGTTTACTTATTTCAAAAGAAATATTTATAGCAGATTCTTTACTATATGTATGTGTGCGTATATGCCCATAAACCTATTTACTGTACTATATGACCCAATTATTCTTCAGCCCCCTCCAGACAGAAATTCTGGGTGCACCACTGATCCGTTCAGCCGTTCTCGAGTTTTAGTGAGACTAACGAACAGCAATTCATTTTTATATATATAGATTTTATAAATTATATTTATAAAATTTATATTATTTACATATTAATACACAAACATGAAATTTATCGTACGGCTAATATCTCTTTAAATTACAGCTGACATAAATCATAAAACAAAAAAGAAAGAAATTAGATCATAAATAAATTAGAAAATAAAAAAATGATTTCTCATAAATCAAATCCTTAGGAAATCTTTTTTGTGGTTCCACGGACGGCCAGTGACGTCATCACTTCGCTTGCGTATAAGGATGCTATACAAATTACTGTGTCTATGGTTTTATTTGAGCTTTATGAAATTGCCAGATTTAACAACTTTCTACTTTTAGGTATTTTTTAATGTAAAGGAATACGTGTATAAAAGGGAAAAATGGGGGAAAATGCATAAAAAATAAAAGTATTTTTAAATACCTTCTTGACATCGTAAGAAAATAATATTTGTATTCGCACCTTCCGGCTAACCATACTTTTCGAATGATACCATTTTCAACCCTCTACTCCCATAATTAATATGTTAAAAAGGGACTACAAATTTTATGCTTGCCTATTAATATATAGATGACGAGTTTAAGAGAAAATAAATTTTATTTACACATTTTTTTCTTTCCTAAAGTTTCAGTTAATTTTTTTATCAATATTTTACGTCAAAGCCGCTAGTAGCAAATGGTGATCGTCTGCTTTTAATTTTGTTATTCTTCGTACATAAAAATGAATAGTATTTCTATTAAATTATTAAAACATTTTATTTCAAGCGAAAAAATGCCTTTAATTTTTCTTTCTAAATTAAATAAATGAATAATTCAAAGAAAAATATTACCTTTATTTATTTTTGATTTATATAAATACTTAATCAGTATTTTTTGCCAACGCTGCTAACCGCGATTGTAATGAAATGCTCGCCCTCTGGTGGGCTAAGGTTCAATTACAATAAACATGGTTTAATTGGAATTCCATACAGCCGCCATTGCTTGCCGATATTTAGTTTCACATATATTTATTGAATAAAAATGAATAATTACGGTAAAAAAGATAACACATACTGTTGTGTGCTACAATCTAACTCCAAAGGATCAGAAAATCCAGAATTGAGCTTCCATTTATTTCCAAATGACAAATTTAAAATTTCAGTTGCTTCGGCTAATGGAAGTAAAGAATGAATCCGATGATTTGAAACTAATATTTGTTCAACTTCAGTTAAAAATCTACTTCCGATCGAACTTTGAATAAACTGAAGTATTTTTTCCAAAAGCAATCAATTTTCCATAATGTAATGGCGGAGAAATTATAGTACGAATATTAAGTAGAATAACATAAAGAACACTAATGGAACACACGTGGCAATGTTTACTAACAACTGCAGTGTTGAGAAAGCGCCATCTATCGATCATTACAATCGCGGAAAGCATAAAGCGCCTCCAAAAGCTGATCGCCTGCTTTTAATTGAATTATTTTTCACGCGGAAAAAGAAAGAACTTTTACTTATATAGTCGTTATTGTGATAAATTTTCGTTTATACGTTGCTCTTATAAATTGAAAAATGCTTTTGTTTTGATCATTTTTTCATTTCTAATCATAGTCATTATTAACTTGACACTAAATTTGTAAATTTAAGCATATATATATATATATATATATATATATATTATTTTATTTTATTTTTCCCCATAAAGAGATAATTTTACCCTATATTCCTTAATAATATCTTTGTATAGAGTATATTTATTTTTAATTTCATAATTAAATTTCATAATTATTTTCTCTAAAATTATTTTAATATTTTGTTTTATTTCATTTATATATATAAATAATAATATTAAAAAAAAAAAAAAAAAATTACGAGCAGCCGCCAGGGTTCGATCTTACAACCTTTCGCACTGAAATCGAATACTCTAAACACTGTCCCACACCGTCTTGCTAACGGAGTGTCTTTTCTAGGTTTTTACAGAAACAACTAAAACTTTTAGGATCGTTATCTCGCTCCATGGGGGGTTGTTGCAGCAAATTTGTACGCTACCGTATGTTTTCGATCATGCTCTTTTAATTTAAGCTCGGTTTTGTTTGAATCGGAATTTTACTCATTTATACTTCCCTTGTTAGCCGCAGCAACGCGTGGCCGGGTCTGCTAGTAGACCATATAAGTGTCTCAATCAACTTTATTAATAAACTTTATCTGTCACTTTTAACAAAGTGCGGATGTTATAAACTTAGCGAGACAACTTGAAATTAGGCTACCACTTTAAAATTTATAAACATGATAACTTTTTAAATTCTAATTCAATTGGAACCAAAGCTCAATAGTGATCTTATCATATAATTATCTTGGATAAGTTCACTGGATAATTTGTTCCAACATCTTGTTTCCAAGCTGTAGCCACTTGAAATCACACTGCCACTTGAAAATATGCCATCACGATAACTTTTAAAGTACTAAACTGATTCAAATAAAAGTTGGATAGTGAACTTATGGTACAAATATCTTGGATAAGTTCACTTGGTGACTTAATCCGCAAATTTATTTTCAAGTGCCAGCCACTTGAAAATTTGTCAATATGGTAACTTTAGTAATACTGAATGAATTCGCATCAAATTTGGGTAATGGATTTATCATTCAAATATCTCAGATAAGTTCGCTGGTCATGTCCATAGAATAATAATAAAGGAAGAAGGAGCATGCCAATACTCTAATGCTTACAAACCCCTTCAAGTGAAATGCCAGCGAAAGCTACTTTTGCTACTCTCAACCTTGAAGTAGGGCACCCATCCTCAGCGCTATTATCGCTGTTTGTTGTGGCAACGCAACAGCTTATGTAGAAACACTTATGCTCCTTCTTCCTTTATTATTATTCTATGGTCATGTCACTCCGAATTCTTTTCCAAGTGATGCCACTTGAAAATTTCTTATGACGATAATTTTTGAAATACTGATTTAATTTTAACTAGAACTAGACAATGAACTTATCGTACAAATATATCGGTGATTTAACTGGGGAAGTTGTTTCGCCATTTTGTTTCGAAGTTGCAGCCACTTAGACTGTCACTTGAATATTTGCCAGAACAATAACTTTTGAAACACTGCACTGATTTGAACCACAATTGGACAGTGAACCTATGCTTGAAATATCTTGGATGTGTTTGCTCGGCAACTTGCTCCACTCTATTGTTTCCAGGAGGCGGCCACTTGAAAATTTGTTATCACGGTACGGTAACTTTTGAAATACTTAATCAATTCAAACCAAAGTTGAAAAATGGATTTATCACTCAAACACTATGATTTCGGTGGGCAAGTTTATTTCCAAGTTGCGTCCACTTGAACGCTGCCACTTGAGACTTTGTTATCGCAATAACTTTTGAAATACTGAGTTTATTTGAACCAAAGTTGGACAGTGGACTTATTTTACAAATATTGTTGCGTACTTGCGGGTTCGTAAGTTTTCCGAGAATGAAAGGCGAAAATTACAAAGCTCAGTAGTTTATTTAAAGAAAATTCTAGAAGAATACAGGTGTATAAACCAGTTATCAACTTCAGTTTCACCAGTAAAAACAACTTAAATAACAGCTGTCAACAACAGATTCACAGTGCAAACAGTATCAAAGTATTAACATAAAGAAAGGCTCATTCAAAGAGGCTCAGAACTCTTTCAATAGCAATGCAAGCGTTTGACGAAACTCAACTGCGACTGACTGACTTGGCGCGTTCGGCCACCTTTTATACCCCTTTAACGAAACCAGAAAAATCTAGAAATTTCACGTAACTGGTGAACCAATCACGTTACAGCGTCCATCTTTGGTATATCGATAATAAGGTTTTTCTCGCAAAAAGTCGCCAAGGAGGAAAGTTGCCAAATTTGGCGCCAAATCCATTACCTGCCTTATTGGAGTTTTTTAATGCGTTTTTAAGGGAAATTTAGACTATTTTAACGCGAAAACGAACTAGAAATGCAGAAAATTAACATCTTATTAACTCACTAAGCCTCTTTGAAAGAATTTCTACAAAAACAAAATTATTTTCAAATTTGCTGCATTATTTTAGACTGAGCAACTCTGAGCAACTTTCTCTGCCATTTTGATCCAAGTGGCAGCCACTTAATTTTTCAACACGATGACTTTTGAGATTCTGAATTAATTCCAACTATATTTGTACAGTAGATTTATCTCATAAATGCATTTGATATATTCGTCAACTTGGCCCACCATCTTGTTTCCAAGCGCCGGCCACTTGAAAATTTTAAATTCACATAAAAAGGTATTTATGAACCAATTTGCTTAAAACTCCATATGTAGATACCCTACATCAATATTTCTACTAAGTCCATTAATAATTTGTAGCCGCCATTTTGAAACAAAATGACTGTTACTTGATAAGGAAAAAGAAATCAACCTACCCTTCCGAATAAGCCAGAAGGACTTTTTTTTTTATATATATATATGGCAGAATAGAGCAAAATTTCTTGTAAACGTCATTATGACAAATATTTAGCTGTAAAGACGCCAAACCAATATTTTAAAATATCTTTTTTAATGCACTTCATTAAATATGAACATTTTAATTTGAAAACTTTAGTTGCCGAAACGTCAGTGGAGGCCCTCTGTTGAGACTCAAAACAGATTTGGGTTGCGTCTGTTTTTTGTGTTTGTCGCGCGATAGCGGCCGTAAAAAAACCGCTGTCGACTTGAAATTTGGTACACATGTTCATGACCCCCACGAAATTAGCTGTATAGTTTTGGGTGTGCATTCTGCATTCCATTTGTAGTTCGTGTACAGGGACACGCCAAAGTGTTTTTTTTTTTTTTTTTTTTTTTTTTTTTTTATCATTACGGCCTATGGGAAGAATTTGTATGTCGCGCGATAGCGGCCGCAAAAATCACGCTATTGACTTGCAATTTGGTACACATATTCATGAGTCCAACGGAATTAGCTGTATACTTTTAGGTGTGTATTACATTTGTAGTTCGTGTATAGGTACACACAAATTTTTTTCTTATCATTACGGCCTATGGGCAGAATTTGTATGTACCGCGATAGCCACCGCAAAAATCAAGCTATTGACTTCCAATTTTTGGCGAAACGTCAGTGGAGGCCCTCTGTTGAGACTCAAAAAGATTTTGGGTACCGTCAGTCCGTCTGTCTGACTGTCGAGCGATAGCGGCCGCAAAAATCACGCTATTGACTTGAAATTTGGTACACATGTTCATGATCCCCACGAAATTACGTGTATAGTTTTGGCTGTGCATTCCGTTTGTAGTTCGTGTACAGGGACACCCTAAAGTTTTTTTTTATCATTACGGCCTATGGGAAGAATTTGTAAGTACCCCGATAGCGGCCGCAAAAATCACGCTATTGACTTCCAATTTGGTACACATATTTATGAACCACACAGAATTTTTGCTGTATAGTTTTGGGTGTGCATTCCATTTGTAGTTCGTGTATAGGTACACACAAAATTTTTTCTTATCATTACGGCCTATGGGCAGAATTTGTATGTACTGCAATAGCGGCCGCAAAAATTCTCCGATTGACTTGCAAATTGACACACACATACAGGCTCGGTATAGAAATAGCTATATAATTTTTCATGTCTATACTTTTTATGGATTGTGTATAGAGACACGCCAAAATACTTAACATTACGGCGTATGGGGTGAATTTCGTTTAAACGCATTTTAACATCATTACTTTGCAATCAAGAAAATTAAACTAGCGTACGTGAGTAAGATGCTTAAACTTATGTTGCTTGAAGAAAATTTGTGCTCTTAAGCTTTCTAATTAATGTACAGGAGTACATTAATGTACAAAAGTATTCTGACAATGTCACGTAGTCATCCAATCTATGTTAAATTTGGAACAATTATTAATTTTAAACGCAAAATAAGCTGAATAGTTTTTACTGGTGTATACAATGTTTATGGTTCGTTTACAGAGACACACAAAAGAATTTCATGACATTAGAGCCTATGGACAAATTTTTACTTAAGCGCGCACTTTAATGCGTTTATGCAGCATTGAACTTAATAGAATTAACATACATTATAAAGATGCTTAAAATCATGTTTACTCTTAAAAAAAGGGTATGTATAGACTAAATAATTTATGGAACCAAACAAAATAATTCCGAGGAACTGTGATCATCCAAATGATGTCAAATTAATTTGAAAAATTAATGAGTTATAATTAATTAGGTGTATTCTTATTATTGGCGTTTATAATAACTGTGGCTACTTTTCCGGGATACATAAAAGAATTTCGTACTATTACGGTCTATAGTCTGTATTTCTTAAAAGTGTATTTTAACATGGTTACACCCCATTAATTATAATGAAATTTTATTAGAATTTTAAAAGCATGTTTTTCTGTTGAAAATTGTGGGCATAGAATTAATAATTAGTTTAGAGGATTACGCAAAATATTTCCGATATGCTATGTAATTTTTTTTTTTTTTCATGAAATTTGGTACTTATGAAATTTGGTATTTATGAATTTCAGGGAAATAATACAAGACCGTCGTTTATTAAGAATACATATATATGATATACAGATAGGTATACAAAGAGAGATACAGCAGAGGGTTGATGGTGGCTGACGCCCCCTCAGTAATGTATCTGATTATGGCAACAAGTCGATCGAATCAATATATACTATTATATAATAAGGAATAAATAAAAATGACCTATTGAATAATACCTGATGCATATAAGGCGTTGAGGCTTCTGATCTGCAGATCCACTAGTAACTAAAATTTTAAGTTTTCCTTCACATGACAAATTAGGCCAATACTTCACCCGAACTTGCTATATGGGGATCATTGAGATGGAAATTATTGTACGAAAACAATCCTAATAAAGTTAGTCATTTAATTACGATAAGTTTAATGTATCGAATCGGATAGAGGGTAGCCTATGAGGTGAGGCATTTCAGTTTGCGACCGTGTTGAGTGTTCTTTCATACTCATTCCTTTTAATATGAATGCGTTTTGCTCTCAATAGAAATTAGTAACAATAAATATATAATGTGGAATTGAGCAGAATACATCTATGCCAGCTTATTTCTTTTAGAAAAGGGAAATAGCACATCATTATTACTTTGATTTTTTTATCATATTAATTCAGATTATTTATGATTACTGAGGAACAAATAGAGTATAATTAATGAAATGTTTAATGTTTTATTTTTTAACTTTGTATGCTGGGGGGAGGGGGGGGAGTGGTAAAGAAGGAGAAATGGACATGTTTGAGAAGGAAATTATTCGTAGAAAATTTTATGTATTTCAACCATAAAATTTAAAACAAAATATCGATTTTTATTATGATTAAGATGTTCTTTAAAAATACATATTAGTTTAATATAAGGTGAATATTTAGTGAAAATTTAAGCACTGCATCATAAGAGAAATATTTTATAAAGTCGTACATTTTAAAAATCTGAATACAAAATAATAAAAATAGTTGAAATGTAATATGGCGTACTACCAATTTGGACTTATGAGCATTCTTCATGCATTTTAGTAAGTATTAGTAATTTGATCGAACAATTTTTACGAACTTTTCGGCCTTTACTCATACATGAAATCTGATCTCAATGCTAATGTGATAAACCGAGTGTTGACACTTGAGAACAGAAAATTCCCTGTTGTATAAAATTAGCTCTTTAATTAATTAATATTAAATTAAACATGAAGATGAATATATACACTGAGAAATTTATATACATATGAGTACCCATGTACTCATGTAATAATAAGAATAAACCAACGGAATAAATCCGTTACTCGGGCGCGCCAATTGCACCCTACGTTTCAGGCCGAAGGCCAAAGTCTTTCTCTCTCTGCGAAAATACCTTCTCCCGCTCACGGCGGCTTCCAAGGTTGGTTGGTTGCATAAAATAAACTTAGGAGTGGTTGGTTGCATGACACCCCCCAACCAAGATTGAGATACGCCAAGCGTATGAAAATCTGATAATTATTAGCAACCAACTGACACATAAATATTTAAACACATGAAAATAAAAACAATGCCAAATAAATACTTGACAACAGATGTACAGAAGTCTTGATACAATACCGGAACAAATATAGATATTTCAACACAAATAAATGCAAAAATAAAATAGACAATTCACAACAGACGTAAAGAAGTCTTGATATAATACCGGAACAAATATTTATAATACTAAACTCACACAAAAAAACTAAATTACTAAATAGAACCAAAGTTATTTGTAAATAGCAAAACTTATTATTGGCATAGTCTCGACAATCCATCAGCGTTTTTCAGTTTTGCACCAGGGCAATGCGATATGTAAATATAATATCTTTGTAAAGATAGTGCCCATCTTTGCAGTCTAGCAGATTGAGGTGCAGTTTTTTGTATATAAACAAGAGGATTATGGTCCGTTATAATCTCAATACGAGTTCCGAAAACATAATTTTCAAATTTCTTTATGGACCACACTACAGCATAGGCCTCACGTTCTATAGTAGACCAATTACACTGTACATTAGTGAGCTTCTGACTAATAAAACTAATTGGACGTAGATTACCTTCATCATCTCTTTGCGAAAGACACGCACCGACACCATAGGAACTGGCATCACATTGAATGGTAAAGGGTTTATTTGGATCTGGAGTATAAAGCTTAGGAGCTTCGCACAACATTTCTTTAAGTTGTCGAAATGCTATCTCTTCCGTCTGTGTCCACGGTAAATTTTCCGGAACCTTCTTTTTAGTTAAATCGGTCAACGGTTTGGCAATTTCAGCATAGTCTTTAATGTAACTTCTATAAAAGTTAAAAAGACCAAGAGCGCTTTTTAAAGCTGTTTTAGTTTTCGGCGATTCAATATTTTCAATAGCAAGTAACTTTTCAGGATCAGGTTGATGTCGTCCAGATCCTATTACATGGCCTAGATATTTAATCTCTGATCTGCACAATACACATTTTTTAACATTTACGGTAAATTTTAGTTCAGTTAGCTTAGTTAAAATTGCATCTAAATGTATAAGATGTGATTTCCAATCATTAGAAAAAATCGCGATATCATCGAGATATGCTTTGCAATATTCGCGATGTTCGTTCAGAGCTTCGTTCATTATTTTCTGAAAACTTGCAGCCGCATTTCGTAATCCGAAGGGCATTACCTTCCAGCGATATTGAGAACGGTGTGTCTTGAAAGACGTAAAATCACGACTTTTCTCTTCTAAGGGAATTTCCCAATATCCTTTTAACACATCTAAACAAGTAATAACATGTGCACGACCGACTTCATTAATTAAGTCTGTAATGTTCTCCATAGGGTAATCAAAAGGTTTGGTTACCGAATTGAGCAAACGGAAATCGATACATAATCGTACACTTCCATCCTTCTTAGCTACGCACACTACTGGATAAGCTATTTCGGCTTCACTCGGCTCAATAAGACCTAAGCTTTCTAATTCTTCTATTTGTCTGTCAACTTTAGGTTTAAGTGATTCGGGTATTTTATACACATAAGGCTTTTTTTTTCAGTACCTGGCATTAGACGAATTTTATGTTCCCCAACATTAGCAACTTGAACTTTACCCGAAAATAATGGTACATGCTTATGCAAAAGTTCGAGCAATTCTGTTTGTTTCTCCTTTCCTAAATGACTAATATCCACATCAAAGTCAGTTTTATTTTCCTTAATAGGGGTTGGGTGGATTTCTCCGAATTCACAGTCATCTTCAAAAATTACACCTACCGTTTGTGCTCTAACATGGAATTTTCTTATCTTATTTACATGTACGTGTCGTATATTACCGTCAGGTAACTTAACTTTATACGAGTGAGGTTTAATTCTTTCTAAAATCTCACCAGGACCTGTCCATCTCGCATACAATTTATTAGTAGAATCCGGAATTAGTAAGTATACTAATTCTCCAATCTTGAATTCTTTCATTTCTTTGCGACGATTAAAATAATGAGCATAAGCTTCTTGCTTTTCCGCAGCAGTTAAAGATGCTAAATCGGCAGCTTTCTCTAAGTTAATTTTTAATTCTTGTAAGTAATCTACAGCTGTATTGCTTAAATTGAGAGGTAAAGGGATTTCTCCTGACCACGTTGATTTTAATACTGCTAATGGACCTCTAGCTTCGCGCCCATACATAAGCTTAAATGGAGAAACTCCTGTTGTACAGTTAGGAACTTCGCGATACGCGAAAAGTAAATACGGAATGTGTCTATCCCAATTTACAGGGTCAGTTCGTATTACATGATGAAGCATTTGTTTAAATACACGGTTAAATTTTTCAACAAGCCCATTCGAGGCAGGGTAAGCTGGAGTTGAGAAACGAGGACTTACTCCTAATCTTTTCTCAAACTCTTGTGTTAATTGAGACGTAAAATTAGTGCCTTGATCACTACATATCATTTCTGGGATTCCTGTACGCATAAATATTTCTAAAAGTGCATCACACGTGACCTTAGCCGATAGGCTTCTTAAAGGTATGACTTCGGGCCATCTCGAATGTTGGTCAATTAGACAAAGACAATATTTATGTTTTCTACCTGAGGGTGGCGCAATCTCTCCAATTAAATCGACACTCACTGTATGAAAAGGATAAGGAGGACGTACCACAGGCGTTATAGGTATTTTATCGGACGTTTTTTCCGGACTCCTCAACTGACATTTTTCGCAAGTTTTACAGAAATTTTGTACATCTCTTATTAGGTTAGGCCAATAAAATGATAGTTTTATTCTCTCTTTTGTTTTCCGCATCCCTAACTGATTCCCGAAGATTGAGTCATTTGCTAATTTTAAAACACTTTCTCGATAACTCAAAGGTAAGACCAATTGATCTACTGTTTCTCCACATATTTTATCTTTATGGAATAATAAATCGTCCTTAAGAAAATAATTATTTTTCTTTAACTCCGCTTCTTTAAAAGCAGTTTGTAACGATAAGCATTCTCGCTGCTTTTCCCTAAATCTACTAACATCAGATAAATTACTAACATTGTTTTGTGAGCTCTCCAGCCGCCTATTTTCAATTTGATTATCCTTTGGCAAGTTAATCACTTTTTCTTTATTCGAAATCAAATAAACAGCTGCCTCCGAATCGCTATTATTTATTGAAGAAACAATCTTTTTTTTATTTATCAATTGAGATGGATAATTATGTGAACTAGTTTCTTTTTTATTAATCAAATCTTGCATTTCGTTTGACCTCGAAAAACTATCACTCTTAAATAATGTATTATCCTCTCCCGAAATTATTTTTTGATTACAACATTCATTTTTGATATGTAACAGCGATGCCGATGACTCATTTAAATTACTTTCATTTCCTGCCTCATTCGGCGCCAATAGCGTATTAGAGTTTTCTTGGATAAACAATTCATTTAATATTTCCTTTTGGTTTACTAATGTATCATAGAAGTGTGGAGTGATTAAACATGGAACATTTAATTTGTCGGTTATTGCAAATAATGAATCCGCGTGTGTAAATATACAAGTGTTAGGATTTTTATAATAGACTGGAATTACAGCTAATCTCGCCTCAACTATTTCTCGAAATGCAGATTCTAACAGAATTTTGCCTTTGCTTTCTATGTGAAGATCAGGAATTAGGGCGCTATTTAGAACACAAATCTCAGTACCTGAATCGATAATTGAGGGAACCTGTTTACCTGCGATATAAATATTAACCTTTTGTAAGGGGTATAAATTAAGTTTTTCCGATTTTCCACATTTCTGTAAATGTTTCGACATTACGTGGGTCACTACAGATTTTTTCTCTGTCGCTTGTGCATTACTTTTAAATTTTTTTATTTCCTCACTTTGTTTGTTAATTTTATCGAATCTATTTCGACGATTCGGACAATCTTTAGCTACATGAGAAATATCAGAGCAAATATAACACTCCCGCTTAAAAGAATATTTACTCTCATTATTAGAAGAATATTTTCTCAATGGAGGTGGGACGTATTTTTTATGATTTTCTGTGACCGTTTCCCGATAGACGCGTTTTTCATATTTTGTTTCCTCAAATGATCTACCTTTAGCAGTGAAATATATATCACACGTCTTAGCTAATTGTTCTGGGCGTAACCAATCTTCACCCTGTGTAACTGCAGCATGCATTGCCAGATCCTTATCTAGATTTTCAAATATTTTATCAGATATAATCAAATCTACTAACGACTCAAAATCATTTACATTTCGAATTTTACAATAATGGAGCCAACTGGATCTTAAACGAGAAGCAAACTGTTGGTGTGTCTCCCCAGATATTCTTGTAGCTTTCTTATAATTTTCTAAACAAATGAAAGGGGATGGTGCATATTCTTTTAGAATTAATGACTTAATTTTCTCATAGTTCTTTAATTCTTCTTCGCTTACATAAATCAGAATATTCGCGGCTTTATCGCCAATTACTTTCAGTAAAATCTCCGATTTATATTCTTTAGGTACATTTTTATGCTTAAAAGCTCTTTCAATGGAATCGAAAAAAAGATTCCATGGTTCATTCTTTTTAGGTACTGGTATTACCAAAGTTAATATAGCTTTCAAAAGCTTATCTAATGATAATATGTTTTCTGAGTTACTAGGATTATGCAACACTTCATCGTCACTTTCGGTTTGCTTTAACAAACACAAACGATTTATTTCTTCCGATTCCTTTCTTTGCGCAACTGTGGTTGCTAAAAATTCACTCACAAATTCTTTATCTTTAATGTATTCTTTAGATTTTAACAATAAATCTTTTAATTCAACTACCTTTAAATTAGAGTCAGCTTGTTCCCCTATCTCTTGCAAAACGGCAAGTAGATCGGCCTTCGTAACACTTTTAAACATTGCTATTTAAAATGTTAATTCCTATCCTATCATCATAAAATAACATTAATTTCTCACCTTTATATATCGCGTCCATGGAATTTATATTATCCTTTCTGAGAACACTATACTCTGGTTCGACGTTTGCAGAGCGTGCTGTGATAAACCGAGTGTTGACACTTGAGAACAGAAAATTCCCTGTTGTATAAAATTAGCTCTTTAATTAATTAATATTAAATTAAACATGAAGATGAATATATACACTGAGAAATTTATATACATATGAGTACCCATGTACTCATGTAATAATAAGAATAAACCAACGGAATAAATCCGTTACTCGGGCGCGCCAATTGCACCCTACGTTTCAGGCCGAAGGCCAAAGTCTTTCTCTCTCTGCGAAAATACCTTCTCCCGCTCACGGCGGCTTCCAAGGTTGGTTGGTTGCATAAAATAAACTTAGGAGTGGTTGGTTGCATGACAGCTAATATATTGCCATTATTATTATCTACGTCTCTAGCAGTGGCGAGACGTAGGGGGGGGGGGTCCAGCGGGTCCGGACCCCCCCTATGAGCTATGATTTTTTTTTTCGGAAATTTATGCATTATACAGGGCCTGATTATCACAGTGGCATGTGGGGCCCGGGCCCCTGACTCTGAATAGCAGGGGGCCCTAAAACTAATTTCTTTTGTGATTATTTGATCACTATTTGTTCTGTGTACAAAAATTTTGGTCACTTTTTCAACTATTTTCACATCGTCAAGTACTGGCGTGGATCTAAGAAAGCATGTGTGCCTCAGGCCTTACATGAAGTCAAGCAGGCCCTGGCATTACGTATAAAAATTCGACCAGAAATTTGTAGAAAAACCGACATATTTTTACTTTCCAAACATACGTATGTAAGGAAAGTATTGTAATTATGCTAAATAATCCGACTGCAACAATTTGAAGTTTGAATTTTCTACACGATTTGAGGTTCCCTAAGTTCATTTTTGCTATATTTACGGTGATATATGTATATAAGTATGTATGTGTGTGCCTGCGAGTGAACACGATAGCATCTAAAAGCTTTGTTTCAATAAGCTGAAAGTGTGTACGCATGTTATAAATCACTTTAGCAAGAACCCTATTGATTTTGATGAATTTAGTTCTTATAGTTTTTTTTTTTTCTTACAGAGACACAAGAAAAATTTCTTATCATTATGCCCTATGGGCCCAACTTTTTTCAAAGTCAACTTCAACGTGAGTGCTTTATTCCACGCGTGAGCAGAGATTTTTCAGAGTGAAGCACCAGGAGTTAAAAAAATAAATAAAAATAAAATAAAATAAAATTTTTAACTCCTTGAAAAATCCTAAGTGCAACAGAGAAAGCTATTGCATTCGTTGACGAGACAAGTCCGGACGGTGGAAAGGAAGCAGGGCGTCCTCCAAAACACGGTAAACCGTTCAGAGTCCCGCAATTAGTAAAAAAAGAAGGGGTGGAGGCATAAATTTAAATAATTATAATAAAATTCAGAAAAAATCTTTAGTGAAATAAAATATAGAACTTATAACATCTATATGCCTTATTCAATAGAGGTGAAAATTTATACACAAGTTATGGGTCTCCATCGCACAAACAGCGTAGATTTTGGTGAATCTAGCACGTACAGCTTTACTAAAATGACACAAAGAAAAATTCTTTATCATTATGGCCTATGGGCCCGAATTTTTTATGTGCGATAACGGCTTTGTAATGTGAGTCGATATATGTGAGTGAACACGATAGGGACTAAGTTCAAATGAGCTGAAAGTTGATACGTATTTTATAGGTCACCGTGGCACGAGTCCAAATGAATTTGGTAAATTTAGCCATTTTTTTTTACGGAGACAAAGAAAAATTCTAATTATAGCCTATGGGTAGAAATTACTTAAGTACAATAGCGTTTAAATGCCTTATTGGACTGAATTGAAAATTTATATACATATTATAGATCATCGTCACACGACGGGTAGGAATTTCGTAGGATCTAGCACTAGTAGTTTTTTTACAGGGACACCACAACGAAAAATTCTTTATCAGTATATGGCTTATGAGCTTAAATTATTTAAAGTGTGATGGTGCCTAAACGCCTTATTCGATTGAGCTGAAAATTTGTACACATATTATAGGTCACAGTCGCACGAACTGTATAGACTTTGGTGAGTTAAACCCTTATTGATTTTTACAAGGACACAACAAAAAATTCTTTAGCATTATGATCTATGGGCTCAAATTATTTGAAGTGCAATAGTGTAAAATTAAACAGTATACTATACGGAAAAAAATACTCAAACATCGTATCATAATTTTCATTTTTGTTTATTTAACGACTTTTCTTACTTTAATTTATTTATACAGCCATTAATTACTTAAAGTTCGGAAAATCGAGTGGAGTCACTCCAAATTTTTTCTTTTATAAAAGCCTTATTGTCTTATTACATTCTCTCTTCTCTTTAAACATATTAAATTAACATAGTATATATCTCATAAATCCACTCTAACCCTATATATGAGTATGCTAGCAAAATTGTTTCACAATACATATATTCTTGATTTCCACTTAAATTTCTTCAGAAAGTATCCAAGGGGCGAATTACATTATCCTTTTTTGAAAGAATGTTTTTCGGCAAGCTCGGGTGTAACAGTTTTCAGAAAACATCTGATTCTAGCGTCAAAGCACTAAATTACCTTTTCACGGAAGGTGACAAATTATTTTGAAACTGGAAACATGGGAACAATGATCTCAAAATTGGAGTTGAAATCCCTGTTTTTGATCTCTCGCGTTATGTCGGCTTTGCGGCAACATGTGTTGTGCGCTATTATTCATTCTTCAGACCAGACGACGCCCCACACAGGTCGCCGTTGGTATGTATTCCTGAAATTTTTCTTTGTTTACATACATCTAGAATTTCTAAGAAAAAGGGATTATAGATGAGGGTCAGTTCGGGAGAATACTTCTTCGAGAAGTTCAGAATCAATGAAACAATTTAAAAGTTTCTCAGCCAGTTACAGATTTTGATTTGGTTTTTTAGACAAAAAAGGTAAGCACTTTTCTGTTCATGTTTTAAATGGTTTAATTATATATTCAAATTACAAATGTTCAAAAAAATTGTATTGGAGTAGGGTTAAGTCCGATTATCTTCGGTAGGGATCTAGGTCTGAGTGGAATGCCCTCCGATCTTTCTGAATGATTCTAGTCCGTATTCACATGAGTTTCGGAGAAAACAACGACAAACACTGTATGGCTAGACAAAGGAGCGCGACCTGGGCTCATTCAAAAGGACGATAAGTTCTAGTTTTAAATGTTGTAAATCAATAGTTAAATATATAGATCTAAATCAACAGAAAGTGGAAAAACTCAAACAAAATTAATCTCGAATTTTAATAAATTAATCATAATTAAAAAAAGTTAAATTTATTTACAAATATAATATTTAAAGTTCTTTTTTTATTTGGTATTTCTTAAAAAATAGTTTATTTATGCACTTGTTTATTTAATATTTTTTCAAATATATAATAATTGTAAGGAATTATACTCGTATTATGCATTTTTCATCTTCAATAAGTTCAACCCATGTACAAATTTAGAAGTTTAAAACTGAGTCTAGAGTTAAATGTTTTTTGGTTGGATCTAAAAAAAAAAAAAAAAAAGAAAGAAAGAAAGAAAGAAAGAAAGAAATATATGCTTCATAATCTAAAAGGTTTTTTTTATTAAAATAATGTTTAACGAATTTTCCTATTTAAGATTTATGTACAATTTTAATTTAATCAAAATCCTGAAAAGGGTATAGGTAGTAAAACACTTACTTTTAAAAGAAACTCTTACTGTTTTGGATAAACTTTTGATTTGAACCAAAATTTGTGGATGAAAGTAAATATCTTTAACCCCTTATCGCGCGGTGTCCTTGCTGCGAGGACGCTAAATTTAAGATCCAGCTACAAAAATTCATCCCTGAAAATTTTCAGCAATAATTCACGTTTATAACATATCAGAAAAGGCCGGTTTTTCTAACCTTAAAATTTAAAATTTCTTTTAGTTTGATTTAGTTCATGAATTCCAGTGGCAGTATAATTTAAATAATCCGAATTGTCTTGCGCCGCAAAGGGTTAATGTGATTTAATTACTTTTTTTTTTTTGTCCTTTCCATTGTGAGGAAAACTTAAACTTACTGTATTGTTGCATGGGATTTTAAAATTATCCTTGAGAAAAATGACATGTACAGTCGGCAGCAAAATTATCCGAGCTCTAGCCAATAATTCCGATATCAAAAAAGTACACTTAATACTGTTTTATTAAATAAATCCTTGTCGAAACATGTTCTTAGACTGACTAAGAACATGAATCGACAAGAATTTATTTAACAAAGCAGTATTAAGTGTACTTTTTTTAAACAGGGATTATTGTTAGTGCTCGGATACTTCTGCTGCCGACTGTAGTTTACAGTTTTTCAGTTTGGGATTTGAATTGAATATTAAACTATTATGATATGAAGGGGGTCATTACAAATTTTTCATTTATATCTTTCAAACATAATGAATAAAGTACTTTCTGGCACATCCTTCGCCAGAAAAGAAAAAAAAAAAAAAAACAGTTATTTTTATAAAACTACTGGCATAGTTATTTTTGTTCAATTACATCTTATAGATTCTGATATATAGTTTTCAAAAATTTATAGCATTGCAACAACACTTGTTAAGCTATATACACAAAAGTTAGACCAACAGTTGATATCATTGTTGTTATTATTATTATTATAACGTAACTATCACTGATATAAAATTTGGCAAATTCAACGTGATAGATTCTGTGGTAGATCTTTCAAAAAATATGGTAGAAAACCTATTATTTCATAATCTTATTTGCTCCAAATTATCACAATGTAACTAAATGAGACTTTTTGTGAAGTTATATGCAATTGATCATGCGTTACTGGGGGAACGAAATTCTTGCACATCATTCAATAAAAAGGAAGGAAGAAAATAATAATAATAAAAATTATAACAAAGGAACTCGTTAAACAAAGAGAGATAAATTGTGTTGATGTTGGAGTACCCTCCATTTGGTCGTTTCAAAGGATTCTAGCCCGTGTTCACGCGAGTTTTGGAGAAAGCCACTGAAGACTCCGAAACGCGAAACCGAAGAGAGTGACCTGGGTTCGAACGAGGGCTTTTAGATATTTGAGAAAGCCCTGGTTCGAAACCGGCATTTTCTGTCGACCAAGTTTGAGGGAAAATTGTCAAAACATTCAAATAAAACAAAATCTCGCAAAGAATTAACTGAAAGCTGAAAATAAGAAAATTAAATTAAAAAAAAAAATAGAAGAACAAGGCAGAAACTGGGGGTAGTTATTAAGTCTTTCAACAACAGTTCAAGTCTTTAGAAACACAACTAGATACATTAGAATGATATGGAAGAAAGTTTTATGAGGGCCAAGCAATACAAGATTTTGTTGGTTTCTTGTTAAGCTTTTCCTAATTATATACACAATTATGTGCACAATGTAAATTTTTCATATTTTATTTTTGTAACTGCCGTATGGAAAAAAAAAAAAAAAAAAAAAAAAAAAAAACTAGCATGTTGCGGCCACCGCATGACTTTCTTATATATATTTTTTATACAAATTCACCAGCAAAAGTAATTTATTAAAATTAGCTTCGACGATAATTGCAGACGATTTACACCTTAAATATATAATAAATAATAGTATAACATTAAATATCCAAAGAAAGTCAATTTTATTCTCTATATGACATCTTTAAAAAAAAAGCTTCTTTTTATTATTAAAAAAAAATCGATAACTTTATTTTAAATTATCGCAAGTCGATGGTTCAAACATTCGTTTTAAAGGGACGAGCTTCTTTGAAAGATACACAAAGGACTTCCCTCCAGGGGCGAAAGCATTGCTCCTACATATACAATTTTTTCCCCAGTTAACTATCATCATTTATTACAATTATTATTATTTTTTTAATTTCATAATGATTATTAAAAAAAAAATTCTCTTTACGTATTTATACGTAATTTTGTCCAATACCATCATGTTAAAATTTTAGAAAAGTGGGATGATAACGCCACCTGTTGGACAATTTCCCCCAAAATTTGATAGGCACTAATTTATGTCAAAGTGCATCTATATATCAAATTTTCTGAAATTCTGTGCTGTAATTCCTGAAATACATTTGCCACAAAATTTTGTCACACACACAGACAGACATTTTCTAAAAGTGCTCAAATCGTGTTCTAGACTTCGCAAAACGTGTAAATCCATCGTAAACACGATGTCAGAATTTTTTACGAATCTAATATTTCCTTCTATTAAATATCGGAGAAAGTAAAAATAAAACATGATACGATTTGTAAAGATATTTTTGGTCCATTTTCAGAGATTTTACCCCCGTTTTGCATTTGAATATGTTAATTTTATTTCGAAATTTGAGGATATGACTTTGAATCGTGCTGTTAGGGTCATCCCTTTTTAATAAGAAAAAAATTTGATATGCAAAAATCTTAAAATAACTCGAAAAGTATTTCCCCCTTATTATTTAATTTAATTATTATAATTATGTTAGGTATGGTAGGTTTCTCAGATGTGGTAGCCCATGACAACCTAAAAAAAGGGGACCGATCTATTTAACCAGAAAAAAATGTACAAATGAAGTGAAAAAATTGTTGCCTGTATCAGTCCCATAGACTAAAACTACAAAGAGCTGTCAAATATATCCAATTTCTGGATAAACTTCATATCAGATTTTTATAATAGTGGGCCTCATTAAATAAAATCGGACGAAAACGCGATCAATGATTTCTATAAAAAATAATTGTAAAATTTAAATGATGACAGCTATAAAAAAAACTCACATGTAGGGCCCAATTTAGACTACCTGGAGCCTCGGGGCAAGCTTTTTCTATGGACCATGCTTGCAGTGGCATAAAAGGTCTTTACGTTGCAGAATACCTGCATACGATTCTGAGTGGGCCCCTTAAAGAAGATGGGGCCCACATGCCTTAGAGTTAGTCAGGGCATATACATAAAATAGGTTTCAAATGGCCCTGCATGCTTTATAGTTTTTCTTTTTGGACCCCCCCCCCCTACCGAAATTTTCTGGCTGCGCTACTGGTCTCTAGGTCTCTATTCGGAAAACTATTTCTTAATTTCAAGATATGGTTCGTTTTGCGATATAAAGCTTACATTAATCATCAATAATAATAATAATAATAATAATAATAATAATAAAACGCCAGATGTTTATTTACACAAGTTAAGCGGCGTGCCGTTACTCTTTGCACTTCCAGATTTGGCGAAAGTCGCACTGTCTGGCAAAAAATTGTGAATTTGTCCTGTACGCGCTAGCACTAACATAATGGAGATACGCAGCCGGGTTATTTTCTTTAGTTGGTCGTATAAGCTAATTTTATGATATATTTTATGTCCTCAGAAATGTCCTCATTTTTAAAGAAAACTGTCCTCATTTTTCTCATGGAAATGAGGACATTGCATAATGGACCTTACGCACGAGTGGCAACGGCTGCTGGTATTTACCGATTTAAGCGGCTGGTATTGGCTAATAGAGAAGTAAGCAAAAGTTTCGAGCTCAGCGATTGGCGAAGAAACTTTTATATACCACCAGTGACGTCACGTGAATAAAGTCCATTTGTCTTCATTTTGCATTTAAAAAAAAGTGGTCACCCTAAGTATGGTCACCTTAGGTTACGGTGTTTTTTATGAGCACAATGGACTTTACCAAAATAATGCAAATATTTAAAACAAGCTGGCAACACTAAATTAATGTTTCTGTTTACGATTTGTTATGAAACGAGCATTAATTATCCGTATCAACCAATAATCAAGAGCGTATCTAAATATGTTGTGTGGATTTCCTTCATCACGCTAGCGTTTTTTCGTATTTGATGGGAAAGGAATGCTTAATTCGGCCCTATGAAATCTTTTTTTTGTTCTGAAGGCATATCCAGGCATTATAATTATTCAGCTGGGCTAGGACTCATCAAAATTTAGTGAGCAAATACCGGCGCATGTTATTTTGTTTCTCTTCCCTGAAGTTAATTTGATTATTTTAATTTCTTGATTGTGGTTAATTTTTAGTATTCTAGTGCTTATCACGAAAGACTAGACATTATCGATCGTATTTCTTAATAGTAATTAAAAGCTTTTATTTTTGGAAATGTTGTCGGGATTGTAAATTTACTAATATATTAATGCCTCAAAAATAACTGAATCTAAGGGAAATGCATTTGTTTTAATAATATTTCTTTTAAATGAGTTGAATTATTTCTTTAATCGCAGTTGGAATAATTTAGGAGTGTTTAATTCTGCTTATTTTTAAGCAATTGTTGAATTAATTAGATTCATATTGTGTCATTATACTTTTTTTTTTTTTTTTGGGGGGGGGGCAACTATGGCATGAATTTTTGTTTTTATCTCATGGTTTACATGCTGTTATGTTAATGTATGAGTAGTATATTTACCTGTAGATTCAATTTATTCTTTATTTTATTATTCTTTATTTATTTATTGTGTATGTATTTGCTTTGTTAGCAAACTATAGCTATAACCCCTTAGGAACTTAGTATTTTAAGCAAAACTCGTTAAAAATAAGGAATAAATATCAATGCTAATTCAGATAGTGGCAGATCTAGAACTTAACTTTTGAGAGAAGCTAAGATTTTTTAAGATGTTATTTCAGATCAATGAAAAATTTATAATTGTAATATTAGTGTGCATTCTGTACGTAGATCCATTAGACTGCATTACGAAATTATTTCAGTAGTTCGTTTGTAATTATTATACGGAGAAATTTTGAAAGATTTATTGAAAATATTTAGAATGGTTTATGCATGTGTGTATGTATGTAATACATTAATGAGAACTGTAATTAAACACATAAAATGTAATTATAACGTCAGGAAAGGGTGATAATCACTTTATAAAAAATAAAAAAAAACTTTACTATATATGTATAACAAGGATTATTCACAAAATTTGCACATAGTTATAATATATTTTTTAAAACATTGGAAAAGGCTTTTATAGCTAAACAAGTTCAATAGAACATAAAATTGAAAATTCTATCTGATATTCTTGAATGGGATGACATAAAATGATATATTACTACTTACTAGTGTATTCTATATAAGATTGTGTGTGTGTGTGTGTGTGTGTGTATATATATATATATATACATATATATATTATTTAATTATGGGAATTAAAGTGTATGTTTTTAGAGAAGCTGTAAAATTAGAAGTACAAATTAAAAGGCAACCATGTTAATTCCAAATTTTATAAACTTGTAAAACTAGAGACTGACCTAATAATATGACTTTTTTGCAAACTTTCTTTTAGTCTACTTATTCTGAACCTTCAAATATTTATCTTAAGATCTTGTTACTTTCTTTTTTAAGAAATATTTTAACATTTAAAATCGAAATTAGACTAAACAAAAGAGTGACTTCAATAAATGTACATTTTAACCATAAAGTACCATACTTGTATCGTGTCTATCACCAACACTCTAATTAAGTTATTGATTTGACAATTAATTGAAAAAAAGTGCTCTCAATTTATTGCTTGTAGCAGGTGAAAATTTGAGGATATAATATGCTAACTTTGCAACTTCACAGGCAACAACAACAGTGAAAAAAAAAAATAATAATAATAAAATAAAAGACAATGAAACCTTTCAAAGAAAGCTACTTACAATGCTGTAAGAAATGGCCCTTTAACGAGGTTGCCTTTTACTGGAAGTTGTTGAAAAAAATCTTAATTCAGGCAAAAAAAAATATTGTGAATGAAATGAATTCAATCATTCGAATTTACATTATCTGTCTATACTGTTTTGTAGTAGTCATTAGTTTAAATTAATGCTTTTTTACATTTTTTTTTTTTTTTTTTTTTTTTAGAATTCTGTTATATCCTAGATCAAACTGATCAACTTAACACTATTTTTGAATGAATAAGAGATCTGTATTAAGCGCACTGAAAATTCTTTGTAAAAATAATAGGTTGAACTTGTAATTTTTAATCTAAACTATGATTAATATTTCTATTTTGCTATTTAAAGTCAACACTACTCTCTTAAGCCTTAAAAATCTACTTGAATATTGGTAGGACACAAAATTTACTTTTACAAGCCTGAATTTCACCTGTAATATGCACATTAAAAACTGCAATAATCGTATTAAACAATTGTTTTCTCTACCAACATATTCATAGAAAATGTTGCATTTATTAGTAAATGCTTCAGTAATACAAGGTTAGACTTTAAAGAAAAATAATAAATTCTTCACTTACCTTGTATACAGGAGTGCAGTAGCAGCTTGATCTCTTGGCATTGAACTACACTCCTTCTCATATTTATAAGGACACTTTATATTTTTAAATAACTAACGTAAAAATAATTGAAAACAAGATTATACTAAGTGCACTTAATATGTCTAGCATTCTAAAAACCAAAACTGTTAATTTTTTAATATAAAACAAAATTAATAAAAAATAATACAAAATGTGTTTTTCTCCACATTTTTAGCTGTTCATAATTATAGGGACAATTCAGATTTCTTCGTTTTATTTAACTTACTAGTGTATAAATTACAGTTGACATGCGAATTTGTTAACTACTGGGCTAGATTAATTCATATATAAGCCTTCAATTTTTCTTGGACGGACATTACTGATAATTCCTCGAAAAAAAGAACGTTCAAGTAGTGAAGTATGATAAATGTGTTTTTTAAGTGGAAGGATAATTTCAATCCGCTGAATTTCTAATGAAATTCGAAGGTCTAAAATTGCTGAAGGAAATGTGATCAAACATTGAACTGCTGGTTCGATAGAAGAGAGATCTGAAGCAAAATCAGAGTTGTTTTACAGAGATCGGAGACTCATAATTCCTCTTACTGTTCTACTCATAATGATTGCTGCCGAATTTGCTCATAATTTTTAACGAAAGGTTAAAACATTTATGCATAATTTAACATTACATTTATGCATGTTTAAAATAATTAATAATATGTTAAAATGAATAAAAAAACCTGTAATAATCAATCAGCATTTAATGGGGGAAAGAACGTCTGTGTTAAAGTTGAATAAATACAATATTAAATGGTAAAATGTTGCATTTTCGGATGAAAAACATTTTATTCTTGATTAGCCAAATGGTTTTAACAGTTACTGGCACGATCTGAAGATAGCGAAAGACAGACCAGATTTTTTTAAAGGCAGATATGAATCGGGCATTTTAAAGGTGGATCTATGGTGCTCTGGGGAGCTGCTTCTACTGAAGGCAGAATGAATTTATTAATTTTTTCTGTTATTATGAACATCAAGAGAATATCTGCAAATTTTAAACGTGGAATTATCAGATTTTTGTTAGATTTTGGGGGGTAATAATATTTTTTTCAACAAGATTTACATTTTTGCTCTACTTTTAGAGCAATAGGAAATAGTTTGAAGAAAGAAACTTCTGTATTATTGCCTTTCCCATGGCCTAAAAGTTGAAAAAACCTTAACTTATGATATTAGAAAAGTACATGCAAGTGGAAAGCAATTTTAAATAGTTTAAATGTATTAAGAATATCATATATGCTATATGAAATGGTATTGAAACTGAATATTAAAAAAAAAAAAAAATGTATATACATATATATACCAGAGATAATGTCTGACTGTTTAACCCTAAAAAGAGACCCCATAAAACATTAATTTAAAGAATAACTGAAAAAAATTAGTAAAATTCGCACTGTCCTTATAATTGTGAACACCTGAAAAATCATCTTTTTACCATATTTAAAGTTTTTTAAGATAGAAAAACGATAAAACTTTTTAAATATAGTCTATTAATGAAATTCAAATTAATTAAAAATATATTTGTTTAAATAATAGTGTTCAGTGTTTAGTTAATATAGAAAAACGGGTGTCCTTATAATTATGAGAAGGAGTGTATATTCCAAAATGTCATCTCAAAGCTGATGAATTTTCACCAATTTCAATTTCATTTGTTAATTATTTTTCTAATAATTTTAACTAATAATGCAAAAAATAATTATTTAAATTAGTTGAAATGATTCTGCAGATAATTTGATGTATTTATTAGGATAGATTTTAAGGGATGCATTTTTATGCATCCTTTCTGGTTGAAAACTTATTACTGACTACGAGAAGAATTTAAATTTCAATTTTGAGTATATCATTATGCATCATAAATTATTATATTATATTATATTATATTATGACATTTGATGAGAGAATATTATATCTTATTTTTTATACAATCATTAAATTACATTGTTGAATGAAATAAAAACAGTTTTGTAAATGTTTATTTAGAAGGAAAAAGTCATTATGAGTCTTTAAATCTTTCCCCCAGGTGCTTTTCGATGTTCAAGGTTACATTTAATTATAGAAGATATTACTTTGTTTATAGTTCCGGAATAGATGACAATAAAAGAATGAAAAAGTTTATGGAGATGATGAAATATATTTATCAGAAAATATCTGCTATAATTTCACAAATGGAGAGCAATAAGATCAGGAAGGAGAGGAGGGGCAAACATTTCCTAAAAATTTTCAGATTTAATGAAATTTTTTAAAAATTAAATTTCACTTTTAAACACTCAAAACTATGCTCTAAAGTTTGAACACCCTCGGAAATTTTTGTTCTGGCTACAGCCTTGAATGAGAGGATTCTTCAAAAGGAATTACATATGAAAAGTGGTTAGTTCATATCAAGAGTTACACAATTTTACCCGCTCTCGGAAAATGTGACCCTTAAGAAAGATATGCATTTGTATATGAGCACTGAGTTGAGGTAAATCTGTAGTAAGTGTTAATAGGTAAATTTTGAAATTTTTGCGAGAAAAATTAGTCCTTATAGGAGGTGCCCCTTAAATATAGGTGGACTTTTAGAGAGGTTTTTGATTGCTAATGATTATTGAACTCTGACAGATAATTATTTAAAATGATTTTACTGAAAATGTTATTCAGTCATTCTAATAGGAATTTAAGTGGTTTTCTTTAAGTTTTGTGAATGTTAATTTTTTTTTTTTTTTTGTGTGTGTGTGGGTAGCTTAAGCCCCCTAGCCCCTCCCTTGGATCCGCCACTAAACTCTTTATAATTTCAGACTTTCTACCACCCAACACACATTCAGTGACAATAGTACCCAAAGTATAATGAAAACTTATCATTAGACTAAATCAGATACATTATAACTTGAAGTATAATACATTGATCCACTTTTCTAGGTTTGTTTAGGAAATAATAATAAAAAGATTATGAGAAAATCTTAATTTATGATAAACATATAATTAAGAGATAATCTTATAAACAAAATGAAATTACCATATATATTTAATTTTCAAGTAAATTAAAAAATCTTCTATGTTTTAAAAATATGTTTTTCAGTCTTAATAGGAAGAAAAATTTATTTTGACTTCTATTTATATTTTAGGTAAAATGAGTGCATCAGCTTACATCTTTGAATCATTGAAATCTATTCGAAATTATATTAATAACAATTGTTCTACATTGGAAGCATGGGAGATAATTTTATATTCTGTTTTTACAACACTTCTGATGATATATATAAAAATATGGATTGATGATCTTCGGGGTAAGCCTATTTTGAATAATCTTTTAAATTATTTTCAATCTATAAACTATAATAAAAGTAATAATACAGGGTGTCCCATAAGTTTCTAGATATTTTTTAAATTCATAAAAATTAAAGAAATTGGTAGAATTGAATGCAGTGGTGTGCATAAAAGTTTTTCTTGTGAAGGATGATTTTCTTTGGTAAAGGAAAAAATAATAGTTGCAATTTTCATCAACAGAGGAT
The DNA here is from genome assembly GCA_963930645.1 of Salticus scenicus. Taxonomy (NCBI): domain Eukaryota; kingdom Metazoa; phylum Arthropoda; class Arachnida; order Araneae; family Salticidae; genus Salticus; species Salticus scenicus. The sequence continues at coordinate 258,119,237 of OZ005649.1, read as the reverse complement.
GCTTGCTGTATATGAGAAAAATCATACATTTCCCTGATAAATTATATATATATATATATATATATATATTAGCATTCTGACAATTGTTAGTTAGCATGGCAGTTAAAACTTAATGTATAGGCAAGTAGGAGGAAAAATAAGAAATGAACTGTTAATTGTAAAACTGTGCACTTGATGGGACACTGATTTGCATATTTCTTGTTATAAGTGTGTGAAGCATGCATTCTAGAGACAAAAATTTAAATTATTTTTTCTTTAATACCAAAAATCATCCCCTGCATGAGAATAACATTTTCACAAACTGCTTACAATTCTTTCAGTTTTTATGAATATTTAAAATATTTATTAACTTATGATGGGACACCCAGAACATTATCATCATTGATTATTTTAAAATCAATCTTTTAAGATTTTGTAAATTTGATTTACTGTTTTTTGAACATTCAAAATACTTTTTCAATTTCAGGCTTGAATGAATAAGTTTGAAATGTTAGTTACTGTATATTACATTAAGTAAAACTGTCAGTCATATTACATATTAAATTCCTGTACAAAACATGTATTCATTCATATTGTAATGTTATATAAATACATAATATAATAACTATAAAATATATTAATAATCAGACATTGATAATTATTTTTGTTTATATTCCTATATTTGAATCTTATTTGAATTGCCAAAATTTCAATTTAAATACCCGAAACTTTATTAATATTATATTTTTTAATAATTTATCAGTTATAAATTTTGCAATGTAACAATTAACACATTCGCTGCCACCAAAATTTATATATCCATCCTCAGAAGCCGAATTTAAAAAAAGTGTTTTAATGATTAAAAACGTTGGCTGCACAAAAAAAAAATTTAAACACAAAATTTAAAAACCACGCACTGAAAATATAAAAATAATGCTTCACTAACGTGCCACAAAAACCTCATCGTTCAACCTCCAAATCCGAACTAAAACTAAAGCAGTTTACTTATCATACTCGATTGACGCCCCAGAGCGTCACCGGCATGGGAGGTAGCGCCATGCTGACGCGCCAGCGCGTCAGTGGCAGCGAATGTGTTAATTAAAATTGAATCAACAATTAAAATGAGATATTTATTTACAACAGGATATAAAAACACAACGTAAAAAAAACATTAATAACATGACATGACTAACATTGTACCGGCATTACTTTGTGAATGATAAAATCAAGGGGGGATAGCTATATATATATATAAAACTATTTAATTAATTGAAATACTATTTTAAATAAAAATTATATATATATATATTATGACATCAGTTAGAAACTTTTGATGCTACAGGTTTAATTTTCCATTTTTATTTACAGTACACTCTCAAAAATCCGCACAGCTTAAAACGAAGTGTTTTGCGGATTTCTGAATTTTGCAGATTTTAGAGTAATTTCTTTTATTTACATCTTAGAACCTCATTTGAGTAGGAAATCTTTAAGATACAATTTATATGTTATATATACAATGCTGAAATAAAGTGTGTCTAATAAATGTACAAATATTTCATGAAATTTTAATTTAAAGAACAATTTTTATATCACATTATAGTTACAAATTATCTAGATTTTTGAAAAGTCTGATCAATGCTGTAAGAATATTCATACATATTTATTTTCCTATAACCTGCAAAAAAGTCAGCAATTCTTGGTCAATCACATAAGTTTGTGTCATGAGAAAATTTGAGTATTTATCTTCATGAGAGAAAATTTTTCTTGAAAACTGTCTTTCCCCTTTTCCTCTAAATTATTATCATTTATTTTTTAATAATTATGTATAATTACACTTATCATTTCCTCCTCTGCAATATGTTGAGTGATTGGTGATTCATCAGCACTAGTTAAAAACTGATTTGTCTCTTAATACAGCTGAATTTTTGCAAGCCACTAATCAACAAATCAATTGTGACAATGTTTGTTTACATTGCAAATGATATGCGGATTTTAGAGAATTGCGGATTTTAGGGTTGCGGATTTTTGAGAGTTGACTGTATTTATTACTGTTTTTCACATGTGAAGAAATGTTTCTTTTTATGTTAAAAAAATAAATGTAATAAAGATTTGTAAAAATTTTATTGGATTGGTATCAAGCTAAAATTACAATGCAAAGAAAAATGTCGGGAAATTTAATGGATTAATACATTTTAATTAATAACTTACTTCCTAATTATTAAAAATTTTAAAATTCAGCTTTAAGGTGCACAGGGAGACATTACAGACTTTGTGTGGGCCAGATGTCATGTCTGTAACTGCGATAGATTTTTCTGGAGATAGCTAACAGAGGGATGTCATTTCGCTTTTATTAATAAAATGAGTATATATATAATTATAATATGCTTATAATTATGTAGGTGCCACTTAATTTGATCACTTTGGGACAGATGCTATTTGATAAAAACAAATGAAAAGTATCAGGAAATACAGAATTTTAATTTTACTACATACTAAATAACATTTATTTTTGGAGCTGCAAATTTAAAATACAATAATCCATTTAAACACTATTTTAATCAAATCATTAAAATATGTCAATTAAAAAAATTCTTACAAAGTTGTCTGCCTTGTTTTTTGTCTCAGCAAATTATTAATAAACTTTCATACCAGTATTGCTCATGAAAGTCTTCAGTAGTGCCTCTTTGTTGCACCTTGAGTCCCAAGACATGAAGAGCCTCTCTCATTTCAGTAGCAATTGGAGAATTCTCAACAAGGTTTTCAACTTCATCATCATCTTTATCTGACTCTTTTTCATTATTTTTTTCCAATAGAACAAGATACAGCTCGGCATACATCTTCATCAGTCATCATTGTAACCTCTTGGGCGTTCTCATCTATAGATCCATTCTGCAAAGTCATTTTCAGTCATGTCTGATGGTACAAGTACTCTTTCATCGAATTACGGCATGGCCATACCTTTGTCCACTTTAATGAATCCGCGAAAAACAGTTCTTAATTGTTTTCTCGGACATTTGATCTAACAGCACTGTCAAAAGATGGAGGGCCTGAAGGAGAGTCATCTTCTTTGCTAACTCATTTGCACTAAGTTTTTCTGTACCTTCCACATTTCTGCACAGTAATAGGCTTTTGTCATCAGTGGCGGCTCGTGGCAGGAGCTGCAGAGCTGTAGCCCCCCCCCCCCCCCCTCAGAAATATTCAAAGTAATTATTTGTCAACTTACAAAATATTTTGAAAATAAATATTATTATATTGTATAGTATTATGCTTATAGAAGAGTAGATTACTTCATTATCATGAAAAATTATAAAAAAGCTGAGAAAAGTTAGCCAGTTTTAAGCGTAATAGTGTCTCCGAGGCTCGGAAAAGGCTGCTCATTCATGCAGCTCTCGGAAAAAGGGATTTCTTTAGGGAAAGGACAGTTAAAACTGCCCCTACTTGTTTCCCTACCAGTTTTGACTAGAACTCCTACATTGATAGGCTGACGCATCCGCCATTTTCTATCCCACAAGACCGGCTGACGATTTATTATTGGTGGTTTTTCGGTAATAAATTGCATGAATAACTCCAGAAAAGAGCACCGCCTGCTAATATTTTCTTCTAATCCAGAAAGAAGGAAAAGGTGGATTATAAATTGCAGATGTAACTCGTGGGTACCCGAAGCAGTAGCACAACTTTGTAGCATAAGATTTCCCTTATTTTCAACTTATTTCATTTTATTTTCAAAGTTGTTTGACAAATTTAAGGTGAATGTACTGTTTTTTAAGTTATTGTTTTTAAATTCTTTTAAAATTAACTTTAAAATTACATTTCTTTTAACATGAAGGGTTGCAGTTTTGAGAATGTTGGTGATATTCTTAAAATTACCAACTTACTTGTTTCGTGATAAGAAGTTCTAGCTCACTCGATCTGTTTAGCAGGCATGAGATTTTTCTGCGGATCCGCGATTTTCTGCTTTTATGTGATTTCCGTAATTCCACGTTTTTTTTTTTTTTTTAATCAAACTCCAATAATGATCAGTGTTCAAACGCTCCACGAAAGACTTAAGATTCTCAATCTTTCTCTATCCAAAATATAAATGTCAGTATTCATTTTTGAATATTTGTCCACCCACAATAAAAATATCAATATTAATTTTAAACTTTCTTTGATATTCTAGAACCCATAAAGAAGTAGAATTGTGTTTAATATTACTCACTCATGAACTACTTTTTACCCCCCCCCCCCTTCCAATTTTCCATCACCAATCAATGATTAAATGTTGATTGCTAGCTAATGCTTTTTTTTTTTTTTTACACACACATGTTTTATTGTGTTCATGTGCATTATTCTTTTAATTTGTCACTTTTAAAATATTTTATATAGTTTTTCCCTGTGCGCATTATTTTTCATTTGAAATTAATTTTATGAACACGCGTGTTTACTCTTTTTTTTTAATTTTCTGCACTTTCATGCCTGGAATGTAGAAATTTCACCAGATGTGACGTATGCTGCTATTATGCTGGCCAATTTGCTTATTGCAATTGACTACTAGTACACTCCTGTGACCTGTTATGTCCTTCTTCACCCTAATTTCATGTAAGAAACAGTAACAAAATTAAAAAAGAAAGCTAAGTGTGAAAAAAAAAAAAAAAAAAAAAAAAAAAAAAATGGGAGTTTATTTTTCTGAGGAAAGTAGGCTTAAAATTTCCTCCTCCCCCTATCAATAAAAAAAGTCCATCTTAACAAACTGCATATAAAGTAATGATTATCACATGTAATTTCTATAGACCTTAATTTTAGAATCTGATTTTTACATAATGTGAAATCCATCTTAAATGAGGCCATTTTAATAAGAATTCATTATATAATATTTTTCTATTTTTATGAATTACTTTGAAAATCTAATTTTTAATACATTTCTATTACTTAAAGCTATTTTATTTTGAAGTTTTTTTTAATGGTATACTTAAATTGAATAGTAAGAAAATGCATATGGGTTTTATCCTTTGATGTTCGTTACCATGTGATATTTAAGCTATTATTTTTGTCGTTAGGCTACTATTTAGGCAACTATTTTAATACTTCTAGGCTACTAAAGCAACTATTTTTGTTCTGTTTCTTTTGTGGCAACCCTGTAGTTATCCCAGTGGCAGAATGTTTTGTAGCTGTCTGGGACAGGCTTTTAAAATTTCATAATCTGTCTGCAAAATTTGTGAATCAGGGGTTATAATGGCTTACACTCAAAAAGCCTAAAAACTGATTGGAGGGGGGTGCTTAACATCAGTGGTGATCTCATGCTACAATACACGAATACAATTTTACTGCAGAACAATATAGTATAAACAATTGTGTGTATTCATTCAATTCATCTCATTCAATTAAATATTTTATAGCAATGTTTGACACAACACAATATAAATAATTATAAATAATAAAAGTTTTAGTTTTGATACAGAAATTTTTTTAAGTGAATTGTTATTCGAAAGTTCCAGACAAAACTGTCTGCGACTATGTTGCCGTGTTGTGGTGTTTCTGCCGCTGGGGTAGTTATGTATGAATAATATTTGAAATTGTAAATTCTGCTTTTTTAGCTTTCGTATCCTCTCCTTTTATGATATATTTTATAATATAATGTTGGCTTTTATTATTCTGTTTGTCATATTTTAAAATTTAAATGAAGGAAATTATTTTCATTTGTATTATTTTTTTTTTCTTCCATTTAGAGGATGGGATGTACCATGTATGGCATTTCCTTAGAAGCCTTCCTTTTATCAAACAGACTGTTGAGAAACGTTTGAAAAATACAGCTGATGAAGTTGAAAAGCAGTTACTAAAAGGCCTAGAAGATAGACAATTTATCCATAAATTACCAAAATATAGTTGGGATAATGTAAGTTAGAAAAATATTTTCTAATTTTTGAGAGTATCTTTTATTTAATAAATAAATAAATAATCAATATTTGCTAAGTAGCTTCTATTCCAAAATTGCAATAAATATTTTTAGTCTTGTATACATTTGATTAGTTTTTTAAAATTAAATGTATTCTAATTTTTATTAAAATTTTCTCTTATTTTTTTACTTTCCTTATAAAAATATGTGTGTACAGTCAGTAACAAAAGTGTCCGAACACTAGCAAAAATTCCTATATAAAAAAAGTACGCTTAATACAATTTTGCTAAATAAATCCTTGTCGAATCCTGTTCTTAGACTGACTAAGAACAGGAATCGACAAGGATTTATTTAACAAAACAGTATTAAGTGTACTTTTTTATATAGGAATTTTTGCTAGTGTTCAGACACTTTTGTTACCGACTGTAGATATTTCTGCATGCATACTATGTATATATATCTTTAGAAACACATGTTACATATTGTAAATATTTCCATAAGTGAGTCGATTTTTAAACTTTTGGTAAAGTTTTTTTGTTTGAAACTTCTGTAATATATTTGTGTATATGAACTATCGTTTGAAACCTTTTCATCTTTATAAAAACTAGAAACTAATTTTAAAAACTGTAAAACCAACTTGTATTACTTTTATTTCTTTACATGCCTGTCAGTGTATTGTAATGAGAAGGGTTTGGCATAACAATATTTTTAAGGGAAACTTTTATCATTCTTAATGGCTTGTTACTGAAATCATTATTCTTTATCAAAGTTATTTTCAACTAAATGTAAAATTTCATGAAATTATGTCCACTAGTTCTTGATCTACAGCTGCCACAAATTTTTTTATCTTTCTCACATACACAAACATACATTATTCCTAAAATGATCAAAGTGCATGTAATATCATAAAACTTATAAAAAATTTGAATTTGGAAACTTTTACAAATCAATCTTCTTACGAATATAGAAGAAAGTAATAATTAATGTAGGAAGGAAGAAAAAAAAACTTTACATTTTCATTAATTTTACGAACCGAAAATATGAATCATTTATTTAAAGTGTGCAAATTACAATTTTTAGATTTAAAAAAAAAAAAAAAATTCTAAACTATAGTTTATTTTTCTGTTTATCTCTTTAAATTAATTTTCATTGTGAATAATTTAATGTATTGCATCCAATTAATTTTGTGAATTTTTCTCACCAGGAAAGCATTATACGAGAAGTGGAAAATTATTTAGGTATTGGGAAATTCCAGTGGGATAAAGGATTTGTATCTGGTGCAGTGTATTTGGGCAATGACAGCAAGTTGACAGAATTGATGAAAAATGTTTATGGTTTGACAGCTTACACAAATCCACTTCATCCTGATATTTTTCCTGGAATCAGAATTATGGAGGCAGAAATCATTCAGATAGTATCATCTTTATTCCATGCTCCCAAAGCAGTTGGAACTGTAAGTATACAAGTTATTTTTATCTTAGATGTTTGAATTATATCAATTGCATCAAAAAAAAAAAAAAAAGAAAATAATCCTGTAATCTATATACACTGATGGAAAAAAAAATCCCAACACCAAGAAAAAATTATTGTACAGTAATGAAATTTCAGCAATACATTTGTCTAAGTAACATATTTAATTGATTAAAGTTTCAAGATCACAGGTAGAGCCATTGGCGAGAAGAGCCATTTCAAATGTGAAATGTTGGTACATTAGTAACCGGTGTAACCGCCAGAATTTTGAATGCAAGCATGCAAACTTACATGCATTGTGTCGTACAGGTGTCGGATATCAGTTTGTGGGATGGAGTTCCATGCCTGTTGCACTTGGGCGGTCAATGCAGGGACGGTTAATGCTGGTTGTGGATGACGCTGGAGTTGTCGTCCAATGATGTCCCATACGTGCTCGATTGGAGAAAGATCTGGTGATCTAGCAGGCCAAGGCAACATGTCGACACTCTGTAGAGCATGTTGGGTTACAACAGCAGTATGAAGGCGAGCATTATCCTGTTGGAAAACAGCCCCTTGAATGCTGTTCATTAATGGCAGCACAACAGGTTGTATCACTAGACTGACGTACAAATTTGCAGTCAGGGTGCATGGGATAACCACGAGAGTGCTCTTGCTGTCATACGAAATTGCTCCCCAAACCATAACTCCAGGAGTAGGCCCTGTGTGTCTAGGCCGCAGACAGGTCACTAGCAGGCGTTCACCTGGCCTCCTTCTAACCAACACACGGCTATCACTGCGACCAAGGCAGAACCGGCTTTCATCAGAAAACACAACAGATCTCCACTCCATCCTTCAATGAGCTCTAGCTTGACACCACTCACGTCGGAAACGGCAGTGGTTTGGAGTCAGTGGAATGCACGCTACAGGGCGTCTGGCTCGGAGCTGTCCTTGAAGTAACGGATTTGTAACAGTTCGTTGTGTCACTGTGGTGCCAACTGCAGCTCGAATTTCAGCTGCAGACGCAGTACGATTAGCCACAGCCATACGCCGAACACGGCGGTCTTCCCTCTCAGTAGTGCCACGTGGCCGCCCGGAACCCGGTCTTCTTGAGGCAGTACCTTGCCTTGACCACTGCTGCCAACACTCATGCACAGTGGATACATTCCTGCCAAGTCTTTCTGCAATATCGCGGAAAGAAAACCCACCTTCTCGTAGCCCTACTACACGACCTCGTTCAAACTCAGTGAGCTGTTGATAATGGCTTCTTCGTCTTCTTAGAGGCATCCTTGACCAACATTAACCCACTACATCAAATCTCAACTGTAAATAACGATCACGAACCTTACAGCGCTTATTTAAAGCAAACCTCATTTGCATGTTCATAGTGTCGCTACTAGCACCACACTTATGCGCATAACTCGAAATTTGAATCAACGTCATCTTTGAAATGTATAAACACGCCTACCAAATTCCGTTTATCTAGCACAGCTCCTTCCTGGTGTTGGGATTTTTTTTTTTCCATCAGTGTATATAAAATCGTTCTTCCTGACTGAGTGAGTGAGGGGGTGATTCATCATCGCCCAGACCAAACCCCTGAACCTAGAAGCATGAAATTTTGTGACAATGTTCTTTCTATGACGTAGGCATCCACTAAGAAGCGATTTTACAAAATTCGCCCAACGTGAATTCACAAAAATCTTCATATCTCAAACAAAAAAACAGATATCAGTAAAATTTTTGCTTTAAAATATAGCTAATACAAATGTCTTAAAAACCAATTTCTGGAATTTTCAAATTTCGGTATCCAAGGGGGGCAGGGGGGGGGGGGGCAAAATGTGATTTCACATGCGTAAAATGTGATTTTGCACAATCCTATTTATCTCAAACAAAAAAATAGATACACGTGAAATTTTTGCTCTAAAATATAGCTAATAAAAATATCTAATAACCAATTTCTGGAATTTTAGAAATTTAGCCCCCAGGTGGGGCAGCAAGGGGGGGGGCTATGGGGCAAAAACAAATACAAATACAGTTAGGCCATTCAAAATTGGTACAGATAGGTTTTAAAGGCCTGCAAGTCGAATGGGGATATTTTCGAGAGTCTAAAGTTATTAGGAGGGGCGTGAAGGGGAGAGGAGGGCAAAAAAATAAAAATAGAGTTAGATCGTTCAAAATTGGTATATAGAGGTTTTCGATACTTACAAATCGATTGCGGATATTTTCGAATTTTAAAAATTATTAGGAAGGGGGCAGTAGGGGGGGGGGGGGGGCTCGACTATGGGCAAAAACAAATAGAAATACACTTAGACCGTTCAAAATTGGTACAGATAGGTTTTAAAGGCCTGCAAGTCGAATGGGGATATTTTGGAAAGTGTTAAATTATTAGGAGGGGGTGTGAAAGGGGGGGAGAGGGGGGCAAAAAAATAAAAATAGAGTTAGATCGTTCAAAATTGGTATATAAAGGTTTTCGATACTTACAAATCGATTGCGGATATTTTCAAATTATTAAATGTATTAGGAGGGGCAGTAAGGGGGGCTATGGGCAAAAACAAATAGAAATACAGTTAGGCCGTTCAAAATTGGTACAGATAGGTTTTAGAGGCCTGCAAGTCAAATGGGGATATTTTCAAAAGTGTAAAGTTATTAGGAGGGCCGGGGAGGGGGGCAAAAAAGTAAAAATAGTTAGATCTGTTAGACATTTTAAGGTCTATCTTAAACAAAATTTATATTAAGCAGAAAAAAAACTGCAATAGAATTATTTTAGAAAATTTCAATTTGACTAGTATGTAAAAGTTTCAGACTCAGTAAAGACAAAAATATTTTTTTAAACGAAAATTAATTTATTCATGGAAATATAGATTAGGAAAAAGCAATTATCACAATGATTAAGAAACAATTTAATATAAATATATATATATAACAAAAATTTTCAAATTCAATATAACAAAATTAATTTTCAACATCAATTCAAAAACATATTACCTCTCCAATCACATATTTGGGTTACTTGATAATATATGAAAGAAAAACGAAGTCTTTTGGTATCAAGTCCTTTTTACATGGTATACACATGACCAATGTGGAAGATGGAACAAATAACATCACATCACACCAGCACAAGCATTTTTACCAGAAGAACGATCAGACACATATGTTGTAACACCGAAACCATATTGAAGAAAAAATACAAATGAATCACTAGTTGAAGCACAAGAGTTTTCGAAAATCGCGGTCGCCAAATGACCAGCGAATACCATTGAAAAATAAATAAAGTTCAGCTAAACTATATCACACTTCATGGTCGCCGAATGACCAATGAATAGAACGTGTAAATTACTTGAAGGTCGCGGTCGCCAAATGACCAGCGAATGCCATTGAAAAATAAAGTCAGCTAAACTGCACCACACTTCATGGTCGCCAAATGACCAATGAATAAAACGTGTAAATTACTTGAAGGTCGCGGTCGCCAAATGACCAGCGATTTCGATAAATCATTAAAGTTCAAGAAAACAAACTTTAGCATAAAAAACCTCAAATAAACTAATCATTTAAACTTCTGAAGAAACTATTGCATATCAAAAAAAACCCTCAAACTTAACTGATTATAAACAAAATTTAACATTATAAAATTATTAAACTTAACAACAACACTTTAACATTCGATTTACTTAAATATGAGTTCATCGTACAGAACATAATTATTCCAAAAGAACAGCCGCCCGCAGCTATTCAAAACCGGCACTCCAAGCCAAGGCTAGCAGGAGCACACTAGAACTGAACTCAGCTGAAACTGCCGTATCTCCCAAACATCACGGCCTTATATTCTATCTAAACAAACCGATCTGCATAACAACGTTGACCGCCGCGCCACGACATCCGGTGGTGAAAATTGAAACATAATAAAAAATGATAATTTCCAAGAAGTGGCAACAGCTCAAACAAGAAAGATTATGCAGACGAGAAATGGCAACGCCGACATAATAAACAAAGTAACGATGTTTGAAAAGAATAGATGCAAAGTAAATTTTAAATATCAAAAAGGATTTAATAAATAAAGGTAAGTTTAAATATATATTTTTAAGATAAAACAATAAGTAAATTCAAATATTTCTTAATTTTAATATGAGGACATTGATATGGATATCAAGATCGTTCAAAATTGGTATATAGAGGTTTTCGATACTTGCAAATTGATTGCGGATATTTTGGAATTTATAAAATTATTAGGAGGGATGGGAAATGGGGTGAGGCGGTAAGGGGGGCTATGGGCAAAAACAAATAGAAATACAGTTAGGCCGTTCAAAATTGGTACAGATAAGTTTTAGAGGCCTGCAAGTCGAATGGGGATATTTTCGGAAGTGTAAAGTTATTAGAAGGGCCAGGAAGGGGGGGGGGGCGGAGGGGCAAAAAAAATAAAATAGAGTTAGATCTTTCAAAATTGGTACATAGAGGTTTTCGATAACTACAAATCGATTGCGGATATTTTCGAATTTTTAAAATTATTGGGAGGGGCGGGAAGGGGGGAGCGGAGGGGCAAAAAAAAATAAAAATAGAGATAGATCATTCAAAACTGGTGCATAGAGGTTTTTGATACTTACAAATCAACTGCAGATATTTTCGAATTTGTAAAAAAATTAGGATAGACGGGAGGGGGGGGCGAAGGGGGAAAATAATAGAAATAAGAGTTAGAGCATTTTGGGAATTTTTCAGAAGGCAGTGAGAACCCGGTGCGACATTTTTCCTAATCAGATTTTGTTTCTCTTTTTTTTTTTTTTCACGTGATAAAAATTAATGCAATTTTGATAATTCAGTAATTATAGTGATTCATTTAAAAATAGGGACCAGCGAAGCGGGCGCTGCCTGCTAGTCAATACTAATATCAAATAAAGACATGTATATCTTCATTACTTGTCCATTTTTGAAATCAAGAGTATTCAATCAGTTTAAAAATGTATTTTTAATTTTTTTTTTTTTAAGTAATGTTGAAAACTTTTCCGCCAGAAGCAAAACTTTCTGTGAACTATATTCGTATGTTTGGGTATGTTATGCATGTCTGTCTATTAGATACAAAATATTAAAAATCTTGCAATGCATTCACAGAAGTTCAAACTTTAGGCATGGTCATTTATTATTTGTTTCCATTGCCAACTAAAAGTAAAGATAATTGATAAACAAATAAATAAAATTATATTATTCACACTAATCAAGCATATCCAAAAGTTAAGTTTCCTGCAAACTGTCATTTAAAATTATGAATGGAAAGACAATGTTTAGCTTGCAAATAGATATGATAATAACTAATTAAACTTAAAAAAATATATATTTTAAAACCTTATTCTAAATTTTTTTTATGTCTAACTTAATGAATTTTTTTGTGCTATGCCGTTCAGACTAACATTCTTGGATATTTTTTTTTTTTTTTTTTTTTTTTTACAAAACATTAAAAGTAGCTATATTTAAATTAAGTACAAAACTCTTTTCATTATTTTTAGTAGTAATATTACTGTGGAAACGCAGAAAATAAATCAGTCAGGATAACTTGAAGAAAAATAATGTTTTCTATACTGTGGATTTCTAAATTATCTATAAGTTTTACAGTAGTGTCTATAATTCTGTGATTTTATTTTAAAATGCAGAATGATACGACAAAATAATTGATAGCTTACTCTGTATTCATAAGGTAAAAAGAGAAGATTCTAACTAGACAACTTTTCTCTATTTTTGGGGTATTTACACTTTCTGTACCACCAAATAACAATTATAAATTAATCTCTCTTAATAATAGAAATATTTAATTTTTTATTTATCCTTGAACAATAATTATCTATATATAAAGAGAAGTGTCAGTGTGTGTGTCTGTCTGCACTCTGGTGCTCAGCTCACACTACTGATCGCAGAGCTTCCAAATTTAGCATATAGGTACCTGGGGCCCTGCAGGTGTGCACCTCATCGAGATTTTTTCGAATTTAAATTTTTTAAATTAATGTTTTTTCAATTTTAAATATCGGCTTTAATGTTTCATTTTTCATGAATTTATTCTTCAATTGTAATCGTCTGTGTAGCTTAGCAACAGCTATTATGCAATTTATTTTTTATTTAATACATTCATTTGAAGGCGCTTTTTTTTTTTTTTTTTTTTTTAATATTATTATATTTATTGAAAATCAAATGGTAATGCAATAGAAATAAATTGTTGCGTTTATGCATAAATTTTATTCTATAGCAACTTTTTATTTTTCATTTTTTTAATTAATTCCTTTAAAAGAAAAATCTTTTTTTTTTTTTTTTTTTTTAAATATTTATTGGGAGGAAAAAAAATGGAAGTTTATAGTAGAAAGGATTAAACTGTTTAAAATTCGTTTGTTTTTCATGTACTTAATTCCTTTTTAAAAAAAATCTACTTTTTTATTTTACTTTATTGCACTGGTCGTAATCAAATCGTAATATAGTGTAAATAACAGGGGCTATAAAACACATGGTTCAAAAACTAAAATAT